>JAVXUO010002827.1:0-569127 GCA_033065855.1 Escallonia rubra
GCATTTTTTTCAATACATGAGTCAGATCTCTATACACATTGTTATTGTCAATCGATTTTGAGTTGTATTTTTAATGCTTTCAGAGCGGGTCCATCCAGACTCAACAAACAATTCAAATTAAAGTTCACGGCCACTTCGGCTAATTTATTCACGTGTTTAGCTCACTCATGATGCATGTTGAGAAATTAATCTCACATCAAAAAAATAATAAAGAATAATTTAATATATAAGTTTTGTGAGTCTCTTTGTACGTTGTCAATTGAATTTGAATGGATACTTTTACATAGTTCACCTATAAGGAAACAAGGAAGGAAGTGCAAAAGATGTTCGGCGAAAAACAAGGGAAGGCAAGCAGTAGTGTCTTTACGGTTAATATGTCGCAACTAATACAACTTTAAGGTTACTTCATTATTATTATGATAAGGTTACGTCATTATCATTGTTAGCATGATACCATCACTTATTAGTATCGATCGATCTTTTGGCAACACATAATAATATTCTTCTTAATGTAATTAAAACAAACATCTTTTAATATCTATAACTTATCTATCTATCTGAATTTGAGTTATCATATTTTAACTTCTCGAGCACACTAGTATTAAGAACGAACATCAGTCGACACATGAACTCTCACTAATCCTTTTCATCAGGAATTCAACCTAAAGGATAAAACAATAATAGGATAGATAAGATATGAAGTGAACCATGTTCTTATTCATATGTAAGGCAAAGAATTTATAGGAGATGACATCAACCAAATCCCATAAAAGTCTGGATAACAAACTATCTATAACTGAAAAGATAACATCTAAAATTGAAAAGATAACAATCGTAAAACTGAAAGCATGAAAATTGGAGCCAGCTGGTGATGATGATCATTCTAACAGAGTGTTCCTAACCTATCTTGGTCGGACCCAACGGCACACTAGGAGTCCCGCTTCGCGCGAACACTTCGACGCATTCCACGGTCAATTTTTCAACGCATCGAACGGGTCAAAGTGCGCACGTCCAACTCACGTGCATTTTTCGCTTCGTGCGCAACTTAAGCGCCAATTATTTCACGTTAACGTGACTCACGGTAGCACGTTCGTCGTGCCACAACCACCCGAGCACCTTTTCACCAAAAACATTGGTCGACAACGCAACCGGAGCAACGGGGTCAAAGGGCAAAGGCCTTGGCCAACCCTATAGGGTCGGCCTCGGCCTCCCCTTAGCCTATTGGGTCGGCCTCCCCTTAGCCTATTGGGTCGGCCTCGGCCCCCTATGGGGGTTGGCCTTGGCCTTCCCCACCCCGGTTGCTCACTTCTCGCGCAAAGTCCTTTTTGCGCATTGTTCGCTTCGTACGCTCTGTATGTGACTTTGGCACCTTGTTCATTACGTGGGTGCGACTCACAGCAACATGCTCGTCGTACCTCGACTTCCAAACTTGTCATTGCCAACCAAAACACTAACCGTCGGCGCTCCCGAAGTTTACCGAAAGGAGGAGTGGCCTTGGCCTCCCTTTTGTGGGAGTTGGCCATTGGCCTTGGCCACCCCCTAGGGTCGGCCTCGGCCTCCCCAGGGGTGGTGGCCTTGGCCTTCCCCCAACTGTTGGCCTTTGGCTTCCCCTCCCACGCGCACTTGTCTTCTCGGGTCTTTGCACCTTCGTGATGTTTACCGATGCTCGTACATTAACCTTGCGACGTTCGCCGTCTGCCGCTCACGACCGCGCCCACCCCGCGATGTACGTCGCCCAAAGTCGCATGCTACCGCCGAACGACCCATCACTGACGGCCGCGTATCATCATTCCCGACTTTGTCATTACTAAAGATCGTACTTATTATTTCGGTATAACATGCACACTCGACTCACGCCTCGTCTCCGGGACACCCGACGCGCGCCGGTGCACTGTCACCACGACGTTCGTCGCCGCGCCCGTGCGCCACTTTCAAGATACGTGCCCCGGAACCATGTATTGTCTTCGCGACATTCGTCACCGTACCCGTGCACCACTTCCATGATACGTTCCCCGGCACTAGGTATTATCTCCACGACGTTCGTCGCCACGCCCGTACGCCACTTTCATGATACGTGCCCCGGCACCAAGTATTTTCTCCGCGACGTTCGTCGTCGCGCCCGTGCGCCACTTCCATGATACGTGCCCCGGCACCATGTATTATCTCTGTGACGTTTGTCGCGGCGCTTGTGCGCCACTTCTATGATATGTGCCCCGACACCAGGTATTATCTCCGCGACGGTCGTCGCCGCGACCGTGCGCCACTTCCATGATACGTGCCCCGGCACCAGGTATTATCTCTGCGACAGTTGTCGCCGCGTCCGTGCGCCACTTCCATGATACATGCCCGGCACCAGGTATTGTCTCGCAACGGTCGTCGCCGCGCCCGTGCGCCATAATCAAAGCCTCATGCCATTGGCATTGCGCCCATACGCCACAATCAATGTCTCCGGGCACCACACTCATTCACCACACCATGTGCCCACGCCATGGACGTGGAACATGCTTCGACCCACTCTCCAGAGTGTGTAACATTCCGATGGGCTTCGCTCGTAGTGCTACGGCACAAGGACCCTTCACAGCGGGATAGGCTCGTTACCACAAAGCTATCACCGTCTTCATTCCGGGGGGCTCCGCTCGTAGTGCTCTTGCACGAGGACCCTTCACAGCGGGATAGGCTCGTTACCACAAAGTTATCGTCGTCTTCATTCTGAGGGGGGCTTTGCTCGTAGTGCTCCTGCACGAGGACCTTTCGCAGTGGGATAGGCTCGTTACCACAAAGCTATCGTCGTCTGGGGTGACTTGTATGACACTAGGCACTGAGTTGCGACCATGTCCACTCACGTTACCGGTGATCATCGGCGCCCCCAGGACGATGACCTACGGGTCACTCCGAGACAGGAGTAGGTCTTTGGAGGGCATCGTGCCTAGTCCGTCTGGCAGTTGGCTATAGGGGCAACCCTCACCGGTGTCAGGTTCTCTACGCGTATTTTGACGCACCTTGTGGGATTTAGTAAGGGCTTGGACCGGTGGCTAGGTCAACGGGCTTACTCTAATCATGTTGTCGCGGTGTGGTCAGTCTTCTCAGACAGGTAGAGCGACGCTGTGTGGGGCAAGCAGCGTGAATTTTGAAACAAGCACTTCAACAGAGAACCGGTATTTTCAGACCCCCGGGTGACGTGTCACTACCAAGGGACGACATGTGGCATTTTATGACACAGGCATACTGTTTCCTATAAATAATGGACTTTATGACTTATTCAAGGACTTTTTGGCTTATTCTTACAAAATCACTTTCTCACTCTAGAATTTGAAAGCTCTTGGATTCTAGAGAGAGAAACACGAATTGGACATAACTTTGGACCGTAGCATTGAACCCTGACTCGGACCTTGACTTGGACAGTCGACTGCCGACCCTGTTCATTTCAGCCTTGTTTCCGCAGCACTGCCACTCTTCACGGCATGTCTGGGAAGCCTTACTCTCTGCCCTTACTCCGCCCTCACTGTCTCTCACTTTGCATACTTGGAATCTAACTCGAACTGTAGCCTTTGTGGCACCTCCACGTAGGTACGAACCCACTTTTCTTGGCATCACAGAGTTTATCTCTTTTACGCGCCCGTAAGTTGGTGTGGATATCAGCAACACCCAACTTGTCAAACATACGACTGAAGGAAGCTCATGGGAGTGGCTTGGTGAGGACATCAGCCACCTGATTAGCCGAATGAAGATGCTTGACTTCAACTTTTTTGAGTTGCACCTGGTCACAAACGAAGTGGAAGTCGATGGCAATGTGTTTCATTTTACTATGGAACACAGGATTCTCGCAGATGTATGTCGTTCTAACATTGTCACATAGGATGCGTGAAATGGCTTTCAAGGGAAAGCGAAGCTCTCGTAATAAGTTGGTGAGCCAATTAATTTCAGCGAAGGCAGCAGCTACAGCACGGTATTCAGCTTCAGTTGAGGACCGAGAAACTGAGTATTGCTTCTTAGAGCACCATGTGATGGGGATACTGCCAAGATAGGTGACATATCCAGTGGTCGACATCCGATCAGTGGGGTCACCAGCCCAATCAGAATCAGAATACACAAGGAATCTAATTACCAATTCACGAGTGATACGAAGCTCAAAAGAAGAAGTGCGGTTGAGATACATGAGCAACCTTTTAACAGCCTTCCAGTGATGTGTCTGAGGACAGTGCATAAACTGAGAAAGTTTATTTACTGTGTAGGCAATGTCTGGGCGCCTGAAGGACATGTACTGTAGTTTTCCAACAATGGTGCAAAAATGAGAGGCATCAATAATGGGGTCACCCTTTTGAACACTCAGCAGGGTAGTGGAGGACATGGGAGTGATGACTCCCTTGTTGTCTTGCATATTTGCTTCATGTAGGATATCATAGACATGTTTCTGTTGAGATAATAGTATGCCACCAGAAAAAAGAAGAACCTCAACACCCAGAAAATAATTTAACTGACCAATATCTTTGAGAGAGAACATGTTTGCAAGAGCATTGATTATTTGTTGGACACCATAGTCTTGATTCCCGATGACAATAATGTCATCCACGTACACAAGGATGTAAACAGTGAGTCCAAAAACATGTAGAATGAATAGAGAAGAGTCCGATTGAGACTTGAAGAAACCTTGACTGAGGAGAAAGTTCTTTAGTTCAGTGTACCATGCGTGTGGGGCTTGTTTAAGGCCGTAGATAGCCTTATTAAGTTTGCAAACATGACCGGAGAGAGTCGGATGCTCAAACCCAGGCGGGTGGCACATGTAGACTTCCTCTTTTAGACGACCCTATAGAAATGCATTATTTACATCAAGTTGATGGAGACTCCAATTACGTTGGACAGCAACGGTGAGAACAAGACAAATTGTGGCGGGCTTAACGACATGACTGAAGGTGGAATGAAAGTCGAGACCATGCCTTTGTGTGAAGCCTTTCGTTACTAATCGAGCTTTGTACCTGTCAATGGAACTGTCAGAACGATATTTAACATAAATAGCCATTTGCAGTCGACTAAGTTCTTCGAAGGATCGTTGTGGACCAATGTCCACGTCTGATTCCTCACAAGATCATCAAATTTAGCTTGCATAGCTGTGTTCCAATGGGGTGAACGCTGAGCTTGCTTATGGGTGGTGGGTGGTTTGGTACAGGTAGAGTGGGCAAGGAGACTTGGAAGGTGTTTGGGCTTGTGGATTTGATTTTGGGATCGGGTAACCATTGGGTGTGTAGACCTCATGGTGGGTTGGGGAACAGGCTTGGATTGGGTTGGTTGGGTGGGTTGAGAGGTGTTGGAAGAAGAAAAAGGTGGTGCAGTGGAAGGCACAATGGACGAAGGCGTCGAAGACAAGGGTGGAGCAGGTGCCGAAGTCGACGGCAACGAGGGTGTTGCTAAGGTTTGTTTTTGGCGGCGGTAAGTTTGAAGAGTGGGTTGGGCGCGATTGGGATTTAAAGGAAGGTGGGGATAACCTGGAGCGAAAATATGTGTAGAGGAAGTTGGGATTGGGGCAGTTGGAATGGTAGATTGAGATGGAGAGGGAACAAATATTTGCCGAGATTCATCGGAGGAGATCTCGGGTTGAACAGATGGAGAAGAAAGCAGGATAGAGTTGGGATAATTACCTGTCTTCGGGAGCTTTTCTCTGCGTGCAGTGAATGGAATGGGTGAACTTCGTGGAGGAGGAACACACGCAATTGGCTGAGGTAGGTCAAGATTTGGAGGTGAAGAGTGACGTGTAGAATTATTATCCTTGCCTTGGTCAATTATTTCCCATGAGTTTATTTGAAATTGGATAAATGAGAAAAAAAAATTTGGAAATGATAATTATTCTCATAAAATACGACATATCTTGAAAGATATATTTTCGAAGAAATTGGATCAAAATATTGGTGGCAATAATATTTGTTGAAAAAACCTAAATAAACACATGGCTTGGAACGGGGTTCAAGTTTATTTTTCGTATATGGATGAAACCAGGAATAACATAAACAACCAAAGGTTCGAAATTGAGTCAAATTTTGGAGTATCTTGAAAAAGGATTTCATGAGGGCATTTATCTTTTAATGTAGCTGTGGGTAGTTTATTTATTAGATAAACTGCTTGATGACAAGCAAAGCTCCAAAAATTTGAAGGAAGGGAAGCTTGATGAAGTAAGGTTTTGGCTGTTTCAACAACATGTCAGTGACATCGTTCAACTAAAGCGACACGTTGAGGAGTATAAAGGGGTAAAACAAGGTGTTCAATGCCATGTGTTGTTAAATAGGGAGATACACCTGCAAATTCACCACCACCATCGGTGTAGAACGAAAGAATTTTTGTGTTAAAGCGAGTAGTGGATGTAACATTTGAAAAATATCTTGAACTTCACTTTTGGTTTTTAAAGTGTAGATCCACATATACTTTGAAAATTGATCAACAAATAGGACATAATAACGTTTTTTATCAATAGACAACATCGGGGATGGACCCCATAAATCACTATAAATGATTTGTAGTGGGCGTTGCTTTGCAAATTATTTTCAGAAAAGGGTAACCTGTGCATTTTATTTGAATTGCAGGAATTACAAACTGAGGAAGTGTTTGGATAACAAACTGGAATTGAAAACTTATCGAAAATTTTATTTAAAACTTAACAATTTGGGTATCCCAATCGTCGATGCCACAGGTCAATAGGAAGGCGACGATCTGCCAAGAATGATTGAGGTTGGGACATGCGTGTGCTGTCTCGTGGCCACTCGTAAAGCCCTTGTCTATTCGGTCCGCACATCAAAGGCGCCCCCGTAGTCAGATCCTTCAGAAAAAAAATGAAGAGGAAAAAATTCAATGGATGTTTTGTTATCATGGCAAAATTTAGAGACAGAAATTAGATTTCTTTTGATGGCCGGTGCACACAGGGTATTATTTAGTTTGAAGCTTTGATTTGATGCACGTAAGTGAGTGTTACAAGTGTGAGATATTGGAATGGTATTACCATTTCCCATTGAGATCTTTTCGGAGCCGTTGTAGTCTTGAGGAGTGGCTAAGTTGCGAGCATCAGTTATGATGTGGTGACTAGCGCCAAAATCAACAACCCATGGATCTTGTTGATGGCTGGCAAAGTTAGCACGGGCCTGAAAGTGGTTGTGGGACTGAGATCTGCACACTTTGGCAGAGTGGCCGGGGTGATCACAAAGTTGACAACGAAGGGGGTTGTCATTAGTTTGCTGCTATTGATTTTGACGACGCCATTGCGGAGGATTTGATTGATCTCGGGCTAACTGAGAGCGCCATGGTTGGCTGCCTTGTGAGTTGTTGTTTCTTTGCCTTCAGTTGGTATTGTTCCTTGACTGTTGCTGGTTGTTTCGTTGAGCCATTGCAACTGTGATCGGTGGTGTTATTTTGGTCTCTTCATGTTTAAGAAATATCTCATGATCGAGTAGTTTCTTATACAGTTCTTCATAGGAAATTGTTGTGCCACGCGATCGGATGGCTGTAGAGATGGCCTTGTATTCCGGACCTAGGCCTTGTAGGATTCTCACAATGAGTTGCACATTCGTGATGGGGGCACCTACGGTTGCAACTTCATCGGCAATGGAGCGGTGGTGTTATTTTGGTCTCTTCATGTTTAAGAAATATCTCATGATCGAGTAGTTTCTTATACAGTTCTTCATAGAAAATTGTTGTGCCACGCGATCGGATGGCTGTAGAGATGGCCTTGTATTCCGGACCTAGGCCTTGTAGGATTCTCACAATGAGTTGCACATTCGTGATGGGGGCACCTACGGTTGCAACTTCATCGGCAATGGAGCGGATGTCACGTAGGTAATCCGTGACTGGTCGAGAATCTTTGGTGATACGAGCCAATTGATCTTAGAGGCTAATGATTCGAGTTTAAGATTTTTTGGCGAAGGCAGTATGTAGGGACGTCCATGCTTTGTTTGCTAATGGAGCGATTGCAACGGTAGATGCAAGGGTGGGTTCCACCCATGCTAGGATGGCATTTTGGACAAGCTGATCTTCTCTAAACCAGATCTAATAAGCTGGGTTCGAAGTACTTCGATTGTTTTCTGTGAGTGTGGTCGGAGGTGCAGCGAGGGTGCCGTCGAGATGACCGAAAAGATTATGACCATGCATGAGCATGGAGACCTGTGCTTTCCAGGTTGTGAAACTGTGACTGCCAGCAAGCTTGATGGGTTGTTGAGAGGATTAAATTGCAGGACAGTGGTATTGCCAACGGTATTGTCGGCGTCGACAACCGTGGTGTTGGTGGCCGTTATGTGCGTGAGGCGGTGGTGAAGAAAAAGAGAGGATCGGTACTCGTATGAGCTTAGAGCTTTGACACCATAAAATAATAATAGGCTAGATAAGATATGAAGCGAACTATGTTCTTATTCATACGTAAGGCAAAGAATTTATAGAAGATGACATCAACCAAATTCCATATAAGTCTGGATAACAAACTATCTAAAACCGAAAAGATAACATCTAAAATAAAAAAATAACAAACGTAAAACTGAAAGCATGAAAAGTGGAGCCAACCGGTGATGATGATCATTCTAACAGAGTCTATCTCTTTTACGTGTTTACCTCTCATTTGGTTTTGGCAGCAGAATGAGTGTTCCGGAGTGGTCTTACGTAAACCTTGTGACGTCGAAAGCATCAAAGGAAAAGGCTAGAGTAGGTACTGGTCAATTAACTTAGGAAAAGGCTAGAGTAGGTACTGGTCAAATAGCTTTTCACTGGGTGTTAGTGTGTTACATACGATATATCCAAGAGCTAATGGATGTCCCTTTCTATAGAAAAAGTTGTTGATGCCACCAGTATAATAAGACTGATTAAACCAGAAGGTCACAAATATGTTAGCTAAACTTTCTTCATCCTAGTGTTTCATATCCAAAGCTCCAACCAAAAATGTTTTTCCCAGCAAACATGCCTTCGGCAGCAGCAGTCTTGTCAGCATATACAGCTTTTGTAGCATCGGCAATGCTAATAAGGACTGTGCTGAATGAAGTCCGCAACATGATCAACCACTTTATCCCCAAACGCCTCCAAGAAAAGATCATCTCCAAACTTGAAGGCCTATTAGGGAATCTCTCTCCCCAAATGACTTTCATCATTGATGAACAAAGTGGCCTTACCATAGACCAAGTCTATAAAGCTTCAGAGATCTACCTGACCACAAGAATCACCCCTGCAGTCCAGCGGCTCAAGGTGTCCAAGGCACCCCGAGATAAAAACTTTTCGGTCACCATCAACAAGGGGGAAAAAGTCGTTGACACGTTCAAAGGAGTCGAAGTGATATGGGAAATGGTTTGTGTTGAGAACAAGAGGCAAAAGTATGACGGTACATCTGAGCACAGGTCATTTGAGCTCACCTTCAACAAGAAAGACATGGATCTAGTGATGACCTCTTACTTGCCTCATGTGATGGAGAAGTCAAAAGCCATTAAAGAAGAGAACAACGTAGCAAAGCTATTTGGTGACAGGAATGATGGACTATATTATTCGAGTTCGATCAATTTCGAACACCCTTCGACTTTTGACACGTTGGCAATGGATCCAATCCTCAAGAAGGAGCTGATAGATGACCTCGATAGATTTGTGAAGCGAAAAGATTACTACAAGAGAGTTGGAAAGGCGTGGAAACGCGGGTACTTGTTATATGGTCCTCCTGGAACAGGTAAGTCTAGCTTGATTGCAGCAATGGCTAACTATCTTAAATTCAATGTTTATGATTTAGATCTTCAAAATCTCAAAAAGAATTCGGACCTTAGACGGGTTTTGATCTCTATCGAGAATCGGTCTATTCTTGTGATTGAGGATATTGATTGCAGCATTGAGTTGCAGAATAGACAAGTTGTAGGGGACAAAGACAAAGAAAATGTCGGTCAGGTAAGCTTACATATTTCACTAGTACTATGCTAAGTAGGACCGGAAAATTAACCAAGCTACTCGAGCTAACTCGTAATTGCTAGCTAAATAGAAGTCTCGTTCGAGAGTGATTCATGAAATATATGATTCAGGCTTGAACATATATGAAGCAGTCCGCTTGAATTCGGACCCTGGCTTGCTTAACATTAGCTTGAGAACAAACCAAGATCAGATACAGGCTTTCAATAGAAAATCACTGTAGGTTTTTAACTGGATTGGCTCATGAACGTCTAACATTATTGCAAAATCCCGACATATTCTCCTTTTTGTTCCTCGTTTGACAGTTGACATTGTCTGGGCTGCTGAATTTCATTGATGGGTTATGGTCAAGTTGCGGGGATGAGAGGATAATTGTGTTCACAACTAACCACAAAGACAAGCTAGACCCAGCATTGCTGAGGCCAGGCCGCATGGACATGCACATCCACATGTCCTACTGCACCCCTCCTGCCTTCAAGTTCCTTGCCTCCAACTACCTAGGCATTGACACTCATGGCACATTTGGTGACATTGAAGAGCTCATATCTGAGGTGGAGGTAACCCCAGCTGAAATTGCGGAGGAACTCATGAAAAGTGAAGAAGCTGATGTTTCCCTTGGAGGAGTCTTGAAATTCCTCCGAGCGAAGATGGAAAGAATGGAAGTCAAAGTAGAAGGACATGATGTTGAGACATAAATCACACCCCGAAAGATTATGAATAGTATTTCAATACGAACAAACTTTGGCTCCAATGTTATCAGAGCGGGTCGATTCAGACTTAACGCATAGTTATGAATATCGTATCGGAGTGCGTACCGTTTTTTTCATAAGATATCAAAATTTTCATCAATAATATACATATGTAATATTCTTTCATTGGTTAACTAACAAAATGAACATATATTTTTTTACTAATAGCTCCTCTAAAATAAATTGTTTGTCTTATAAAGTTTGAATTATGTTAATTTTCAAATAAAATAAATAACTTTTTTAATTAAATTACCTCCTCTAGGATTATCCCCCCTTTTCAACGATCTCATTGGCAAATTCTTATGTAAGAATAAGTTTTTTGTTCAATAATAACGTTTTCAGGTTCAAGAATAAGCTGTTTTTGTGTGTGTGCACATGTGTGTAAAACATCACATCATATAGATGAAAAAAATATGATCAAAGCTTCCAAGTATAAAGTAAATCAAAGTTAGATGAATATTATGAGTAATAAGCTACACATGCTTTGATAGGTGTAAAAGAACTTAGATAGTTTTTTTTTATTTAGTCTTTATATAGTCAATTTACAAATTTTCTAATAAAATTTGTTACTTTTACATTTTTTCAGGAACCGGTACAAAACAGAATATCTCGGTCGGTACATGGTTGGTACGTAGTACTCAGCCGGTATCACCTGTACCGGCCGGTACAATCGGTACAGAGCGGTATTTTGACCGGTACAAAATGTAAGCGGTACCGTACTAGTCGAAGGTAAAAACAGTATGTACCGGCCGGTACGGTATTGATAACTATGGGCCTCAGCGAACAAGTCAAATTTAAGTTTACGGTCACTTCGTCTAATTCATTCACGTTTAGCTCACTCATGACGCATGTTGAGAAATTAATCTCACATCAAGAAAATGATAAATAACAATTTAATATAAGTTTTGTGAGTCTCTTTGTACGTTGTCAAATGAATTTGAATGGATACTTTTACACGTGAACACCGAGAAAAAACCAAGGAAGGAAGTGCAAAGGATGTTTGGGGGAAGGCAAGCAGTTGTGTTTTTATGGTTAATATGCCGCAACTAATACAACTATTAAGGTTACATCATTATCATTATTACTAGCTAATGGACTCGTGCAATGCACGGGATGAGATGCAATTTTGATTTTCCAATCGACTAAATACTTTAGTATGGTGTAATAGACTCTAATTTCAAGAGAAGAAAGAAAGAGAATGAGTTCAAAATTTAAAAATTCACAAATTAGTCTACTGCTTAAGACATTAATTAAGAATCGCATTGATGATAATTCATTAAACAAAGAGAATATTTTGGCTCAAATTTAGCAATATCAATCTGTTGTCGAAAACCACT
The DNA here is from genome assembly GCA_033065855.1 of Escallonia rubra. Taxonomy (NCBI): domain Eukaryota; kingdom Viridiplantae; phylum Streptophyta; class Magnoliopsida; order Escalloniales; family Escalloniaceae; genus Escallonia; species Escallonia rubra. The sequence goes on from JAVXUO010002827.1 coordinate 11,987, forward strand.
ATGAAGGAGAAAAAGGTACCATAACTTTGACACATGCATTTGTACTAAAATCCAATGAAGAATATATGTATTTTCATATCATAGTTAAATGCCTACTGCATTGACTCCTATAGTGACAAAAGAGTGGATTTCGCAAAAGATTTTGGATATTTGTGTCCTACTCAACATTTTTTGTATTACATATGAGGGCCAACCGCCCTCTAGGAAAGTTGATAAATGTCAATAGAGTCGCCTTTTATTTTTCTTGTGAGAAGTAGTTGGTGCATTTTGATATTTCTTGAAGTGAAGTTATATATGCATGCACGGCGAAGGAAACCTAGAAGAGAGATTATAATTCAAGACTTGGTCCCAAACCAAGTGTAACAGCTGGACTTAAAATTGATCCTTAAGGCTATAAACTCAAAATAAAGCTTAGCAAATATAAGATTCCCTCTCAGAAGTTACCAATTGCAATCTCAAAAGAGCAAATGTTACTCGGCGTTAAATTTCCTTGGAAGTCTAAGGTATCTTTCATAGCTCGCAAAAAAAAATGATTAAAAGTTATGCAATACATGTATACCAATGAATGAATTAGTAAAGCTAATGACACAATCACTTACCAAAATTGATTCAAAATGAAGCGAGTACATTTATGTTATTTATTCTTTTGAGTTTCAAAGACCAAATGTTGCAAGCGTTTGATATTAATCCATTTCGTTGCCTTCTCGTGATAAATGGAAAAAATAAACTATAAACTAAGCAATTCACAACATGAGTATAGAACTTGCTAGGAAATATTTAAGTGTATGGGAAAATATTGTGGTCTCAAAGATGCTAGTTAGGCATATAAAAATGTGAATATACAATCTCTTATGGGGTAAAAAGTGGTTGGTCATGGAAAGACATTCATCAGTTCATCATTTTTTTCTCAATTATCATTATTAATTTTTACAATCAAGAGATATTATCATGAATTGAAAGGTACTCTAAGCGTGTCACATCAAAGTAACTTAAATAAGTTTTTTATCACGTGAACAATGATTTTGGATAAAAGAACACTAATGAGGCTTTGCAACACCCCTCCATTGTTATTCATAACGAAACATAAATAGAAAATTTTATACTTACCTATGGAAAATCTCTTGAAGTGTGTTTAGATACAACAAACAGTATCTTCGCAACCGGGTTTCTCAATCTCCAGCTTGCTCTCGAGCCTAATAACCATTTTACCCCAATGGTACATGATGAACTTCAGTTTCTAATCAACCCCACAAAAACTTAAGATTCAACACATAGACAAAAAGGTGGTAAAGGCACAAACTTTATCCATTAGAGAATGACATTTGATAGATAGTATATAATGTCTATAATAAGACTTTCATATTTAGAGAAAAAAGCATTTTTGTAAGGTTGGATAAAAAGTGGTTGGTCAAATTAAAAAACAAAATATATCAAAATTGTGTTACCCATTAATTTTATGTTACAACTAAGATAAATTTATTGTATGAGGAAAGGCGCAAGCTTATGAGCTATACTCAAAACTTCAAAGTAACTCACATGAGTTTGTTATAATATGAACTATGACTTCTCCAAAAAAAACCTTGCAAAGCTATTTAACACCACTTAGGTAGCGTTTGGTAACACTTCCAGTTTTGGTTTTCTGCTTCCAAAAAAATAAAAACCAAAACCAGTTAAAAAAAAATTATATATAAATAAATAGGTGTTTGATTACCCAGTTTTTATTTTGATTTTTTTGATTTTGGGTGTTTGATTACCCAGTTTTTATTTTGAGTTTTTTCTTTGGTGGCGGTGGTGGGGCGTGGTGGTGGATGGTCGTCGACGGTGGTCGCCGGCAGTCGAGGGTGGGCGGTGGCTGCCGGCAGTAGGAGGGTGGTGGTGGTGATCTCAAAATAAAAACCAAAACTGAAAAATCAAAAACTCATTTTTGGAGTTTTCATAAACAGTCATGTGTTTAAAAACTGATTTTTAAAACTAAAGAAAAAAAAATTAAAACTATGCGACAAACGCGTTTATTTTCTCCAGTTTACAAAATTAGAGAAAAACTGGAAAAATAAACGTTACCAAATGTAGCCTTAGTTGTACTTATAATATTAAAAAGTAGCAAGAAAATTTTAGATTTAGCGATAGATAACTTGAGTCATATGACTTTTATAGCGTCGGTAGCTTAAGCAAAGATGACACATGCAAGTATCTCACGCCTTGGCTTGTTCTCGAACCTCATGAGCATCTAACACCTGATGGTGCATGCATTGCAACTTCTTGTCAAACCCACATAAGCTCAAGGGTTTTGTGAATAAACAAACCAGCAATTAAAACATAGAAAGAAGGCTCATCACTAAAGTGCACCAACTAAATATCGAAATCAGTTATAATGGTAACTATGAGTTTTAGGTAGGAAAAAGGGTGACAACAACACCACTCTTGCAAATTTCTTGATAAAAGCGTTTGCAGCAAGAATTTCAATGTAGTGGCAAAAACTTCTTTAGAAGTTGAGGTCACACGGTTAGGAGTTAAGTCACATTCAGTTTGATTCTTTTTTTGGTTTATATTTATTGATGTATATGTCCCGATTTAGAAGTTGAGGTCACACAGTTAATATTAATAAATAAATTGCCATGTTGGTATTTTAAAATATATTTAAAAATCAAGTCATATTCACTTTATACATTATTTCCCTAAATAGAAAAGAAAAATCTATATTTGTAAGTCATATTCGCTTAGATTCTTTTTTTGTTTGCATGTATTGATGTATATGATGTCCAATTTAGAATTTGAGGTCGATTTTGTGACATATCATGATATTTGTTTTCGAGTCTTTTTCCTTTTTATCTATGTTTATTAAAATTAAACATGCATCATAATTCTTTACTTTAATTTATCATTAAAAAATTCGTAAATGTTGTTGCCATAATATTAATTTACCTTATATGAGTAGAAAATCAATTCTACGCCTTCTAAAACTCTACCTAATCAATATATCAACATATTAGGACTTAATTTTAACTATTAATACCTCAAAAATACTTTAAGATAACAAAATAAACACTTAAAAATAAAAAACGTTAAATATTTTTAAATTAAGTCATATCACTTTGTAAATTATTTTTGAAAGATCTTAATTTGTGAATTATTTATCTTAGATTTCATACATGATTTCATGTATATGATTCCCAATTTAAAATTTGAGGTCAATTTTGTGACACATCATAATGTTTGTTTTCGAGTCATTTTCTCTTTTTATCCATATTTATTAAAATTACACGTGCATCATGATTCTTTACTTTGATTTATTATTCAAAAAAAATACATAGTAATTGTTGCCATAATTTTAATGTACTATATATGAGTAGAAAATCAATTCTACACCTTCTAAAACTCTACCTTATCAATGTTTCAACATATTAAGAATTAATTGTAACAATTAATACTTCAAAACTGCTTTAAGATAACAAAATAAACACTCAAAATTTTTAAAAAAACGTAAAATATTTTTGAAAATTAAATCCTATCACTTTTTAAAATATTTTCAAAAGATCTTAACTTGTGAATTATTCATCTTTGATTTCATACCTGTTTTTCATATTTTACATATGTGAGATTTTATTTTATTTTTAAAGTACTTTTGAGGTGTTAGTAATAAAATTAAGACTTAATATGTTAGTTTATTGAATAGGTAGAGTTTTAGAAGGTGCATAATTGGTTTTCTAATCTTATAAAGTTTTGTAAAATTATGCCAATAATACTTGTAAATTTTTTAATAATAAATTATAGTAAAGACTCATGATGTATGTGTGACTTTAATAAGTAGAGGTGATAAAAAATCTTATACTAAAACAAACATGATGACGTGTCGCATAAGTAAAAGGGGATGACATGTCGCAAAATTAAGCGGGGTAAAAATGAAAAAAAAAATTACTAAAAAAAGATTATGTGTCGCCTCCACAACGCACAATACTTCATTTATTATTACTGTCATCATATATATATCAGCATGATACCACCACTTATTAGTATCGATCTTTTGGCAACACATAATAATATTCTTCTTAATGTAATGTAATTAAAACAAACATCTTTTAATATCTTTAGCGTGCATTTAAATAACTTATCAATCTATCTGAATTTGAGATATCATATTTTAACATCTCGAGCACACTAGTATTAAGGAGTCAATATTTTTCGACGCATGAACTCTCACCGATCCTTTTCATTATGAATTTGGCCTAAAGGAAACCTCACATTTGGTTTTGGCAGCAGAATGAGTGCTCCTAGCCTGCTTACGCATGGCATTACGCAGTCGTCTTACATAAAAAACTTGTGACTTCGAAAGCATCAAAGGGACAAAACTGGAGTAGGTACTGGTCGTAAATATATATAGAAGCCATCTACAATTATCACAACGTGACAAATAGCTTGTCACTGGATGTTACATATATATAAAATTCTCAAGAGCTATCAATGGATGTCCCTTTCTAGTTGTTACTCCAACTAGTATAAGACTGATTAAACCAGAAGGTCACAAACTACTATGCTAAGTAGGACCCTGAAATAAACCAAGCTACTCAGAGCTGACTCGTAATTGCTAGCTAAATATAAGTCTTGTTCTTTTTTTTTTTTTTTTTTTTTTGGTTAGACCACCCGGTTTCCGGACACCACATTGGGAGCCGACTAATCCGGGTTCGAGCCGGGCAGGACCACATGGGCGGAAAAGCTCTCCCTACCAAGTTTTAACGCAGCTGCATTCCCAGGGCAAATACAAGTCTTGTTCGAGAGTGATTCATGGAATATATGAGTCAGGCTTGAACATATTTGAAGCAGTCCACTTGAATTCGGACACTGGCTTGCTTAACAGTAGCTTGAGAACTTAAACAAACCAAAATCAAGCTCGATAGCTGTGAACAAAGCTTCCATAGCCCTTCTTGGCTAATACGAAGCAACTCGGACATAGTCTTTTAATAGACCACCCCTGTAGATCTTTAACTGGATTGGCTCATGAACGTCCAACATTACTTCAAAATCTCAACATATTCTCTTCTTTGTTCCTCGTTTGACAGTTAACATTGTCTGGGCTGCTGAATTTCATTGATGGGTTATGGTCAAGTTGCGGTGATGAGAAGATAATTGTGTTCACAACCAACCACAAGGACAAGCTAGACCCAGCATTGCTAAGGCCAGGTCGCATGGACATGCACATCCACATGCCCTACTGCACCCCTCCTGCCTTCAAGTCCCTTGCCTCCATCTACCTGGGCATTGACACTCACGGCACCTTTGGTGACATTGAAAAGCTCATATCTGAGGTGGAGGTAAGCCCAGCGGAAATTGCGGAGGAACTCATGAAAAGTGAACAAGCTGATGTTTGCCTTGGAGGAGTCTTGAAATCCCTCCGAGCGAAGAAGATGGAAAGAACGGAAGTCAAAGTAGAAGGACATGATGTTGAGATATAAGTCTCACCCCGAAACAGAAGTACACACCTTATTCTTGTTGTTAAACTTATGTCACCCATCGAATGTTCATTTTGTATTGGGTCCGTCTGACGTTCATTTAGCATGTTCGACACGGTAGAGAATCCAGAATATGTATTTACTTTCTTTATATCTTTCTTAAAACTTTGTATATACCGCTACATAAATTTCACTCGCTCAACTAATTGGTATCGGCATCTTATTGTATTATTTTTAATACAAACGGTCAAACGTGATTACAAAGAAGACGTAAGGGATTAAACCAAAAAAAAAAAAACGTAAGGGATGGAACTCCTTACTGGAGGAAATGAAGTCAGAAAGAAGAAGGTAAGAGAAGGCAGAGACGGTGGAAATGGAAAATAGAAGTTGAAGAGGGAAAAAGGCATACAAGTCGCCCACCGTGGGGCTCGAACCCACGACCACAAGGTTAAGAGCCTTGCGCTCTACCAACTGAGCTAGACGGGCTTGCTGGAGGTTCTCATTTTAGAATTAAACTGACTGAAACCGATCACAGACAATTAACTTCCCTATTTCCGAAGAAAATTTCATGAGTCGAATATATATTTTCAAAGGAAACGTAAATTCGCATACTCAGATATGATCTCCCGCACCTTCCTTTGCCACTAAAAAGTGCATTAGCGACCAACTATCAAACTTTCTAACAACCTATAAGGCGTGAACAAGGGCATGAAAATAGATATCCTCTTATCTAAAGAGGTTTTCGTTTTGATATTTTTTTCTCTGTACTCAAGCAATGTTTGGCAAATAGGAAAACACATAAATATATACGTTGAAAAACTGCAAGGTTGCTTAATACGGATCTAAGACTTATGATATATAGCATAAGAGTACATGTATACCTACACTAGCTAAGAAGTAAGATGAGCGCAAGATGAACAAAATCCTTAAATTACAGGGGCCTGTACAACTCTTCTTCTGTGGAAACCTACAAGGTGATGCCCATGGGAGCAGGACAGAACAAGAACAAGAACAAAAAGGTGATACAACAGAGATTTACAACCGCTGGCCAGTGAATTGAGCTTTGCTCAACATTGGTATACCGAGAAGCTCTTGTTCTTCCGCCAGAAACTCCAAGCCTTGCCCACCTTTCGTCTGGACATGGACTTGCATAGCGGCTTTGATTCTTGACCAATCATGGCCGTTTCACCACTTTCTGGCTTCTGACAGATCTCCGTGGGCGACGGGTCCCGTTGCCGCTGTTCCCGGAACAGCATCAAAAGTTTCTGAGCCTTTTGCTTCCCTCTCATAGTCCCATTCACCGAGATCGAGACCAATGAAGGTATCACGCCCTCTTGGAGTACCATTTGACTACACTTTTCATTACCGTTGCACAAGACTAGAAGACAAGCTGCAGCTTGCTCCTGCTCAACAGGCTCGCCTATGTCCAATATAGTCGAAAGCCCACTAATTACACCTGGTGCGGATATGATTTCATCTTTTGCCGATTTACTCAAGGCTAGGTTTATATATACAGCTATGCATTTTTCTGTCCACGTGCAATCACCAGAATCTGTGATAAGGGCTTGGAGTCCATTGATGATGCCAGCCGAGAGAAGGCGGGGAATATTTGAGGGGTGGCTTGAGAGATTATAGAGGGCATGCAGGGCATCAAGCTTACACTGGGGATCATTGTCACCCTGAAGTACCTGGATTAAGAACGGGACAGCGTTACTTGAGCCAATGATGGGCTTGGCTTCTTCAAGGCAGGCAAGGTTCAAATACAGGGCTGTTGCTGATCCAAGGGACGTGGAATTAGCAATCATCTTCTCCAGCAATGGAAGTACTCCTGCTGCCAGCATCAATTCCTTGTTTCTGAAAAGTGACATTGATACAAAGTCCATCAGAATTGCAAACCATAAGGCCAAATCAAGATGTGAACTGCGTACAGCTTGTGAATTTTCAATAGTTGATGATGTAGAAGTTGCTTACATAGTTTTCAAAAGTTGATGATGTACAACTCGTGAATTTTCATATTGTACATAATTTACTTGTTCAATTATGTACAATATGGAATCACTTTAGACCGCAGTGAAGAGAGAGGATTCTATCTTTCCTTTGCCTTTTTTCTTTTGTAAATTTTGACGAGGGAGGAGGGGGAATGGATTGGAACAGCTTTTCATCTCAAGGGAAGCAAAAATCTGATATTTTCTGTACTTAAGGCTGGGAACCATTTGCATGTTCTAGAACCCTCCCCAACAAAGTCGTGTCTTATAATAATAAACATGAGTAATACCTGTTATTGTTTACAGCGAGGTTGAAGAGAGCCATAGCTCCAACTTCCTGAGCCATCTCATTCCTTTCGTGCACGGCAGACTCTAAAAACTGCAGCAGTGCTTGAACAAAGCCATTTGCCCCCATATAATTTCTAGCTTCCTCATCATCCTTTAACAAGTGCCTCACCTGTTCTACAACTTTGCATTTTTTCCTCAAGCCTTCCTCTTTGTCCAATACCGTCAATAAATCCTCATATCTTTCAAGCACATTAACCTCAAGCTCATCCTCCTGCTTATAATCATCTTCAACTTCATTTCCTTCAACCTCCTCAATAATACTATTCTCCTCCAAAGGGACCACCTTTATGCCCTTGAACTTGCATGAGCCAATACTATCCATTGATTTTGAATTTGCAGACTCGCTCTCAGACAGGGCGAGCCTCCAGTAGTTGAGATCAAGAGACTCTGGTGGGCCATCCGGAACAGGTACACCATTTTGTTCACACCAGCTTGCAACCAGACCTTTAACACAGTAATTAGGGGTCAAACAAAGATGAGCAAGCTGCTGCTGAGTTTTTGGGCAGGTGTTGTGGCCATCATTGAACCATTTCTCAATGCAAACCCTCTCGTACGTTTGCCCTGAAGCAATGATGACAGGGTCATACATGAGCTGCAATGAAATTGGACATCTCAACTCTTCAGGAGGCATATGCATATGCCCTGACCTCTTGAAGCTAGGTCTAAAGTTAAAAGAACTGAGTTTTGAGAGCTGCCGCTCAAATGCATGACCATTGCCCCCAGGCCCACCACAACTGTCGAAAGACCCCTGAACAGTGGGGGAACAGGGCGTTGAACCCTGTGAATCATTATCATCTGAAAAATCGCTTCTAAACAACTTTGAGTATTTCCTCATAAGATGTAAGAGGTAAGCCACGATAGATTCCTTCCGCTTGTCTTCCTCAGTCCTAGCTTTTTCTATGAGTTTCTTCAAAGCCCTTCTCTCTCTAAGAGCTGCTCTGGAAGAGGTAATACCAAGCCTGGAAGCAGCCTGGTGGAAAGATTCAAGCTCATTACTGTCGTTACAGCTGCTGTTAAATTTTCTGCCTTGCTGGAGCAACGAAATTATGTCGTCACCAACTTGCTTCTCCAGTGGATCAAGTGAGAACTCAATCCCCGCTAGTTCACTCAGGATATCAGAAATCTGAAACATGTGAACAAAAGGTACAGTGTCAAAGGCCTCTTCACTTGCTTAGATGAGGACAAACCACTTGAACATTGCTCAGGCCAAAACAAAAACAAGCAATGAACGTACAAAGGCTAGCCAATTCAAATTGACAAGATTTAATGACAGTTCAATTAGTAAGTTAGTAAGCTCAAGTTATAACATATCCATAAAATTTCCATGAAGCTTTAGGAGGGTCACTATACTTGCAATAAGGCCTGAGAGAAGCCTATAGTGCAATTATAACAATAGGCATTTACTAAGAAGAAGAAGCATGTGCATTACGAAGAAGTGGATGGCGGTAGAAAAGTGAGCCAGCCTAGGGACATTAATAAAGATACACCCAATAATAACTTGGAGCAATGTTCACTTTTGACTGATAGAAGGAAACTTAGATCCATATTACCTGACAACCAATAGTTCGTGACACAATATCTTCAACCCGCCTAAGACTATCTTCAAGAGCACATCTTGCCTTCTCCATTTTTACAACAACAGAATCTCCTGTTATAGCCTGCAATCCATATAAGAACGGTTCAAATTTGTGAGCATTCACTTGACGAAGTACACACACAAAGGGGCATATCAAAGAAAAAGGAGAAACTTGAGCTGGTAAACTTCGAAAATCCTGCTACACATCATCATACATACAAAGCATTACAGTTAGAAAGTTGCAATGACCATAGGACCCTAAAATTCTTTACTCAACATTCCATCATGTGCCCCAATCCACTATTCATTGGCAAAATAACACATGCTGGATCCCATAAGCAATCATTTATATGCACATTCATGTATATAGTTATTTGCGTGCTATTGTGTTCACGTGTGCGTTTCTGCGCACTAATATGGTAAATGCAAGTGAGTTCCTTTGCATGCACGAAAGCCAGAGAACAATCATCTTCTCTCCCAGAAAGTTATTCACTATAAGGTCATCAAACAACTAGGCAAGTATGGTATCAGAGCTGTACAGCATTATACGATGGACATCTTAGCAACCAGTTTAAGAAATATCACGAGTGGCACCCACAGCAATGACTTTCTCGGTAACTTGAATCCTTCTATAATATATAGATATCTAAAAGGAGAAGAGATCGTACCAAGTATAGCTTACTAGATTCAGAGCAGTGTTGAAGAATATTCTTGGTCTTCTCAAGCGCTATGTGCAGTGAACATAATGCTTGTATACCTGATGTGCTCCTTGGCCGTGCTGCTTCCAGGTCAGGGAAAATCCCCAGAATTTTGCAATAGATAGAAGACAGCGTACTGCACATCCCTCCATGTAACTGCATTACCAACCTCGTAACATTGAAGCACTCATGCTAATAAAGGGTGCAAACTCTAAGTTGCTGAATGCAGTAAAAACATATACGCAATCAGCATTGTACTGTTCCAACTCATTATCATGGTCTGAGTTGAACTGCCAAATCGCAGAAGCCAAGTTTGAACACTGAACATACGGGGACACACACACATACAACGAACAATAATCCAGCTCAAACTCGTAAAGGCAGACGAAAAAGCATCAGGGAAGTGTGAATGTGTGAAAGCAAAAAGGCAGGGGAAATAATATATACCTTAGGCTCCCCAATCACAAACAAATGTTCTTCGACCTCGGCAATATCCATGATTCACATTCACTAGGAAACCAACTATACGATTATAGATCGCCTGAAATCCAAGTATATAACAATAATAATGAGTACAAGGCTCTACCCTCAAAAACTACACTGATAATCCGATTGATAAGCCATGATAACTATAAATAACAATATTAAACTTGGCAAATCTCGAAAAAAGGGGATAGGGACTGGAGTACCGGAAATAATGGAACAATAAGCAAACTCAAAAATAACGAAGGTAAGCATAATTAATATTGGCGACTACCAACAACACGAATATCATAGCAAATTACAGGCATTGATTAACACCATCATAGATATCAAAATAAAAACTGACACGTTTTAAAATTAACAGAAAGTTGAATAAAAACAAGTAGACCCAACAAAACCCAAAATACCTACAACAAGAAACCAAATAACCTCCTCAGCTCAGATCTCCAATCAAAAACCAATGTAAATAAAAAAGGGTTGTTCCCATTGGAAATCCAAAATCGTAATGTCAAGAAAAAACACTAAAAATCTATATTCATAGAAACAAGAAACCCAAAAGAACAATTTCTCAGCTGGCACAAAAAGGAAACAAAAAAGGCAAATTGCCAAAGATAACTAATTCAATTCAAACCCAGAGAAAAACCCAATTGTACAAGTCGCTTAGATTATCAAACATTAGGTATCTTACCCAAAGAAGCCAACAAACTAAACCATTCAAGAAGACCTCGAGAAAACGTCACCCTTTACATTAAGACCAACAAAACTGTAATATCCATTAATAGGGTTCCTCCAATAAACCGCCCATATCATCACACTCCGTGTCTGGGTCTGGATCGGCCGGTTCGGACAGAACAAATCCACACCCAAAAACAGAAAGAAAGACGCAAAGGAGATGGCACGAGGGTGCTTGCTAGTTTCACAGGAAGGAAGCGAGGGAGGGCGTAAATGGCAAAGGGAATATTGGGAAATGATATAGAAATGGTGGGGAGCCAAAAATGAGAAAAAAAATTAACATTAGAGCACAGTCTTTGGAGATTTTCCCGCTTCTGTCTCCCCGGTTCACCGGCCGACAGCTGCCGACCTCCTAGTCTGTCGGTTAGCAGATCTGTCATAAATTGGGAGATCAGCAAAATGTCTAACGTACCCCCCTAGAGAAAGGGGCTTAGAAAAGTCAAATGTCTAAGGTAAAGATAAGGATCTGTGAGGACTATGGTCCAAATGGGAGGTTGAGATTTTCAATATCAACCATGACACCCAAAGTTTGTACAACTGGTACCAGGTTATCCCTCACACCACAACTTTGAAGGTAATGGAAATTTGGATCTTCTTGAGTTTGTTAGTCAAAAGTTCTCTATGGTGTTCTTCTAGCATTTTTTATTGTTTGACTTGAAAATATATTCTTTTATAATATTGCTAGATCTAAGGTGCATTATTTCACCATCGTTACCTAAAAGTACAGAAGGATAAACTTTAGCTTTAATGAGCTCCGAATGTTAAATAACCTAGTAGTTGACGTTCCTATCTAAAGGAGGGATCAAGACTTCGAGCTCTTAGAATGTCAGAGGTTAACATCCACAAACCTTGGTTGGGTCAGTGTGTGCGCAATTTTGCTCTTCCTAAGTTATCAAAATTGCAGTCAAAAGTTTCGACTTTTTCGCTAGTAATGTCAAGTCAAAACCAACTTGCCATGTAACAGAGTAGATGAAAATAAAAAGAACTGGACTAGGATTTTCTATCGTATAATATTTTTGCTGAAATAACTTTGGTGGTAAAAAATTATTACTAAAAATATTTTGTCGTCCTAAATGTGCATGCAAATGAGTACGGTAAACTGAGAGGCCTAATTCTGTCTTGATTAATGACGTAGACCTTCAGCTCACAAAAATAGAAAGCCCACACAAGTCCACGTGGTCTTGTTTTCTGCCATGGAATTTTCCCGGCATATTCACGTTCTTTGGCAAAAACCCAGATCCGGAATTGACGGAGACACCTGTAGTTTTCCTCCCAAGGTCGTGAAAAAAAAAATTTGTCTTGCTAGGCAGACTACATGCGCAACTATAGCAAGACTCACGAGTACTACGTTTTAAGTGATAAATACTTTACTTGTTTAATTTTTTTGTACGATTTAATTTGTACCCGTTAATCACAATCTCCTCGTTATCGTGTTTTTTTTGGTCAAATCTTGTTATTGTGTTAAAAATTATTATAAGTATATACTAATAAGAATAATAAGTTAAATGAATTACGCGAGAAATTATATCACAGCTCACGAGATAATATGGTCTAAATGATAAATACTTTATCTATATAGTTTTCAGCAGGATTTGATTCTCTTTACGTCAATTACACCCGTCTCGTCGTTTTTGTGGGTGTGTGGGTGTTTGCGTGGCCTTTAAAGACTTAAAGGGTATTTTGGTCTTCAAAGGGTGCTAAAAACTTGTCGCTCAAAAAGTGTTGGATTAGATGAAAACCGTTGAATGTGTACAAATTCAAAAAGTATACGTAAGTTTAGTATAACTTTTTATAAAAGAAGGGGCCAAATTTTTCTCGGCTCACGGAAAGTCAAAGTGCGTTTATTCCTTTATACTATTGATTGATCACATAAAAAGTAAATGCTTTCGCTGTTAATTAAGTTGAACTTTACTTCGTGAGGGAGCATTTCAAAATCTTACACAAGGCCGCCACCGTTACTCTTCCGGTTGCTGTCAAAATAACGGAATCATCGCAGAGGTCAACCTTTGATTTTCACTCACAGTAACTTGACAGCAAAATGTTGGTCAACAATGTGATGCCAATTAGTATCCATAACAGTAATCAAGTTCTGCTAACATGCTTTGCATGCATGACACCATTATTATGGTGTCCCCTCCACTTGTCTTTTCCGGCATAGTTAATGCCTTACTTTTGCTGTGGCATCAACGACAACCTTCACTCATATAATCGGCATTCAGAACATGCATATGTATTATTAGATCAAAGGGAGCTGGTTTTATGATGACTTTGCATCTGTTTTAGGCAAACAATTTCATATTGTTTAAGACAATGTTTTTAAGTACATGTTACGGTAGTACGCGGATCCGTATTACTTTTCATTACTGCAGGATCATCGTAAGAAATAGAATTTTTCTTACTAAAACAGCTTCTCTTGTCACTTTTGTTTCGTGCGTGAAGCGAGATCTGCAGTATGACTTTTAGATCTGGCCGTGTAAGTATGAACAATAGTTAGCTTCATATTATTTCCCGTTACGTATGTAAATTATTGCAAACTTCTTGTAGCCAAGATGGCTTTGTTAATATTGATAAAAAAACCTTTACACATTAAACAACAAAAAAGACAATGCTCGTAAATCACATCCCATGTACGTGAAGTGAGGACATAGAGCGAGTGTTGAGTATGTTAGATCTTCGCATATGCTATCACCATTATAACATGTTTCACATTTAGAAGAATTTTGCATGAAATTAAATATTGCACAGTCCAGAACCATTAATTCCTACCATATAGGGGTTGAACAAAGTGGACTAATATGGTAGGAGGAGGGACTAAGGGAGGTTGCAGGTTATTTTACTACGTGCTCCGGCGGTTCTACATGGTCAGAAGAACTATTGGACCCAGACAACCCAATTTGTTCTACTTGCACAGTGCACGAACAACGAATCCCTTTGTTAAAGAAAACCCGTTCCCGTTAATAACAACAATAAAGAATATTATTTAAAAAAAATGATATTCCTACTAATGCTGCTAAATTATATCCGGAGGCTCTTTATACGCACCATTTTTCTAGTACGTACGCTGTTTTGCGATTCAAATTAACACTAAAACTTACAGTTTGTCATTTATATGCCGTTAGCTAATTACTCCGTATTAGTGTCAGAATAAGAATAAGAATAAGAATGATAATTAATTAGCTGGGAGGGCAAGCCAGGGTGTCCCAATTTCATTCCGAGGGCCCAGTACGAGTCTGACCAATGGCTAATGCTGTGGTCGTTATTTCAGGGAGCAGAAGAGACATTTTCGTTTGAGTATCAAGGACAGGTAATCTTATTTTGATTAGACAAAAAAAAAATAAAAAAAAGAGGACAGGTTATCTTATTTCATTTAAAGGCTAAGCATATGTATTCCCTTTATGTCGGTATAAGCATATTCTAACTTTTCAACAGGGATAAATATTCCTTGGCAAACTTCAAAAGTAAAGAAACGGTTTTGACATCGGTATTCGGTCCTTAGAGTCTAGGTACAAGGCATAAGATGCAGGTAGGCGACTTTTCGAGGTGAAGTACAAAATAAAATAATTTAACAAATAAATTACGTAAAAAAAAATCAGAACATGACAATTTAACAAACTTTCAACACTATAAAAAGTTTCAAATCAAGTGAGATGTAGTTAATCATAACTAGTGAACATGACAATGTTATTCTCGTGATTAGTGAGGGTCTAGATCAACTTGAAAGGGAGCAGACAGGGCACAAACCCAACAGTAGCAAGAGAATCGATTGGTTGAAAATTTAGTCTCTCTCTCTCTCTCTCTCTCTCTCTCTCTCTCTCTCTCTCTCTCTCTCTCTCTCTCTCTCTCGGTATATATAGGTATTGATTTGTGATGTTACGAAATAAATAATTAAAGATCATGAACGGTTGAAATGATGTCACAACACAAAAATCAAAGAATTGATTTTTTGTCCTTTTTTGAAGGAGTTGTGCCTATCCATCCACAAGGGCGCTCCCTGACCTTTGCACCTTGGCTTCATGCCGTTGATAACACCGACTTGTACACTCAGCATTTTCTTATGTTGGTAACATATACATAAGCCCTCAAGTAGCAACAATCGGAGGGTGGATCCGCTCTTTGTTTAAGGTTGGCTTTATTACCCCACCTTGACGAGAAAGTATCGTCATTAAATACTATATACGTATAATTTGGCACAAGAGGTTAAATAAAATGTTTACGTACCACAACTTTGAAAAAGATTTTTCTTTTTCTTTTTCAAGCTGCTTCCCCACTCTTTTGGCGCCGCCGCCGGTGATAAATTGTAAATTATTCACATTCTCAACAAAAAGTTTTAGATATGTAAATTTGAAGTACAAATTTGAACTCCCAACGTTACAAAAACACAGATCCACTAGGAGAAAGTGTTTTAGGAGAAAATGTGCTTGAGTAGCAGCATGATTGTGTTTGGTGTTTGTCTTGAACGTGGAGCTGCATGGATCCTACGCCAAGGAACATGGAATCTAAGCTTAGATTAGTTGTTTCTTGTCCTGGCCGGTCGATTTCGAGGCTGCAGCCTGCGTATATATGCCATGTTTTGCTTCTCACATGTTTCCATTTTGAAGTTGACACGAGTAGACAAACAATTATTCAAGAAGTAAATTCCACGTGGGCCGGTGAAGTGGATTTTCTTTTACTTAATTTCATGTGCCTATGTATTAGAGTTTGCGGAAAAATAAAACGAACAACTCATCGAGTTGATGTGATGATGTTAAGTTATAGGGATAATATCAATTATATCCTTGAGTTTAAGGATAAATTACGGTCAAAGACGTAGGTTTCAAAATTTTGCACTTATATCCAAAATGTGAAATTTTGGTATCAAATGTGCCCACCATTAGGGTTCTGTGACCCTAACTAACGGTTTCCACTGATGTGGCAATACCGTATTTTAAATATGACAATACTAACCTCTCATTCCTCCTATTTCCTCTATCCTCTCTCACAATCACTGTACCACCCTAACATCACAACCACTGCAGAACCAATCAATTTGTTCTAAAAATTCCACCCCAATATTTGTACACAGATTCACAAACACGCGCATACACAGCCCCCGACTCGTCGCTATCACCAATATCACGGCAAGCAATCTGTCTTCACCACCCACTGCTCCATCATACTCAAAGTAGCACATCACAGTTCAACTCATCACCAGTTCTCACCAACAATTATCCCAATCAAACAAATTCAGGAAGAATTTTAAATTGGCAGCGGTTCTGATGGTGCCGAACCTCACGATGAGAGGCCTAGTCATGCCGTCTTTAAGGAGAATGCTGGTGGCACCACCAAAGGCGTAGGTAAGCTTACATTCGCTGTTGGTGCTGGCCAGCAAATTGAGGTCGTGGCCATGGGGACAGAATATTCCCTGCCCTCAAGGAACAGCGGTCTGGCGATGCCCACAGGGATCTAAATGTAACCAACGGGCAACTTGCAGCACTACCCCAGAATGGAATCGTAATTGAAGCCATCCAAAGGTAGCCCATCGAGGGACTTGTCGGTGATCCTCTGCAAGGCCTCCCTTCTGACAGCGTCGGCACTGCGGCAATCGCGGAGCTTAGATTCAACGGAGTAGGAGGGAGTGGTGCCGGCGACGACGGCCCTGACAACCTCCTTGTCTTCCTACTGGACAGAGGGCCTGACTCGACCACCGGGTCAACGACCTTCTTGGGTTTGGGAGAGGGTGAGGCGACACAGAGAGCCGAGCGGGTGTCCTCCTTTCGTATGAGATCGTCAATGTCTTCCTCGCCATCCACGACAGATTTTTGACGTGAGATTTAATCTTATTCTGATTTAGCTCCTATGTGGTGATTTAATCCATATATGGTGGTGGTCATGGTTATTCAATGTGGAAATGGGTTTGAGATGATGGTAGAAGGTGAATGACAGTGGTGGTTCAATCAGTTTGAGAAGGAATATAAAAAGAGAAGGGGAAGAACGAGAGAGAAGTGGTTTGTTCTAGAGGGCAATTTTGTCATTTTGCATGAAAATTTAACACCATCTGTAGTCCGTCTGGTCAACGGACATAACTGATATAAACGTAAACATGTGTCCTCGGCTGTAATTTACCCCTAAACTGAGGGATATAAGTGATATTATCCCTAAATTTTAAGTACCTCAAAGGAGCGGAATCTCGTGGTGAACTGTTTTTAGTAGCTTTTAAAGCTTTCAAATGAAGGCTATTATCGTCAACTGGATCTACAAAATAAGCAAATGACCACCAAACTCCATTTTCCTTATAGGGTCAAATACACGTAGGTACCCTGAAACTATCACAAAGTCTCAATTGAGGGTCCCAAAGTTTAATTTTTACACATAAGGGCCTGTAACTCCAAATTTGCAACAAATAAGGGCATCCGTCTAAATTCCTAACGGTTCAGCCCTTTCCGTCAGGGGCATTTTTGGGAACTCATATTTAATTTTTTATTGTAAAATCCCTTGATTTTTAGAACCCTAATCTATTAATATTTGGAACCCTAAAATTGGCATTGTTTCACTCATACCAAATATGGAGACAACTGATTTCAATTCAACCACCAAAACCCCAATCCATGGCCTTTGGAAGTAGATCGGGGACAGCTGGTGGCCTTATTGGCACGGCGGCGAGGGCACTGCCCGTCTTGGTGGTGATGACATCGGCTGGTGCCACGATCTGGCCGGAGAGGAGATCGCTGGTCCGACGACGGATGGAAGAAGCATCGATCGGATCATGCGGTGGAGCCGCACACAGACCTAACCGGTGTTGTGCAGGTAGACCGGATTTGATGGCCCACCGTTGATTGCCTGCTCCCTCGGTTGTGGTGGACAACGGCGACGCTATCGCTGGTCACAGTGGTGACGGCGCGAGTCCGATGGTGGCGCTGTTGCGTCTTCTATTCTCTATCTCTTTTTTTTTTTTGAGATGTTGTATCTGCTTCGGCCCCTTCACGGCGATGGCCAACGGTTCATGGTTGCGGTGTTGCGATTATTGCTTCGGCGGCAAGATGGCGTCGTCGCCGTTGGTTGCGGTGTTGCGAACTTTGAACAGCGAGGGTTGTACGGTGTTGGCGCTGACGGTGGTTGCGTGGGTTGGCGTAAGCGGTTACAGTGGTGCCGTGTCTTCTTTTCTGATTTCTGTGACAGTAGGCCGTGGGGGCAGCGGCGCGACGACCACCGACCGTGGGTCTTCTGTGATAGATCGGTGGCAATCATGTCGTGGTTTCAAACATGGCCAAAATAATGGCGGCGCTACTGTTGTCTGGATGTCGACACCGCCACTTACAAAACTTTTCCCTTCTTTGATTGTGACGACAGTTGAATCTGTCACACGCGGTGGCGGCAATTCTGTAGAGGTTTCGACCTTGCGATGCTGCCGGTTGTGGCGGCGCGACCGACTCCGGGCACTGTAGAAACTTGTGACGACAATTGACTTCAGACCTCCTGCGGTGGCACTTGTGACGCCAGTGACTCCGGGGGTTTTGCCATGGTTGTGCGGGCATGGGCCTGCCCGTGTAGGGTTCTAAAAATCAAGGGATTTTATAATAAAAAATTAAATACGAGTTTCCAAAAATGCCTCTGACGGAAATGGCTGAACAGTTAGGAATTTAGACGGATGCCTTTACTTGTTGCAAATTTGGAGTTACAGTCCCTTATGTGTAAAAATTAAACTTTGGGACCCTCAATTGACACTTTGTGGTAGTTTCAGGGTACCTACGTGTATTTGATTCTTCCTTATAATATACTATATTCGTTCCATATTATTTGATCACGTTTGATTTGTACGCTAATTTAGGATATGAATCATCAGTTATGAGTTTTTCATTCTACTCCAAAAGAGAGAGAGTGGGAGGAGAGTGGAAAAAAGTGGGTCAGGAAAGAGAAAATGAATTGGTGGATAATTAAATGTGGGTAGATAAATTAAAAAAAAGTGTAATAAGGATAAACGTGAAAAAAATACTTAGGAATCTTTTTTAATTTGAAAAGTGATTAATTTTTTAAGACATCCCAAAAAGAAATTTCAACATAACCCAACATCCTTGGTCTGCTCACAAAAGAACCCGGAAATAAGTGGGTGATAGAGGTACTACAAATCTTTTATTTTTGTGTCGCTTATGATTATTTTTGCAATATCAAATCCACATCGTTGCACTCGTAGGCTTTATTAGTTCCATGACTTTTGTTGACTTTTTTTGTGAATTGCTTATTGGATGTCATATTCTGGGTCTGTTTGGTAACGTTTATTTTTTCAGTTTTTTCTCCAATTTTGTAAACTGGAGAAAATAAAAGCGTTTGGCACATAGTTTTCGTTTTTTTTTTTCCCTTCAGTTTTGAAAACCAGTTTTTAAAAACTCTCATTTAGGAGTTTTGAGTTTTTATTTTTAGACTACCACAAACACTGCCCACGGCCGCCGGCGATCGACGGCCACCGCAGCCCACCGGCCAGCGACTGTCGTTGGCTAGCCAACAGCCACCCCCGCCGCCGGCCACTGCCACCGCAAACCACCACCAAAGAAAAAACTCAAAATAAAAACTGGGTAATCAAACACCAATTTGTTTTCGTAAAAAAAAAAAAACTAAACTAAAATGATTTTTGTTTTTATTTATTTTTAACAAAAAACCAAAACTAGAAGTGATTTCAAACGCTACATTAGTATTACTTCATGTTTGCAGATTTGTACAGTTTGTTTTTCTCAAACTGATTAATGTTTCTTTCGTAAGCGTGAATCTCTTACCTACTCTTCTTTCTTTCTTTCCTTCTTTTTTTTTTAACGCGTGTTGCTTTGCTTGTCTTCATAAACCTTAGTATAATTGATGACAACGGTATGAAAAATAGTCGATCTTACAACAAAAGTGCATATTAACCCGTAAGTTATGTCTTAGTTCTCAACAATGCTTACGACAAAACAACACAATTTTTTTTCTTTTTTTTTTTTTTGTGGGGGAAACGTAGTAAAATCGCTCTTCCTTTCATCCTTCTCTTAAATCTTGCATTAGTTATGTCAATGTACATTTAACAGTGAGTAAAGTATCCATCATAAAAGATCCGTATACTGGATGAGCTCAAGTTGACATAAAAGTTAAGTCAATCTACTTATATGTGCACCCAACATATTATCAATCGATTAACACAAAACAATATCATCACAATCCATTTCTGGATGAGCTCAATTAAGTTGACATAAAAATGTTAATTTCTCTATTCTCGGACCAGAATATTATAATTTCCCGGTGATTGTCATACATGAACCAAATCAAACTTGGTCTTCTGTGGTCCTCCTCTTGCTCACCAGCGATTTACTTTTTTCTCATAACAAAAGCAAGATTCTTGGCCACATTTTGAAAACTCAGTAATGAGTGGAGTACTTGATTGTTTCAAAGTAAAACCTCAATCTAATTTAAACTGGACTCCATCCACACATATATACACAAGAATAGGATATCGTGATACACATAAAGTTTATTGTAATATAAAAGTATCGTTAATTGTATTTTGACAATAACATATTGTCATTACAGATGTTAGCAAAATAATTACAAAACGCTTTTAATGATAATTTTTTGTCACTAAAACTGTTACAGCCGAGACGCTATACAACATATAATCCTTATCCAAAAGAAATATACCTCAAATTTTATATACATAACAGAAATCAATGATCAGATAAATTTTTTTTTAGGCAAACATAGTTTTGTTTATGTTTGTGCTGCTGGGCAAACATTTTCATAGATATAAGATCATAAGCTCCACAACAAAAAATGTATACAGTGTACAAGAAACAGAACAAAATCACCAAACCAAGAGATGGTTTGTCAAATGATTGCCAACCTTCCAAAGTTCATGTGGCTGAGGGCTGAGGAGCTTGGAAGGCTTGGAATAAAGGTCAATTTGTAGGGCCGTGACATCAATCTTATTGGGATTTAACGAGTCTTGCATGCATTAATGTGGATCCACCCATTCCATGTGATCTACTAAAGGGTTTGTAGCATCCACTTTTGCATGAAATCTACCTCCACAATAATGGGTTGGTAAATTGCCCTCTTTGCTAGGAAAAGTTGGTTTCCTCTAGGTGAAGTTTTTTATTCAAAAGCAAATTAATTCATTCCATTTTGTCATTAAAGATCCGAGAAAAGTTACAAAAGGCAAGTATGGTATACGACGGGTATTGAGGTTTTGGTGCGGTTCTTTAGATTCTATTTTCTTTTTCATTAATTTCAGGATGAAAATGATAATTGAAATGCATTTCGTTCTTTTTTAACTTTCGAATCAGACCAGTATACATCTTCGGTCTTTGTAAGGAAAAAGATAAGAACATGAACAAGAAACATTACCATACGAAGGACTCTTGACCTCAATTTTTTATTCTTTTCCAATTTGCGAGTGACATACACAACTATTACCGTATAATATCTAATTTAGAAGTATTGAAAATACTTGTACATGTTATGAGCTTCAATGAAATAAATGGACATTTGACCCAAAAAAAAATCTAATTTAGAAGTACATCAATATAATATTAGGTTACAAAGCTAAGAGTTACAGGATTTATCCAATTGTAGTTTTGGACTTTCTTTTATTGCCATCAAAAGAGCTGTAAAGTGGAAAAATTAAAGGAAAAAAACATTTTACCTGGGTCATTCATGATAGTTAATGTTCTCAATGCAATTTCCACTAAAGCTGGTTTGCCCGAGAGGTTAAGGGGGAAGACTTAAGATCTTCTGCACATAAGTGCGCATGGGTTCGAACCCCATAGCCAGCACTCGTTGCTTTCTTATCTAATTTTTTGTTGTGTAATCATTCTCAACTAATTTAATGTTTTCTTTACAATATATTTTTCTGTTTAAATTGTAACATTATGTTTCCTTTTAATGAAAGCAAATTTGCATTCTATTAATTGAATATAATAAATGAGGGGCAAGTGGGAAGTATTGTTATGTCATAAAGAACTTTTCTTATAGTACTAAAAATAGTACAAAAAAAGACAAATATGTCTTTATATGAAGGCGGTCGTCCTTTTCCACCACGCCAACGATCTCCTCGCCCTCCCACCCAAACAAGGGAAGGATGCCCCAAAGCGTTGCGGCCACCACCATCCACTCGTTGCAGCTTACTACTTCTTTATCATCGCGCTCTCTCTCTCGCCTCTAACCACAAAGCCGACGGTTTCGTCCTCCACAAAAGCCCGCGATCCCTTCCTCCACCTTGCCAACATGATGCAGCGAACCACCGGCCCTATAGTAAATCTTGGAACCGTCCTATCGATTTTGGTTGTAGTTTACAATTTATCTTTTGTTTTGTTCTTGTTTTTTTTATCGTAGCCTGGTTATTTGTGCAACCGATAAAACAGATTAATTATTGATATAAATTCTTCTACTTAATCAAAAAATAAATAAAATCAAAAAATAATTTTTAGCAAACAGATTCCCATATGGATGCCAACTTGAATCTTAACCGCATTTTAAAGCTTAGTATATATATGAAAATGGTGAGCCCTATGAACAATGGCACTTATGTACATCAGCATGTAGTTATGCTTACCACTTTAATAAATTAAGGAAATTGATATTTTGAGCTTCCTTTTTAAGCATTTGAATCCCGCATTTGCTGCTAAAAAGCCTCTTACATGTGGCCATATAAGTACTTTCTCGACACTGGTAGAGCTCAATTGTTAAAAGTTGAGCTCAAATATTAAATATCACTCAAAAGCGTCTATTTTCACACCATATATGCTTTTATCGTGCTCTTATTTTCTTGTTAAAATGTGTATTAATGACGAGATGTAATCTTTTTAGCGATAAATAATGGTGTAAAAAAAAATTGTAAGATGTAAAAATAGACATTTTATGTTGTAGTAAAGCCCAATCAAGAACTTTCTCATATGGGCCTGTCCATATATACATATCCGATTAAAGCCCAATCAAGAGCTTTCTCGTACTAAAATATTAAAGGGCCGGCCCATATACACAATTGTGGTGGAGCCCCCTTAAATTGTTCCCCAAGACGCGAAGAAGACGGGCAAAGAAAACCAGCGAAAGAGAAGACGGCAGAGCAGAAGGAAAAGAGGAGAGCTGATCGGAGCACCCACTGCCATCGCCGACTATATCCGCTCGCCGACAGGTAAGCGTCTTCTCCGGTCGTTCTCTCTTTATCTCCTCGATCAGTCTTCTCTCTTCTCCTTCGATCTCCGTCTCTCTTTCACTTTCTCATCCTCCGTTCCTCTAGATTTGTCTTTCTACTGAGTGATTAATGCCTAAGCATGTTGATTTGCTGAATTTTCTAGACCTAGGTTTTGAAAGTTGCAACTTTGAAATTTCCTTTTAATGCTAGATCTG
Source organism: Escallonia rubra (assembly GCA_033065855.1). Taxonomy (NCBI): domain Eukaryota; kingdom Viridiplantae; phylum Streptophyta; class Magnoliopsida; order Escalloniales; family Escalloniaceae; genus Escallonia; species Escallonia rubra. The sequence continues at coordinate 35,595 of JAVXUO010002827.1, forward strand.
TTATTTTGCCTTTTTTAATGGCTACGTCTGTTAATTTGCTGAGTGATTTATTCTGGATTGACGTATCGAGTTAAATTATTTGTGCTGTGTGTGTAAAATTAAATGCCCTGGGATGGAAGGCCAATCACGACCTTCAGTTGAAAGACTATGAGAGCCCAAGCAACTGCTTAGCTACTAGGCAGAGGTAATGTAATTGTCCACCATACATTTCTTCAATCGAGAGGTCTAGTGAGCGCCATGCCGAATCTCTCTACCATCTTATCTGCTCATAACCTAAACGAGCAATAAAGCAAAGCGTACTGAAGCAGTTGTAATGCCATTAAGTTTTAGCCTTTTTCTATATTATATAAGAGTAGGATTCCTCGAAAGAAAGGCTAGAGCTGGGCTTCCAGGGAATCGATTCTAATATGGAATAGCAGAAGTGCTACTTAGTAGTAGAAACTCGAAGAGACGGACAGTGAGGGACTCTTTCATACCTGCTAACTCCAAGGATTAGATGGGTCCCTTTTTTGGCAATCGATTTAGACTCCTCGCCTCAATGACGACATTAAGGAAAGAGGAAAAGAAGCAAGAGCGTAAAGGAACTGTCAAAGCATAAATAAAGGCACTTTCTGGTCCCTATGATTCAACTTTTAAACCGGCAAGCTAGCTAAGGTCCTTAAACAGAATCATTGGGTAACCCTTTTTCGAAGAAAGGCACCCTTATGCTGCAGCTCACTCAACAGGCGGGCTTTCACCGCTAGTTAAGGTCCAATGGCAAAAAGAGGGAGATTCATTAGCTCATTATTTGGAATAATGCGAGCCAGTCTCTATGAGAAAGAGGTTTTAAACCATTTCTTGACCCTTTTCAATAATGGTAAACCCTTTATGTTTGCCACTAGAAGAGGCGGTAGCTTCAAAGTTCGTGAAATGAACCAACCTGCTTGTCCTGATTGTAACGATTGAAGAAAGAAAGATCATGGTGGCTAATTTCATCCAGGGGACATTGTCGGAGAACAATATTGGGGCCAGGTGAGAACCTTCCGTTGTTTACACCCTTTTAATTTAAGTGTGGTTCTTCTATATTTAGATATGGCCAGATAGAGATCCATATCCATATCTTTCTAGTTTCGATAGAAAGTGTATTCAGCCCATTGTTGTAGACGGGTGGGCATTTGGTCAATTGCATCAAGAAATGGGATTCCCATAGACTTGGCTGACCGAGAGACAATTCTCAAGATTGCGAATGTTGTCTGTGATAGATGACGACGCCTATCAGGCCCCATATAGAATGATCTTCGGGATGTGTAGTTGGACTTAGCATGCAGTGTCAGCGGTGATGACGTCAATCTCTCCAAACGATGTTTTCGACTGTTGTCCCCTGTTATGGCAAAGGGGATGTAAGTCAGCCTTGGGAATTGCCCTGTCTGTCTCAAGGGAAAGGCTTTTTAGAAACAGATAGTACGTAGTTGAACCACCATTTTTGGATGAATTAGACTAAACAGCTGCCATTTGTATTTAGTTTAATGCGAGTCGGAACTTCTGTTGGATGTATTTGCTCGTGGTTGGGTGGGCGGGGGGCCAAAGAAGGCACCTAAAAGCTCCCCAGATAAACAAATCACAGGCGATAGATCGGCTAGGGCTTTTTGAAATTTTTATAAAAGAATTCCTCTACACTCAAAAAACTTTTTACTGTAGTTGCTCATTCAAAGTGTTCACGCTACAATGTTGTAAACATAGCAGAACAATCTGGCAACTCCAGTTTGTTTATACTTTTTATATTCCTAACCCTTGGCCTTTCCTTCCCTTGGTATAGCAAAGAACAATAATTTCTTAGAAGCATCAAGGATAATTTAAAGAGCAGGACCTTCAAATATGTGAAAGCACTAAACTAGATCTCGACTTTGTTTGATCCCTGGATTCTATGTGTGGTAGCTTCAGCAGTCCCACATTATCATTTGCGAGCCTTCTTTAGTCAAGAGAGCCATTCTTCTTTATACTTTGTTGTAAACATAGCAGAACAATCTGGCAACTCCAGTTTGTTTATACTTTTTATATTCCCAACCCTTGGCCTTTCCTTCCCTTGGTATAGCAAAGAACAATAATTTCTTAGAAGCATCAAGGATAATTTAAAGAGCAGGACCTTCAAATATGTGAAAGCACTAAACTAGATCTCGACTTTGTTTGATCCCTGGATTCTATGTGTGGTAGCTTCAGCAGTGCCACATTATCATTTGCGAGCCTTCTTTAGTCAAGAGAGCCATTCTTCTTTTTTTGGCACAGGAGCCCTACTTAACAGTCTATAAGGTGGGAAGCACTATTCTCACTTTTATATTGTTTCACATTCGGTTTGCTATTCAAAAATAGCAATGCGTCAAACTTATCTTATGTTTGCTGTTTGAATAATATTCTAATACCATTTTGGTTTCCTTATTGAATCTTTTCTCTTAATTAGTGGTTGTCCAATTGTATAATATGGATTATCGAAGAGATGAAGAGATTCAGATTTACCTTACACTTGAGGAGATGTACTTGGAGATGCAATTCATATGTGCTTATAGTAATCAGACTCAGTTAGACATGTTAAATCATTCTATGCGTTTGAGTGATGTGAATTGCATAGAAAACTAAGGATGGATAGACATATATTTCGTGTATTATGTGGACTGTTTCGTACAACTAAAAGGTCAAAGGCTAATGGAGAGTTAGGTATAGAGGAGCAGGTAGAAGATCTAGAATGCAAAGAGGGTATTATGAGTTTGTATGACATGGCTGGCATGTCTGCTTCTGTGACTCGATCAACTGCAGCAAAGCCAGGCAGAAGAAGAGGACTTGAGGTAGCATGACTCTTGATTTTTCTATTGGGTTGCAAGACTTCAATGGTATGCTTGGAACATAAATGGAAAGTTTTGACAAGAGAATGCAAATGGTCATGCTAAATGATTGCGGAAAGGATTGGTGATGCTAAAGATTCATCCAATGACAGAAAGAAAGTTCATGAGAAGCTCACCAAGATCGAGTTTTCCTCTGATGTTGATCGGATTCTAATGGCACAAAGAGATTGCTAAGCAATGGAATGTGGATCTCCTTTTTAGCCTTCTTTATAATTATAAAGCATCACATGCTAACATCCTACTTAATCCCGATGCTTAGTCTCTTTGACAATCACCTTTCCATGGATGTATATCTCTATGCATTATACATATGTATATATGTGTGTTTTGCGCGAATCTCATAAGTGGTTGGTTTTTAGTTGAGTTCCCGTCGTCCGCCCAAGACAAAAGGATATGGATGAAGTTTAATGATGAAATATTTATGTTTAAGCTTATGAATGGTTGGTTTTTATGTTTGTGATCGGTGACACTTTTTAAGCACGATCATTGTGGATTTTTTTTTGTTATTCAAAATGGGATTTTTTGGAATGGTGGAAAAGGGACTTATCCGGACTAATTGAACAGGATATTTAATCCTGGCTTATCTTGATTTATCGGATTGAATAATCCGGCACGCCAAAATCAGCTCACGTGTATTAACCAGCAAAAGAAAATTTTGTAGAACAAATAGTGACTTGAAACTCTTCAATTGTTCTCTACTGCAACAAAGTAAGCCAGGCTTTCTCTGTTTTTTCTGATGCTCATCTCATCTATAAATGCATGTTTTTATCAAAAGTACTCCCTATATACCTATTGGGATTGAGTGCTTTGTATCTCAGCTCAGATCTGATTAACTTTTCTGACATCAATTGACTTTCGATTAGTTGTACCAAATGCTATGAGTGTTTGACCGAAGTGAATTATGCTGGACCTCGGAAGGATTTTGGCCTACGTATCAGAAGCATTCCGTTTAATTAAGGCAGAGGCACTTATATACTTCGTTTGACATTAAGCTTTTGGATAATGATTAAGTAAGCTTCGCTACGAATAGCTTACAATGTACTTACCGTTTTGTACGCAATTTCTCGTGTTTATGTTCATTGCGTTTCATGTTCTAGTGTGAGCTGGATTGCGTGCACCCTATAAGAGAGCACAACCGTATTTATTCGAAGGAGCATGTGTGGGTGGATTTTAGGAGAACTATAGTAGAAAGACTAAGCTGCTTGTGAATTCTTGTAACATGCACAAGAATTAACCAGCAAGTATAATGCTATTAATGGTGGATTTGCTATGTGATTCTGTTTATCTTCAGGTGAGGAAATTGAGAAATATGGTCGATTTACGGTAGCTTAGTATTTTGTCATATAACTAGAGTGTATTTTGGTGTTTTTAGTCCATATGTACGTGTCTCTCTTTTTTACCTCCTATTTATTTGTCAACTGAAATATATATGCTACATCAGCTAAGCTGAGGGGCCTTTACTGATGGAACGTATCTGTTCTAGGTATATGTTGTTTAGCAAGTCTAGGGGAAGGTTTGAAGCTATTATGCAACTATGGGTGGCAGAGGTAGCTAACTAGGATAAGAATGAGAGAGTAATGAGGGGGTTGGCCATAAGGTGATAGCAGGTTAGGTAAAGTGGTTGTGGAGGTATAAGTGTTTCTGCAGTTATGATATTACTCTCAAATTTAGCGGTGAGCCAAGCAATGTTTTATGTGACCTCTAAAAGGAAGGATTTTGTAAGACATGAGGGTATCTGCACGGTAGGTGGGAAAATTTTGGAACATTGCTTGAGAGGGTGTAATTATGTCCAGCATAGACCTTTGCATGCTTCAGTTAGGAGAAGTTTTTTCTTTTTGTGAGTACGGGGAAAGATATGGAGAGAAGTGGTGACAAGGGAAGGTGATCTCTGTAAGTGTGGGGAATATTGTGGCAAGAAGTGGTGATAAAAGAAAGAATTCGTGACTGGGAATGATTGACCTTGCTTTGTATGTTGTAGACGACAATAGAAACTTATAATTTTTTCTTTGCTCTGTCTGCAGCTTTCCCGTAAATATAAACTCGATTGATGGTAGTTGTGTTACTTATAGTGCTTTGCACTCTTGTATTTTAGGTTATAATCATGAAGATTGACTTCAGTGGACTTGAATCCACTGCACCACTTTGTGGGGCTAACAGTGAGATGTTTGATGGCATTTCAACTTCGCCGTCGTTCCAGATTCCTGATACAACTGATGTGAGTATTTCTGTTTGTTTTTGTACTTATTCCTATTTGTAGTAGAAAACCATATGCCTTTATTGATTATTTCCTCCACCGCCTCCTTTCTCTGGTTGCTTCAGTTTGACGACTTTCAGAAAGAAGCTATTCAAATGGTGAAGCCAGCTAAGGGAACGACGACTCTGGCTTTCATTTTTAAGGAGGGCGTGATGGTCGCAGCTGATTCTCGTGCTAGCATGGGAGGCTATATCTGTACGTTCTTTTGTTGTTTTGACTGTATTTGTTTGTCTTATTTGATCAGTGCTGCAATTAACGATCCAATTTGCTATGTGTTCTTAATTCTAGAGTGTTATTATATGTATTGCGATAAGAATCTGTGTATTCCCATAAGAAACAGACACCTGGCTTTGATATGATGGATCTACGTACCTAGAATATGTAACTTCATGTGTTGGTTGCCTTTTTCAAAATCTCTACCTTGCTGTTGCATATTAGAGCAGCTAAATAACACACACACACACACACACACACACACACACACACACATATATATATATATATATATATATATATATATATATATATTCCGCAAAGTGCTCTTAGCTTTATTATAACCTGTTTTCAGCATTTCCATATTATTGTAAAAAAATTAATGGTGAAGATTTTGTTAGGAGTTCTGATATACTTTTCTCATACTCTTGTGTAATGATATGACTGATTTAGAATCCTTTAATTTGCTGATGGAATTTGTATTGTATATGTGTAAGACACCTGCATACTAGGTGATAAAGGATTACACTAATGTAGGAATGAGCGTAATACTGAAGATGGTTAGATAGGCAGCAAAGAAGGCAATTAGAGAGGCTATAGGCTAATTTATACCCGAGGTTGGGTACCAAGGAAAGTGAAAAAAGAGATTTACAAGCTGGCTAGGCTAAGAGATAGGAGAAGCAGAGACTTAAACCATATAACCATATGAAGTATATCAGGGATGAGAATGGGAGAATATAGTATAAGTTCATGATTCAATTGATGATACTACTGAAAGATTACAGCTCTCTGCAAATTGAAGTGCGGCTGAGCAAAATTGTGTTTGCCTATGCCTTCACTTAGATCATATTGACAGTCAGATCATCATATTGACAGTCAGATCATTGGCATATTAAGTATAAGACTACAATGGCAATTTGTAAATAGCATATTTCTGTATGCACTTTCTTCTACTACTTGCCATTAGTAATTGTTGAAAGTACGTATAATTCTTTCTTTCCATCTTAATTTTTCCAGCATCGCAATCAGTAAAGAAAATCATCGAAATCAATCCCTACATGCTTGGCACAATGGCTGGAGGAGCCGCTGACTGCCAGTTCTGGCACAGAAATCTTGGCATAAAGGTAGTTTTTTTTTCCAGCATTTTCATTAGTAATTATGTGCATAATATTGTGGATGAATCTTCTAAGAATCTTGTCAACAGGTGATGTTAGAGCACTAGTGAAGCAAAAGACATGAGAGGCTTTAGGGCTGCAACTTAAAATTCTTTGTAGTTGGTTTTAACACTCTTAAAGCTTGCTTGTTAGAGAGGATAGAAATACAGAATATAAGAAGTGTCATCTATAGGGAAGGGGTGGTGTCTTTTCCTTGTGCAGTTTGGTTGAGCAGGAAGGATCAGGGGAAGGAACACATAATCCTAATAATTCGACTGTGGTACATTTAAAGGCATTGAATGTGGACAGTTAAGCGGATTAGAAAGTCGAAGGATTAAGCCATTCTTTCTTTTCTCTTGCCTTTTCCACCCAATTTTGGGTAGAAGGAATATTGTGGGCCCAGAAAGAAGGTGCATCCTTCCTACTTTTCCTTCCTTCATGTCACCTCCTACCAAACAAATGAAAGCTCTTCCATTTCCATTCACTCTTTTCAATCCTACCAAACGAGCTCTTACCGATACGTTCTACTTGAAGGTCTAGTGAGTATTTTTTATGCAGCGCAAGTAATTTGGGCCTCTGTGGTGCATAACCATTTTCCGGGAGGGCACACTTTATCCTTTTTCATGTTTACAGCAGAAGAAATCTCTTATTTTAGTTCACCAACTAAGAAGTCCCACTGTTGTGAGGCATTGTTATACATAGGCTTGACTGCATAGGAGCAGTAAAATGATCAGTTATGTTTGAAGGATAGCACATAATATTGCCTGTCTTGAGTTGGCGTTGCTGAGTCTATGATTCCTGATTTCATTGACGGTCCTGCGTAGAAGAAAGAGCTGATGAGTTTTGCGTATTTCAGTGTCGTTTGCATGAACTTGCCAATAAGCGAAGAATTTCAGTTACTGGAGCTTCGAAGTTGCTGGCAAATATTCTATATTCTTACCGCGGAATGGGTTTGTCTGTAGGGACAATGATTGCTGGATGGGATGAGAAGGTATTGAAATTGAATGCTGTACTGTGATGTTTTGTCTGGCAATTTGGCTATATAAGCCTGCCCCATTCTGTATCATTGCAGGGCCCTGGCCTTTACTATGTGGATAGTGAAGGAGGACGGCTAAAAGGAACAAAATTCTCTGTTGGATCTGGTTCACCATATGCTTACGGTATACTGGATAGCGGGTATGTTCCCCTTCTGAATTGATTGGTGCTTGTGATAGTGATTGCGGAAGAAACCAATCTCTTCCCCCTTTCGCGTCTTCCAAAAACAACTTACAGAAAAATTCTGGTGTCATTTGTATCTTTGCTAGATACCGTTACGACATGACAGTAGAAGAAGCTGCTGAGCTGGCTAGAAGATCCATCTATCACGCGACTTTCCGTGACGGAGCCAGTGGTGGTGTTGCTAGTGGTATGCTCTCTCCCTCTCTCTCTCTGGGTGGTGGGGGTGTCTTTGGGCAATCACGGGGCGAAGTAGTTGTTTCCAGTACTCTATCTATAACTTTTCGTGCTTCTGTTATCAGTTTATTATGTGGGACCAACCGGATGGAAGAAGCTATCTGGGGATGACGTTGGAGAACTTCACTATATGTACAATCCGGTTGAACCAACCGTCGTTGAGCAGGAGATGTCCGAAGCTTGATTTTCTATGTAATTCTGTTTGATCGATAAACAATTTTAGCACAGATTTGGGTCGTCATCAGAAAGATCTGTGAGAAACTATGTGAAAGAAGTTTGTGTTGTTAGGTGATAAAAAAGGATTTATTTGTTTTGACGGAAGTGTTCTTCAACATGTCCTGGTGACTGATAGAACCTTTGTCATGAGCTATCCCTTAACTATCAAAATGTGTGGGAAAGTAAACCCTGAACATGACTTTAGTGAAATACTCCACTCTAGTGCATGCGTTAATGTGCAACAGTGGGAGGCCATGCCAATGCTAATTTGAGCAAGTTCATTACTCCCTGTTCAAGAATCAAGTGATTTTCTTCCTTTACTTTGATCATATGGCCACCTCTCAAGAGGGGTCATTATGCATAGGACTGTTCAGAATAATTAGCAGTATCTTGCTTTCTTTTCCCTGAATAATTAGAGCAAGATATTGAGCTTCAAAATAATTAGCCGGTCCACTTTCACCGTTGATGATGTACAATTTGTGTTACCATCATCTATGTGACTGGCTAGAGGATATTTCATAATCTCGGTTGATGCTAAAGCTCTTCTTCGGAAGATACCTTCACGGTTCAAAAACAAAGAAAAATCTGGCATATTTTGGTGTGCTTTTTGGGAAGTCTGAGCCATAAATTGGGCATACCTACCTACAGGCTTTTGATATAAAGGGAATAACTCACTGTACCAATTCAATCTTGTACTATTTCTTTTCTGCATTGTCTTTTCATTTGTGGGACACAAGACACACAACTACATCCACTTCTTGGATTTGTCTGGTTAAATTTACACGACGAAAAGGAATTCTCCCATATCAATAAACAATGAACCTGTACGGTAAAAGCAACAACTTTGCATCATAATATTCCCAGTATCCAACTGCTCAGGAAGAATTCACAAGCATACAATGGACAACAAAACGATACTAAGCAAGCTGGAAAGATGTCAAGAACATGCTCTCTCTCTCTCTCTATCTCTCTGCTCTCTCTCTCTCTCTCGGTTGGTTTTGTTAGCTTCTAAGCATGTTTTCATGATTGAAAGTGAGCTATATAATAATCGAAAACATCTCCACTACATACAAAGTAGGACGAATCAGAATACCTTCTTGGTTGACCTTAATAGAAAAAGAAGGGAAGAGAGAAAGTGCAGTAGTAGTAGCTTTAAAGCAAGTCAGGAGGAAGTGAGTGTTTTAAGGGAACTATCATGGCATTAGAATAACACCATGGTGTTGGTTACGTGAAAGGGGATTTTTGTAATAAGTACTATCCTCTCTCTCTCTCTCTCTCTCTCTCACACACACACACACACACACCCCCAATTACAACAAGAAAAAAAAAACACATGCACACTCGCACGTGCACGCGACCCAACGGTCCAAACCTAACAATTAAGGACAAAATATTCAGTGATACCAATTATATAGTGTTTTGATTGACAAAGATAACATTTTCTTCATTTGTTTGCGGAATGAGGGGTGCATGTAAAATTTTGGGTGGGTGAATATTTTACCATTGTACAAATCTCAGTTATTTAGAATTTTACTAACTTGACCCCGTTAGAGAGGCAAACGCGCAAATTTTTATCTGACGATAGTTTAATGTACACAAATTCGTTGTCCACGTTCTCTCTACTATGCAGTCAAATGATGGGATTATTAAGCAATCAAAGTTGAGTGCACCCAAAATTTCGCCTTCTCAATGGATGTTGAGAATCTTAAGAGAGTTTTATTAATATTGTGAATATCATCAACACCAAAAAAAGAAGAAAAATAAAAATAAAACTCTGACTTTCAAGTTCAAACAATTCAAACTCAAACTATTGATCAAATCTGTTAAAGACAGACTTCGCCAAACAAGAGTCAAATTAGCAATCCGCGTCCAATCCTCGCACTTTCACTTTCAGAAACGAAATGGATGTCAATCAGTGGATCCAAAAATTCTTGGATCAGGCTCGAACCAAATTCGAACTCCGAACATTTCATGTTTATACGCGCGCGTGTGTACAAAAGAAAATTAAATAGTTCAAAACCAGTGATGTTGACTATCTAATACCGTTTTATACAATACGTACAAAGTAACCTAGACGAGTGAAAGGGGCACATGCTTGTTCCCATAATTTGTGGGAAAGTAAGAAAAATAAACCCAAAAGAGTGGAACACAGCAAAATAGACCATCTCCCTCAAAGACATCCCCATCATCACTACTTGACAAGTTTAAGTGGTGAAACTAGTACACTACTAATGCCACTCGATTCCAAGCCATAAAGCCTGGTTGCTTTCCTTCTAAATTTACTTCTCTATTTTGGCGGGGACGTGGCCCCCATATCCAATCAAAGTCCCCTCCTCCTCAAGTCTCTTTCTAATAAATACCCCCAACTCCCACCTCACCCACCTCCACCACCACCGCCGCCGCCACCCAACTCCGCCGCCACCCACCACCACCACCGCCCTTTATAACACACACAATACAAGTAGACAGCAAAGCCCATTTTGTTTCCCTACCAAATGTCTCATTTCACGGCGTTTCTCTTCCTCTTTTTTTCTCTCATGTTGTATGCCACTGATAGAAGCGCCGTCCACGGTCTCTCCTCCGACGGGCTTTCCCTTCTGTCGCTCAAGTCGGCCATGGACGATGGCGGAGCGGCTTTTTCCGACTGGAACGAGAACGACGACACTCCGTGCCACTGGTCTGGTGTCTCCTGCATGAACACTTCCACTTCCTCGTCCCCCAGAGTCGTCGGGATTGCTGTCTCCGGCAGGAATCTCAGCGGATACATCCCGTCGGAGCTTGGAACCCTGGTCTTCCTCCGGCGGCTCAACCTCCACGGCAACCGCCTGTACGGCGCCGTTCCGGACCAGCTCTTCAACGCCTCGTCTCTCCACAGTATATTTTTGTACGGCAACAACCTCTCCGGTTCTCTGCCTCCGTCAATGTGCAACCTGCCACGTCTCCAGAACGTCGATCTGTCCAACAATTCGCTAAGCGGGCCCCTCCCGAAAGAGCTCAAAAACTGCCGGCAGTTGCAAAGATTAATTCTTGCCGGGAATAAGCTTTCCGGCGAGATCCCGGCGGGTATATTTCCGGCATTGTCGAACTTAGTCCAGCTGGATCTTTCTTCAAATTCGTTAAATGGGTCTATCCCTGAAGATATAGGGGAGCTGATATCTTTATCAGGAACTCTTAATTTGTCTTACAACCATTTTAGCGGGAAAATACCGAATTCTTTGGGGGAATTGCCATTGACAGTTAGTTTTGATCTGAGGAATAATGTTTTAAGCGGTGAAATACCTCAGACGGGCTCGTTTGCCAATCAAGGGCCAACTGCATTCTTGAACAATCCGCTTTTGTGTGGATTTCCTTTGCAGAAATCCTGTAGGAGTACGTCGGATGTCGCTCCAGGGAGTCGGGATTCGTCGCCTGAACCGGGCAGTAATAGTCCTAGAAAAGGTCTAAAGCCGGGTTTGATTATATTGATCTCGGTGGCCGATGCAATTGGAGTGGCATTTATTGGATTAGTGATTGTCTATATTTACTGGAAGAAGAAGGATTCTCATAGTTGTAGTTGTACTGGGAAGGGGAAGCTAGGGGGAAATGAGAGGAGGGCTTTGTGTTTGTTTCCTTGTCTTAGTGGGAATTCGGGGAATGACTCGGAAGTGGAGTCCGAAAAAGGTGGCGGTAGTGGTGGTACAAGTGGCGGCGGTGGTGGCGGGGAAGGAGAGCTTGTGGCGATTGACAAAGGGTTTAGTTTTGAGCTTGATGAGCTGCTGAGGGCGTCGGCTTATGTGTTGGGGAAGAGCGGGTTGGGAATTGTGTACAAGGTTGTGCTTGGTAATGGGGTGCCAGTGGCGGTCAGGAGGCTGGGTGAAGGGGGTGAGCAGAGGTATAAGGAGTTTGTAGCGGAGATTCAGGCCATTGGGAAGGTAAAGCATCCAAATGTTGTCAAGTTAAGGGCTCATTACTGGGCTCCTGATGAGAAGCTTCTCATTAGTGACTTTATTTCCAATGGAAACTTGGCTTCTGCTCTCAGGGGTAAGTTCTTCATTTCCAAGTTCTCTTTCAATTCAGTTGTGAAGCTGCTGTTTAGATTTTAGATAATGCTATCTTGTCCATTTCACTAATTTTAAAGCATTAGATCATGTAATCGATCAAAAGGAGGCCAAATAAACGTGGATCTTTTCTTCAATATACCTTCTTTCTAAGCTAGGTAATGGAGATTATCAGCAGAAGTATAATAAATAGATAAAGCTTCTGAGGGATCATTAACTAGTATTAGTTATTTGATTTAAAAAACAAGTATTTGTGATTTTTTCGAAAACTAATGTCCACATCGTGTTCCCAATCCTTTGGAAGCCTTATCTAGGATAAATACTATTATTTGTTGCTTAAAGCAATTGCACCATCTGAAGGTACATAGAACTTGGAAATATTAAATTTAGGCTCTCCTTTTTTAGAAATCCAAGCTGATCAATGTGTTCAATTTTCAGCCATTGTTGAAGTTTAGAGCCGACAGAGGAATTCAAGACAAGTTGAGACCAATGATCTTATAACAGGATACATAACTGACTTTCTAGGTGTAAGTTGTCCTGGTGTGGACGTTTAGAGACTGGCCTCTCAATTAAGATTGACGGATTTTAAACTGAAAGATAGACCTTGTAGGGTTACAGTTTAAAAGGTGATAAATAACTCCGAACAAGTCATTGTGCTGTCCATCTGTCTGTATTATCAATGCATCGCGTTGGATTGCTATTAGCTTTTCATGGAGTTCATTTAAACGGCCCTTTGATTTTTATGATCCGATTTAAAGGCACTTAATAGATATCGGCTACTTGTATTAAGGCACTTGTACTGCTAGGGCATCAGGTGATTGAGTTCGAGGTGGCCTCGTCAGAGATCAGGACTTTCGATTTCTTTGTTTGCCTGAAGAAGCCATTACATCAGGTAGTTGGCTGGTTGGCATCATATTGCTTTTGCAATGTTCCACTCCATAGGGGACCCATTGGTTAGCACCAGATTCTGATTGCACCAACTGAAAAGCTCTAGAATAGGTGGAGTAGGTCTTAAGCATTTTAAGTTGATGAAACCATTATTTGTTCCTTTTTTTCTTTGCAAAAGCCATACTTCTCTCCCCTGCAATCATCTAATAATGCTGATGATTGATGAAGGGGCTGTTTCCCATTATGTGGGTGATTCATGGTGATTAACTTAGCTCGGTGAATACCCTTTCTGTGGGTGTATGTTATCATGAAAAGTAATTATGAAAAACCCTTGATCCCATGCTGCATTTATTTATGTCCTTGACGTGGTGCACCGGGCCTGGATGCTCCTTCCTTTATGATAAAAGCTGCAGATTATGTCTCAGTTATTCTGCTCGTCCCACCCTCAAAGGCCATCAGATAAGATCTTGTGCCCATTAGGGTAGTTTGATCCACATCTACTACAAGTTTCAGGAAATGCTCTGAATTAAATGTAAAAAGTTTGCTATGCATATTGGCTGTTCTGGCTATTACAAGATATAGTATTAGAGAGCTCTTTTAGTGCATCAAAAATCAAGAAGTTTATTTAGTCTCACTACTGTTGCAACCAATGACATCCTTTTACAGGGAAAACAGGTCAGCCATCATCAAGCCTCTTGTGGTCAACCAGACTGAAAATTGCAAAGGGAACAGCTCGGGGCTTGGCCTACCTACACGAATGTAGTCCACGAAAGTTTGTCCATGGAGATATCAAACCGTCTAATATTCTCCTTGACAATGATTTCCAACCATACATATCCGATTTTGGCCTCAATCGGCTTATTACCATAACTGGCAACAATCCCTCCTCTTCTGGTGGCTTTATTGGTGGCCTTCCCTATTTGAAGTCAGTCCAACCGGAGCGGATCAATAATTACCGGGCACCAGAGGCTCGGGTCACTGGTAACCGGCCTACCCAAAAATGGGATGTCTACTCATTTGGGGTTGTGTTACTCGAATTGCTAACAGGAAAGTCTCCAGAGCTTTCGTCTCCGACCACATCTACTTCCACAGAAGTTCTGGATGTAGTGAGATGGGTAAGGAAGGGATTTGAAGAGGAAAATCCACTATCGGATATGGTAGACCCGATGTTGCTTCAAGAAGTACATGCAAAGAAGGAAGTACTGGCAGCATTTCACTTGGCCCTTGCTTGCACCGAGGGAGATCCTGAGGTTCGACCTAGGATGAAAACCGTCTCCGAGAACCTTGAACGAATTGGAACATAAGTAGGCAGTCTCATATCAACATAATCATCGAGAATTCTTCTAGGTTCCAGATTTTGCAGAGAGAAAACGCTGCCATTTAAATTCTTGGCTGATCTTGCATGTTCTTTCCTTGAATTTCTTGGCATCTCTGTTCCTCACAGAGAAGGTACAGATATTTCTGGACGTTTTGGGCATTTCTTTTTTCTCAAGCATTATGTAGTCATGCATTCATTTTACTATCGCTAAGAGTAATCAGGAACTATGCTACATTTGTAATTTATCTCTCATACCCCCATCTTCTTCAGTATTTGGTTGCAATAAAATATGTTACATGTCATTTTGCCTTTTCCATTTTCTTCTGGATTTTGATGCAGCCTTTACTAGAGCTAAGATCAATTGGTTACAAACTTCTCCCATGCTTCAGAGTGTGAATAAAGCATCAAAGAAGCTGTTTTGTCCTGCAATTATTTTCGTGTAAAGTTACCTCATTATTTTTAATATATTTGGTCTAGCACACTACTAAGATCCTGGACCTTGCCATTGTGATTTTCCTGATGCCCCTCCTTATTGTAGTTCAACTATGTTCCATGAAAATGGAAAATTGAAAAGAAAAGTCACCCGGGAGTTTGATCTCAATCATCTGCCTCATTGACTTCCAGGGAGCTTCAAGGAACTCGATGGGAATTTTTGTGGTTTCTGTTCTTGGTTGACGATATTATATTATTTTTCATGCATAATGCAGAGTAACACATTTTCGATGATTAAAACGTAATAAGAAATATCTATACACCTGGAATCGAAGATGAACAACATAGAACTTAACACACTCAGACCACTTGCATTTTCCCACGCAGTAGCACACAATTAGGTTCTAGGAGCCACAAGGCTCAGACTAGGCATCCTTCAACGTCTTCCCAATGTCGATGACAAATCGGTATTTGACATCAGCTTTTGCCAGACGCTCCATGGCCCTGTTGACATAATCTATTGGAATAACCTCGACATCTGCTGTTATCTTGTTCCTCGCTGCCAAGTCAATCATCTCTTGTGTCTCCTTTATGCCACCAATGGCACTCCCAGCCACGATCTTCCTCCCTGACAGCAAAGGAAAGACTGGTAGCTCAAGCGGCTTCCCTGGTGCACCAACTAACACAAGCTTTCCATCACACTTCAGTAAATTAAGCAATGGCAGGAGAGGGTGAACTGCAGAGACGGTATCTATGATACCATCCAGCGTGTTACTAGCAGCCTGCATCTGATCTAGGTAAGTGCTGATTAAGAATGAATCGGCACCAAGATGTTCAATGGCTTCACTTCTCTTGCCAGGGGAGGTACTGATAACTGTCACTTTAACACGAAATGCCTTAGCAAACTTCACAGCTAGGTGGCCAAGGCCACCAAGTCCTACCACACCCACATGCATATCAGGTTTGTTGAGTCCATAATATTTCAACGGACTGTAAATTGTGATCCCAGCACATAGAAGAGGAGCACCGACATCAAGAGGCAGGTTGTCAGGCCAGCGTATCACGAAGTGCTCGTTAGCCACCATGATATTAGAATAACCTCCATATGTGGGAGTGCCATCATAGTAAGTGGAATTATAGGTGAGTAGCATTTTTGGGCAGTAATTTTCAAGATTTCTGGCGCAGTTGTTGCACGAATGACATGCTCCAACCATGCACCCCACGCCTACTTTATCCCCAACTTTAAACTTCTGTACCTTGCTACCCACCTTTGTCACTATGCCGACAACCTCATGCCCAGGAACCAGAGGATACTTGGACATGCCCCAATCATTTTTGATCGAGTGAAGGTCAGTGTGACAGATCCCACAATACAACACTTTGAACGTCACGTCGTTGATGCCGGTTGCCCTTCTGGAGAACTTGAATGGAGAAAGGACACCAGATTGATCTCTGGCTGCCCATCCAATGGCCTTCACTGGGTGTTCTTCCCTTGCACTGAGTTCTATAGGATCGTCTGTCAGCCTTCTTGCAAAATCAATGCGCCTCAGTAGGTGTTCCCATATACATTTCAGCATTTCACTTAAATGTTGTACGATCGTACCACGATCCATTCCCGCAGGCATTGCCACTGCACAATTGTAATATGAGATATCAGTAGTGCATGAAAGTACGCATATGTCGGGTTTCAATTCGATTTATGACCCCTTTACATGGCACATATGATCCATTATCAAACACATGCTTGGAGGAGAGAATTGAGCGGGGTAAGGGCAAGGGCTTCGCCTTTGTATGTTGATGATGAACAAAATTAAGGTGCCATGGTTGTTCTGAGATTTTGTAAAGGATAATTAAAAGGAGAACCTTCAGCTATAACTGTCTTTTGTTTCCTGTGTATGTAACCACTCCCTTCCTCCGCTACTGACTTTTGCCTCCCCTTCACATGTTTTTGTGTTGAAAATGATGACTATTATAGCTGTCGAGACTCCTAAGTTCTAACTCTACCAACATGTCACTCTCATTCAGCTAGAAGTTATTACCGATCTCTAGTTGGGTTCTGTTGATCTATTCTTTACAATAAAGGTGGTGGTGTTGTGCCACTTAGCAATAATGATGAATATGTTCTGTGCAACATGAAGAAAGTGTAAACAGCTAATGCAAAACATGCCTATATATTGTAAGCACTCTTGATTCAGGCTGAGACATCCCAACACCACCAGGAGAGAAGAAAATTTTGAGTGACTATATTATCTCAGAAATCTAAACATGTACAAATCGATGTATCATTAGGACATGATGAATGCTCACACGAAGATAGATTTACCTAATGGCTGCAGTAAGCTTTCAGAGATGAATGCAGTGAAGCCCCTGGTCTCTACTTCATAGTTCTGAAGAAAACCATTAGGATAAAGCATGTAAGATGCTTTTCTTGCATAGACACAGACAGAAGGGAAAGGAGGATAAAAGAAAAGAAGATGCTGACAATCAGCTGAAGAAAAGAAGGTTTTTTTTGGTGAAAGGTCAATTGTATTGCCAAAATGTGAAATCCTTGCAATCTTAACAGCTAAAACAGCATCCTATGCTACACTCTTGATCAGTTTATCCCTCGCAAAAGAAAAGAAGATGGTTCTCTACAAAAGATAAACTAATACATCTGACATTTCCTTGTTTAAGAAGATAACTGGTGATCAGTTTAGCCTTAGCAATGGATTGCCCCTTCACAGAGTTGTGCCTTTTTTCATAGACTTCATGGGGTTTGGAGAACAGTTCTGTTTCGTTTCTGTAAGAGCAAAACCTCTCGAAACAACTTCCATGAAGATGCTAGGCGTTTGATGCCATGACACAGGCTTCGTCCAATAATAAAAAATAAAGATGACATGACCACGCTGTAAGCTTCAGCAGAAGAATGAGTGCCAAGTTTTACTCTGGTTTGGCACTGGGTCAGAAATCGTTATTTCTTTCCATTTCAGAGACCACATTTCAACCAAGCACAAAGAACAGCCAGAATTAGACTCCGAGTTATGCTACCAAAGTACAATCTGTGACAATATACACCCCACACAAGTTGCTGCCTTCGGTCCCCTTTTGCTACCTCAAGCTTGCAAGCCGAGGCCTTGGCAAGTCCGCGTGCTTAGAAGCACGAAATGGTCCTTTCTCTTCTACTTTGTTGAAGTAGCCATTAATTAATCTTTCTACATTTTCCCAATCATTCCTTGTAATGGATCTGGAATTATCATTTGAACTACCTCAAGCTTGCAAGCTGAGGCCTTGGCAAGCTTTGATGTGTTGGAAAAATAATGGTAATATGAATAGAGAATGCCCGAGTTGAATGTTGTCTACTCTTTCTTAAGACAGTAAGGCAAAGTAACCACCGTACAAAAATTTTGGGATAATGAAAGTTTGTAAGAATGAAGTGAGGAAATCTGTTGCTATTAGACTTAAATTTTTAAAGAGAAAAAGTAACGATCACAAAATTGAAAAGACATCATGATTACGGCACATCTGCGAATGCATATTTGCGCATTAAATAGTCTCTTTGTATCCGGTTGTGGCGATCGGATTCTATGTAGGAGCTAGGAGTAAAAAGGGCTCATCGTTGATCTCAATAAAAAATTGTGTAACAAGAAAGTTTCACATCTAAAGTGCATAAATGTTTTTTTTTTTGGAAAGGAAGTCCATGCGTTAAAAAAGTGGGAGAATTGCATAGGGACGCCCCTTATAGTTTGACTTAGTTGCAAAAACATACTTGAAGTTTCAACTTTTGGCAAAGACCTCCTAAAGTGTTTAGTTTGTTGGTCGTATACCGTATCTGCCGAGTAAAACTAGTGAATTTTTTTTCTAAAACTCTATTTTGCCCTCTTTGTCTTTCTTCACTTGATCTAAACCCCGCCGAAACCGGAACGTAGCCTCTGGGAACCCTTTATCTTAACCACCATGGCACTACTCAAACCTAACCCTAGCCTTAACCACCAAGTTCCCTGCATCTTAACCACCTTGGCACTACTCAAACCCAACCCTAGCCTTTACCACCAAGTTCCCTGTATCTTAACCACCTTAACCCCACCAAACCAAACCCTAGTTCATCCTAAGCCGCCGCCAAGCTCCTACAACTCAACCACCCCAGTTTGTCCAAACCAAAACCTAGCCGCCACCAAGATCCTTGCTTCTTAGCCACCCAAGCCCTACCCAAATCAAACCCCAGCTGTTGCCAAGCCTCCTGGCATCTTAACCACCCTAGCCAACCCACACCAAACCCTAGGCGCCACCAAGATACTGCATCTCAACCACCTAAGCCCAATCTAAATCAAACTTTAGCCGTCACCAAGCTCCCTACATCTCAACCACCCAAAGCCCTAACCAAACGTTTGCCACCTCCAAACTCCTTGATCATATCAACCACCTCAACTTCCGAATCTAATTGCCATTAGCACTATCACAAATTCACCACTACCTTCCATCGTCCCAGGCTTAAAAGAGCAACCACCAATCCCTATTTCTAACTGTCAAAGAACCACTCCATCGTGCCAACATGATATCCTAACTTCAACCTATTGTTATTTGTTGTGGGTTTGTGATGGCTGGGTGGTGTAAGAAAAGAAGATCCTAAAGGGTATTCTAGTCCTTTTGAAATGGCATTGTAACAGTTAATCAAAAGAACTGGAGGCTAATTGCAAAATTTAAAATCAAAAGTGTGTTCTTACAACGAGGCAAATCTATAGGGGGCTTCTATACAATTTTCCCTTAAGAAATAAAAAGAACAAAATAAAAGAAAACAGTTGCAAAATGTACTTGTTTTACCTCCTTTATAATGTCGATAGGAGATAGTTATCTTCGTCATTAAAAAAAGGGATTTCTCTCTTCTTTTTGCCACACAACATCTGCGACGAATTTCGCCACAATTCCCGTGCCACCTCTAATGCTACCATAACACTACCACTACCACTATTCCCCCACCTATCTCCACCACAACGATGTTGCATTGCGGCTACACGTCAATACCATACCCTAATCGTTGCTAAGCTTCCTAGATCTCAATCACCCCAAGTCCCAACCAACACTTTGCCACCTCCAAGCTCCTTGATGATCTCAACCACCTCAGCTTCCGGATCTAATCGTCACTAACACCATCACAAATTCACACTACCTTCCATCATCCTAGGCTTGAGAAAGCAACCGCCAATCCCTATCTTTAATTAGTCGAATAATCATTCTGTCATGCTGCTGCGATACCTTAATTCAACCTACTGTTTATTTGTCATGGGTCTGCGAAGGCTGGATAATGTAAGAAAAGGAGATCTTAAGGGGTATTCTAGTCCTTTTGGAATGACATTGTAATAGTTGCAACGAAATCAAAAGAAAGGGGACTGATTGCAAAATTTAAAATGAGAAGCGTGTTCTTGCAATGAGGCAAAATATAAGGGGCTTCATGCACTTTTCCCTTACGAAATATAAAGAAACAACAACAACAACAACAGCAGCAGCAGCAGTTGCAAAAGTACAACTTTGACCTCTTTTATAATGTCGGTCGAAGATAGTTATCTTCTTCACCAAACGGGGATTTCTTATTTCGCTTTGCTACACACCATCCGCGACGAATTCCGCCACAACAACTGCGCCACCCCTAACGCTACCGTCGCACTACCGCGATTCCGCCACCTAGCTCCATCACAACGAGGTTGCGTTGCGGCCACACGTCAATACCGTACCCTAGCGATTGATTCCACCACCTACATCAGTGTTTAAGCAACACAGACCTAATTGTTGCACCACCGTGCATTAAGGCGGTCATCAGCATTTCCAACTCTCCCTCCAACTTCCTACTGGTATGTCGTTCATTAATAATCCTCAATTTTATCCTTAATTTATATCCGTGTTACATCATCTTTGTCACATTTGTTGCTAATCATTGAGTTATCGAATTAGCATACTTTTGACAAGTTAGGGCAGAAACAAGGAAGAAAGTCAGCGTTTACATTTTTAAATTTATATTCTAGGAATTCCCAAACAGCCACAGGGGTCACATCATGAGACGGAGAGAGTATAGACTTCTCAAATTGCTTAATATGAGTAATTAGGTCGCCACGTGAAGAAAGTTTGTATGTGTCGAGAGAGAAAAATACATATTTTAGGTGGCCATGTTTTTCATCGATGCGTTGTGCATATGAAGGTCACGTCATGTTCGTAATTCAAGTTCTTCCTAAGTTGGTTTTCATAAAAACCAACTTATTTAATTTTTTTACTAGGTAGCTATGTTTTTTGGACATTGTCCCTTGTGGATGCAACTGAAGCTACTCATCGAGTTTGGTATCTCATAGATTTTTTTTTGGGTTCATCTGATCACTCAATTGGCAGCGAGATATCTTTTCTTGCACATTCTTTATTTACATGGTTTATCTAGGTGGCCATGTTTTTGTGGACATTATCCCTAGTGGATGCAACTACAGCTACTCATTGAGTTTGGTATCTGATTGATTTTTTTTGTGTTTATGTGATCACTCAATTGGCAACGATATCTTTTCATGTGCATTCTTGATTTACATGTTTTGGCTTAGTTTATGTGCTATTGGTCAGACTGAGACTTAAAAGGCAATTGTGATGCCATAATCTAGCCTTGAATGCTCTTTATTCATCTCGAAGATGCATCCATGTAGTTCAATGTTTTTAGGACGCCACGGGTATGTTTGGTCAACTCACCTTTCTCTTAGATACTGTAGGAACCCAAAAACAATGGATAAATTGGTTTTTAGTAAGTTTTGTGTGTCTCCCTTCTAAAGCTTGTTTTTGCGTCCTTTCTTGCTTCCTTTTGTTTGGTTTTTGGATTTGGTTTTTTCCTTACCCCTCGAAGACAGAGAAGCTACTTTCTGTTGGCTCAAGACAATGCAATCCCCATACAACTACTCGGAAGTCGGAACTCTTCCGAACTGTAAGATTTAGTGGCATTATAATTTAAGAGCTGTTGAAATTTTAACTGGAAAGGCGCTCTGAGATATAGAGGATTTATGTGGAAGGCTTCTCCATGCAGGACAGCGGTCAACTTTAAAAGGGCAGCCCAGGGTTGACTGGTTGAGATACGCAGTCTAACCCCCACAATCGGAAAAAAAATGGTCCCCATTTCGAACCGGTTACCTCCAAGCCACAATGGAGCAACCTTACTATTGCCCCAAGGCTCACCATCTTAGAATGGGCAGCAGTATATGTTCAGGGCTGTCCAGTGGCTCGTCACTTTTGTGGAGAGGCTGTTTTTTTAATTTTTTTTTTTGTGGAGAGGCTGTTTCAGAGTTCATGACTTTCCAGTCAAAATTGAGTGACGTGCAAGGCTCGGCCCTAATTTTATCATGTTGGTATTTTATTTTTGTTTTATGGAGTCGTTCAAGTAGATTGAGCATTTTTAGCTTTTAAGTGTGGTGGCCTTGTATTTTCTTTGAATTATTTATTTTTTCTTTTTGTTGCATCTTTTCATGGAATGTCTTCTGCTGATATTTGGTTAGGGAAGAAGGTTTCTTGCTTGTCTCATTTTGGTGCGCCAGCGTTTCTGATTCCGTCATGTCTTTAGTGTGTAATAACGATGGTATTGTTGGCATCCTTATTATTCTTCATCTATTTTTATACGCTCGACTGCATGTTATACCTGACACAGAGACTACAAATCATCCTCATCATATCTTCATCATTATCGTATGTTGGATATCACCAAACCATGTGATGCAACGTTCCCTTAGCCCACCAGTTTGTGAATATCGTCAAATTTTATTCTATCCCTCCTTTTGCGTCCGCTAATCCAACTAAACATTCGCACTGAGTTACTCATTTTATTTGATGTTTATTAGTTGCTCAACATTCTGAAACATAGAGGTAACATGCGTACGCATACAGTTGATACACAAGCTAAATATGTGTTACTGAGTTGAGTGTAGCCCGTGCTTGATGACTTTGTAAAGCAACCTGTTTCTGGAGATTTTGATTGAGCTTTTTATTGTATGCAGTTCCAGTACTTTGAGGTTGTTGCTTTGCAAGTCTTACATTAAAGCAGCATGGAGGTTTGTGCTAAACCTGCAGTTATACGTTATTTCAGCAAAACGAGAAAAATACCGTGGTTTTAAGCTCATCATTTTTTAACATGTTATTATTGCTTCTTTCTAGTTTATGTTACTCATAATTGGCGATCTTTGGCACTAATTACTGTGAGTTTCCTTGTGTTGCCCAGAAACATGGAGCGGATTATGGACCAATTGATCTGGACAAAACAACAGTTACCTTGGAACCTGATAGGACCAGCGGTGGGGGTTTATATGTTCCTGGGAAGGATAGATTAGTTTTCAGACCTCCGGAGAGGAAATCACTCCTTGGTATGATTTGTAACAACAAAGTTCATTTAGTCTTAAGAGTCCACTATGTGCTACATTCCTTTTCCCTGTGATTTAAGTTTCCACGGCACGAATCAGCCAATTTGTTGCTTAGGGTTGCGTCATAGAAGCAAACCTTTATTTGTTGATAGTATTATTCCCTTGACAGACCTTAGTGCCATCTAATTTTTAAAGCAATGCAGTTTAGTTTGATCAGCACAAGATAGGGAGCTTTTTTTTCTAGCATTCACAGTTACTTTTCAAGTGAGTGTGAGGGTTTTGCTTGGTATGAGATTCCTGGTTTTGAAGATTGCCATTTTATTCCTCCTGTCTCTGTTGTCCTTCCTTCTCCTCTTCCTCCTCTTTTTATTCTTTCTCGTTTGTTCATCTTTCTTGGTGACTTGGTTGATGGCAATTGATAAAAGTTTGTAATACTGATAATAGTCATGAAGTCCCTTTGCTTGGCTGCCTGATGCGGAACGCTTGCACAGGAGGACTTGCATGGGAAACGTCTGTGGGATTTTATCTGCTTTCATATGGGTTGAATTGGATGTCCTTTGTAACTTTGTTGGTATCCGTTTATGGTACATCTTCACTTCAATGCTAGTGTTAGGATTCTGATTGCAAGATATAAAACCATGAGCAGTCAGCTTACTACTGATCCAGACCTCGAGGCATCTTTCAGCCGTTTGCCCATCCTTTCTCTTTTTAGGCACTTTTTGCCCAAAAACCATTTTCAGTAGTTTCTTGGTTCCACAGTGGTATATGACATATGTCATTTGGATTTCATTCTTCTTATCATGGCATCCTTTGTTGGTTATGGAATTAGGGGTTGGCATCTTTAACTTGAGATATAGTGCTTCTAAAATTTGCTCAAACTAACTCAGTCTCTACTTCTAAAGTAATAGGGTTTTGTTCCATATTTAGTTTGTACTCTATTCTTCAGTTTGTACTCTATAAACTGAAGTTTTTTGGTTCTCCTTATCAAAAAATTGATTTGTGTCCTCTTATTGAATAGCACATCTAGCTTTGTTACCTGCTTTGGTTCTCATTATATTTGTCTTTTCTCTTGTTGAACAATGATATTAAGCCCCTCTCCATGCCTTATTGCTTATGTTGGTAAATGGTCTTGCATGCAGAGTATGCAAGATGTCTGTTTGTTACGTACTGAGAATTTGTCTTCGACTTTTTAAATAGGTCTTGATGTCCTCGCAAATGTAAAAAGAGGAGGATCTATGGTAGAGGTTGCATTTAAGGTTCCAGGAGAAAGAGTCGCTTCGGTCGTGGCTTCTCTGGATGAAGACGAGGACAAGTCTGCATCCTCGGGACTAGATGAAGTCGGAAGTGGTGTAGCCAATGGCAGAGGCAATTACATGAGTAGGCAATATCGTGAACATAGTGCGAGTGAGGCATCTATTTCAGGTGCAGTTTCTGTGCACTTTGTGATGGCTAGCAAGTACTTCCTTTCGTTGTTATTCTTTCGCACTAGTTATACTTTCGCCATCCTTATCTTTTCCCTATTGCACTTAGCGTGGTTGAGTTGTTCTGTTAGTGCACTGCTCTGATGGATCGTAAATACGTTCTTTAGTTTATCATTATTTTGTTTGGGGTTTCCATGACTTTGATTGAAATTCACATGCATCAAGTTTATGTCGCTTTTTTGTTTTTGGGCTCTGTTTTTGTACTTTTGGTCTGGGCCCTTGTAAACTTTCTGAACCGAGTCTATTAATATGCATCAATAAGTTTGTAAGGACATCTAAACCATCTGTGCACGCTTTGGATCATTTCATCGAAGCTTAGCTGCTTAAGAGATCTCTGAAATGAAACGTTAATGTAATCATTACGTTCGATTGATTCAATTAGAAACTGGAGTTAGCATTCAGTTATCCAACCGAATCCAATCCAAGTTCGACCTACCCATTTCAAAACCTTAAGTGAATGAAGAAGAATCTCGAAAAATGTTTTTCACTTGTCTATAATCTATTTAATCTATGAAATTTGAACCTGAACTCTGCTTATTTCTCATTATTTTATATCACTGGCTCTTCTTATTTCCAATATTAGCATATCGTTAGGAAGTGATATTCCCATCTTGCAAAAGTAGCATTTAAATATGCCGTAAAATCCATTTTTGGGGTGGGCTAGTTCAAATTGGAATGGGACTATTAATCTTATTAGAATTTGTATCTAAGCCTATTCGTTTTCATGTTTTTTACATCTAGAATTTACACATACGTGATACATCTTAACCGGCCTTTCCTCAACAAGGACCAATAATATCATGGTTGCTTGCACTTGTACAAAGATTAAAGTTTAGAAAAAATTTAAGGAAATCCAACCTTTTACTTGGTGGCAACAATTTTGATACTTGTCATGGAAATACTCTTACCTCCATCTATCAAGTTTACCCGTTGCAATGGTGCAGAAAGTATTGTGACTGAAGAAGGACAAGTCAGTGATACACATCAGAAGCACAGGTCAATTGCACGTATGCGTTCTGAGGCAAGTTTTAGCTTCCCTTCTTTTTGTTCTTTTTGGTTGGTAAGTAGAAGCTGTTAGTAAATTTGGTCAAATATGTAGTCATTGATCTCCTAAAGTTGACTGTATAAGTTCCTGCAGTTAGTTATTTCTGACTAATAAGAGATGTTTGGCACGTAGACGCTGATTTCTATGTAGCACAATAAACATATCGATATATGGCATGTCCTAATTAGTATCAAAAGAAATTTATGGAGTGACAAGTTCTGTTTGTAGTTTATACGATCTTTGTTTCAATGTTAACTGGGGCCATCAAGGAAATCAAAAGTTTAAGCCCCTAGACTTATATCCAATTCATGAAAGCGAGAAAAATAATGGTACTGAGCGTGGTGGACCGGTTGTGAGATGGGTGGGGGAATACTCAATACTTTGTGTACTGCACGTAATCTCTCTATATGACATCTTCTAGGATAAAATTTGCCTCCGGTGACCAAGAGAATGTTTATTTTGTTTCTATCCTGCAATAAGTTATTTCTGGTTATCCATGGAAGCTTGAATTTTGGAGGGAATAACCAATTTAAGAACTAACTGCTATCATTAAACTGGTTGACTCTTGCTGCTTATATAGACATACATATTACTGCAAAATTTTATTTGAGTTTGTTATTTGAGCATTGCGCTTAATTTTTATCATAATAGTGCTAAATTTGTTGTTTGATTGTAGGTCTCAGCCACATCCATGGGAAGCACTCAAAGTCCTCGATATCAGAGTTCTAGATATGACATGGGTGACCAAGGTAGGAGTCGAAGCGATTATAGGGATGACTCCAGAAGTGAAAGCAGTGGGGCAAGGAGGCGCAGTTATGGTAGGGATGAACATAATAACCGTGAAAAGGGGTATAGTAGAGAACAGGAAAGAAAACGAAGTAGATATGAAGGTTCTAGGAGGACACCGGGTATGAAGCACGCTCGATCATATAGGCGTTTCTTATCTTTTGTTGTTTTAGGATATGGGGAATTTGTTGAGAAACTTATTTTTCTTCATTAGACAATCTCACAATCCCAAGACCCAGAGTAACTGTGGTTTCTAATTATCAGCCTTTAATCAACTATTTAACTCCTTAAAGCACCTGAATAGCTCCTTGTATAATTTGTTTTTTTTTTGTTTTAATCATAATGACCTTGCTGTGCATGTCTTGCAGGTAGATCTGACTGGGATGATGGGAGATGGGAATGGGAAGATACACCTCGCCGGGATAGTCGCCCTAATAGCAGCAGGCAGCATCGACCTTCGCCATCCCCAATGTTAGTTGGGGCCTCTCCTGACGCACGATTAGTATCCCCATGGTTGGGGGGAAATACTTCCCGTTCGACTGGTATAGTATATTTATGAAAACCGCATATAAGCTACACTTCCATAGATTGAAGCTGTCAATTGTGGGTTCCTTAGACTTGCTTCTCTTATTTTTTAACCAATAAATGAAATCTCTCTAGGATCTGCTGCTTCTCCCTGGGATAGTGTGACACCTTCTCCAGTTCCAATACGAGCGTCTGGAGCAGCCTCGGTCAGATCTTCAAGCTCTCGGTATGGTGGAAGGTCACAACCACTTCCTTTTTCTGCAGAAAATTCACAATGGCCTGAGGTATTATACGTTTGAGTATGCTTTCGTTTGACTTTCATATGTAGGAGTCGTCGAAATTTGCTGTTATTGTGCTTCATTGTGTTCTGAAGTTGTCACTTCCCTCTTTGGGTTGTGTGCAGGATGGAGAATCTGAAATGTCCAAAGATAGCAATCAAGAGATCACTGAAAGTATGCGTTTAGAGATGGAATACAATTCTGACCGTGCCTGGTATTCTATTCACTAAATTGATGCATTATTCTTTGGATAAATTGCGTTCCATTGATAGGCAGTAACTGCTTGGAAATCTGAGATACCTTATAGGATGTGCCCATCCAAGGGATAACCAAATTAACATTTTAACACCTAGACAATGCGATGATGCCGTCGACTTGATAAGTTGATTGCTGAATCCTATGTTTTCAACTTTTCTAAATGGTTTTTTTGAAGTACTCCTGAATTTGGTTCACAACTGCAGCAGTTGATATAGAGCAGATGTTACAACTGAAGTACTCTTGACATAGTGTGTCTCGGTTTTGTAGGCATTGCTGTTTTCTTGATCTATTCGTGCAGTACATATAAGTAGAATTTGTGAGACAGCATATATCTGTTTTCTCATTGAAACCATTATTACCATGCAGGTATGATAGAGAAGAAGGCAACACTATGTTTGATGCTGATAGCTCATCTTTTTTTCTGGGTGACGATGC
Source organism: Escallonia rubra (assembly GCA_033065855.1). Taxonomy (NCBI): domain Eukaryota; kingdom Viridiplantae; phylum Streptophyta; class Magnoliopsida; order Escalloniales; family Escalloniaceae; genus Escallonia; species Escallonia rubra. The sequence continues at coordinate 63,582 of JAVXUO010002827.1, forward strand.
TTCTTTCCAAAAGAAAGAAGCAGAGGTGACAAAAAGACTGGTATGTCTGGAGTTTGTACCTTATTGTTACTTTATGGAACTCATTTTACAGCTTATACAGATGTATGGTCCTTGCATCTCATGTTCAGCCACTTACTTAGATAATGTTTTGTATCTAGACAGTTTTTTGCTTGCAAAGGCTTTGTCATATTCAATTGTGAAAGAACATAAAAGGGACAGATTCTTGTGCTCTAGCTACAGATAACTTGAGTTTTGTACAGAAAAAGCTTCAGAAAAAGTCAACCTTGTACTAGGCTTATCTCTTAAAATTCCACAAGTGTTTTTACCTTCTAGATTATTAGTGCTTGAAGTGGTAGGAAATCTATGTTCGAGGCTTATGAGTTCTGACTCGGTAACTCACTATATTCTTATGTGTTTGATGTAACTAACTTTGTTATCCACTTTGAAGTTTGTATTTTACTTCTTAGATAATAAGAAAGAAACCACCTATACCCCGTAATTCCAGTAACTAGATGTTGGACAACTAGCTTCCATTTCCTGATATCTAACGAGAGAGTTTTCATCCTTGATTTAAACTTGAAACCTGAAATTTTTTAAGGCAACTCCGATTCTTAATTTTATGATAGCTAAAAGCAAGATTGGATAAGCTATTCGTTATTATCATGGAAAGTATCCAGCTTGGGAATTTTCGGGCTGATTCTCTGCTGAGTTCTTACAGAGATGTTGCTGTTTTTATTTGGATATAATTGTGAAATCTGGCTGCTGATTTTCTGCTTTATTAGTTTTGCATATGTTGAAATGCTTGATGATTTCAGCTGCCTGAACTGATGCAGACAAATGTTTTTATAAGTCATGTACTAGTTTTGTTTTAGGGCAGTGAGAGATAATAAGAAATTCCAGTGTCTATATGATGTGTGATGCATCATCTTCTCTTGAGTGTGATGCTCAAGAACCTGAAAATTAATAATAAATCCAAAAAATCCTCTAAAAAACTTGTTCGTCCAAAAACCCCAACAGATAACTATTTTATACTGAGAAGCCCAGCCGTTAATTATTGCCCTAACACCGTCAGAAATATTAATGCCTTAAACAAAATACCCTCATGTTTTATCAACGTTAGAAAATCATATGAAATATGAGCATGGAGGTCATCTGCGTTAAGGTTTCCTCGGCTGCGTCACTTCCTGATATCCATATGATCCACGGCACATATTACTTCGATCCACAACTTTCCTTTAGTTGGGCTCTTCCATTCTTCTCAAACCATCCTCCCAGAGATGGCTGTACCGTCTTCCCTGTTGTCCTGCAGTCTAGAAATTCACCTTTCTTTGTAGATTCTATCTCCATATTATCTTATGTGTGTGTGTGTGTATAACAATTGGCGTCTCTCAACATTGCTATTTTGTTGGTCGAGGTCAACTTAGTACTCCAATGTTTACTAGAATCACTTTTGGTGGGTGATCTAATCAATCCTGGGAAAGACACCGCTGGAGACAACTGGCAGTGTGCAGGGCAGCCATCCGATGATTTCCTGCCCCCCATATTAGTGTAAGTTGGTCTAATATTAACTGGATTAAAAACTTACCTGTTGGAGTTTTTAGCAACAAATTGAACTTTTGGGTTTTCTGTATATACAAATTTCTTGGTGGAGTTTTAAATTGACGACTTTTTAATAAGGTTTCTCCCAATTTCTTTTAGGTGTGATGCTTAGGTTAGTTTGTTTCTGTGTCTCTTTGTTCATATTTACCCGAAGCCTAAGTTTCATCTAAGTGCCCCAAACAGCACTTCGTATTGTCCTTTCAATCCTTATACACTTGGTCCGCTTTGAAACTCTACGTTCTACGTAATATGCCCCTAAACTCTTCCTTCTGCTGCATCCTGCATCAGAATCTGCAACTAGTACCTCTCTTTCTAGTGTTTTTCGAGGGTCAAATTTGTGGGTGCAGCAGATAATCTACGGTGAAGGCCATGGAAGACTGTGGATTTGACGACTCTAGGTAGATGATGGTGATGTTGGTGGTGGTGATTTTAAGACACTAGACTGATCCAGGCCCCTAGAAGAGACTTTTGGGTTTGGATTTTACAGATTTCAAAAGAGCTACTGTGAGTTTGTTCTTTCAAAAGCGATGGTGGTGTTTGTCGCTGGTGATGGGTGGTCGTACTTGGTATAGAGGGCGTGGTGATATAGATGAGAAAGAAGAAGAAGATAATGGTGATGATATTGAGAGGAAGTGTGGTGCTTTATTGTGGGTAAAGATGTAAAGGAAATAACAACAGAGGAAGAGGGAACTCGAAAATCCAAGTACCAAACACATTTTCATTATTTTAAGAGAAAACTAACGAGTTTTCTTTTTGGGCAAACAAAACGCATGACCAAAAGGCTGTACATTTCCTACATATGTATTAGCATGTTCAGCTGATTAGGTATACACGTATTTGTTTCACTTCTTGTCTTTGAATCAGTTTGGTCTTTCTTAATACGATAAATTTTTTGGGGAATGATCTTTCATCTTTAGCCAGTTAACTTACATTAGTTCTCTCTACTGCAGCTTCGGAAGGATGGAACCAAGATGACTCTTGCTCAAAGCAAAAAATTATCACAGCTCACTGCAGATAATGCTCAATGGGAAGATCGGCAACTTCTGAGATCTGGAGCTGTCAGAGGTACTGAGGTGCAGACTGAGTTTGATGACGAGGAAGAACGCAAGGTTATTCTTCTTGTTCACGGTATGAAAAATTTCTGCTTATATTGCAATCAACTGACAGAATTATTATGACTTGTGCTCCTTGCATAACCCTAGTTGCTTAGTTCTTTTCCTTGGTATTGTTTTCCCAGATACAAAACCTCCTTTCCTGGATGGGAGGATTGTTTTTACGAAGCAAGCGGAGCCAATAATGCCAATTAAGGATCCGACATCAGATATGGCTATAATATCTCGCAAAGGATCTGTTCTGGTTCGGGAAGTCCATGAAAAGCAAAGTATGAATAAATCACGTCAACGTTTCTGGGAACTTGCTGGCTCAAAACTTGGTGATATCCTTGGTGTTGAAAAGACAGCTGAGCAGGTATAATACCTTATAAAATATGGCAAATTCGTAAAATTTGATTTAACCCTTCTCCAATACCAAGGGTGTGAGTTTGATACTTATTTCACGGTACAATGCTAGATAGATGCAGATACTTCTGCAGTGGGTGAAGATGGTGAAGTGGATTTTAAGGAAGATGCCAAGTTCGCGCAGCACTTGAAGAAAGCGGAAGGAGTGAGTGATTTTGCCAGGACAAAAACGTTGTCACAACAGAGGCAGTATCTGCCGATATATTCTGTTCGAGAAGAGCTCTTGCAGGTTTGGCACTTGCGCTTTGTGTATTGAGTTGCTATTCTATTGATGATGGCTGTTTTTTAATTTGATCCAATAGGCTATCGAATTTGTACTGTACTGGGGTTAGGAATCTTAATTGTACTATTAACCTCAATGACCCTACCCTATTCTCATCCCTACTTAGAGAATAATGCAGCACGGTACCTACATGCCATTGGAACCTTTGGAAACTTGTCCCTTCTTTTGGCTAAGTACGACAAAATCATGCTTGGCATTTATTAATTCAACTTTCTATCTTCCCATGGAACAGGTTATTCGTGAAAATCAGGTGGTGGTGGTCGTGGGAGAAACTGGTTCTGGGAAAACAACACAATTGACACAGGTACCTTTATATCCAATATATTGGTATATTGGTGCATTTACCATACTTATCGTTGCTTTTGAGGTTTCACGTGTGAACTCTGAATTCTGTTTGCAGTACCTACATGAAGATGGATACACGACAAATGGAATTGTGGGTTGCACTCAGCCAAGACGTGTAGCAGCCATGAGTGTTGCCAAAAGAGTTAGTGAAGAGATGGAAACCGAGCTCGGTGATTTAGTGGGGTACGCTATTAGGTTTGAGGATGTGACTGGACCTAACACTGCTATCAAGGTAATTAATTGTTTGTTAAGACTGTTACTTGTTTGGATTAGGTGTTTGTCCTTCGTAAGGATACCTTATAATCTGAAGGAAAAGTTCCTTGTTCAGAGATTTGTGGGTTGATACATGACATAATACTGCCTTTCCCAGCATGTAAAAACTTGATCTTTTGTATGCTGGTGTGCACTTGCTTTAGAGTTATACAAGTATTTCATCTCATCGAAATGCCATATGCCTAGTCTTTGAATTCCCTTCAAATTTCTCTTTTTCTTTTTTAATTTTGGGTTACTTGTTGTTTTTGGCAGTACATGACCGATGGTGTGCTGCTCCGTGAGACACTGAAAGATAGTGATCTTGACAAATATCGGTATGAAATTCATGTGCTTGTTCTTTAATGGGAACTTAATGCTATGTAGCAAGTTTGTCAATCTTACGTATCAGCAGTCTGGCTTTATTAAGGAGTAATTTACCACGAGTGTCCTGATTTTGCAGTGTTGTTGTAATGGATGAAGCACATGAGAGGTCACTAAGCACTGATGTCCTTTTTGGTATCCTCAAGAAAGTTGTTGCACGGCGTCGTGATTTTAAGCTTATTGTGACGTCGGCCACCCTAAACGCACAGAAATTCTCAAATTTTTTTGGGAGGTAGCATATCTTTTTAAATTCTAGACTATCAATACTTTGCTTCTGCAATACATGTACTTGACAACTGAGTTTATTGCAGTGTACCAATTTTTCACATCCCGGGAAGAACATTCCCGGTGCAAATCTTGTATAGTAAGACCCCCTGTGAAGATTATGTCGAAGCTGCGGTGAAGCAGGCCATGACCATCCACATTACTAGCGGTCCAGGTGACATACTCATTTTCATGACCGGTCAGGATGAGATCGATTCAACCTGTTACGCCCTTGCAGAACGTATGGAACAGCTTGTGTCTTCCACAAAACAAGCAGTATCTGAGCTGTTGATTCTTCCCATGTACTCCCAGCTGCCAGCTGACTTGCAAGCAAAAATATTCGAGAATGCTGAAAATGGGGCTCGCAAATGCATCGTAGCTACCAACATTGCTGAGACATCTTTGACCGTTGATGGAATCTTCTACGTCATTGACACCGGTTACGGAAAAATGAAGGTGTACAACCCGAGAATGGGTATGGATGCTCTGCAGGTGTTCCCGGTCAGTCGTGCTGCTGCTGACCAGCGTGCTGGCCGTGCTGGTAGGACTGGGCCTGGCACTTGTTATAGGCTCTATACAGAAAGTGCATATCAAAATGAACTCCTGCCCAGTCCTGTGCCAGAAATCCAAAGGACGAATCTTAGCAATGTGGTTTTGTTGCTCAAATCTCTCAAAATTGAAAATTTGTTGGATTTTGATTTCATGGATCCACCACCCCAGGATAACATTCTCAACTCCATGTATCAGCTGTGGGTCTTGGGTGCCCTTAATAACGTGGGAAATTTAACAGATCTCGGTTGGAAAATGGTGGAGTTCCCACTGGACCCACCCCTTGCTAAAATGCTCTTGGTGGGAGAACAACTAGGATGCACGAATGAGGTTCTGACAATTGTCTCAATGCTATCTGTGCCATCTGTGTTTTTTAGGCCTAAAGATAGGGCCGAGGAAAGCGATGCTGCAAGGGAAAAGTTTTTTGTGCCTGAATCTGACCACCTGACGCTACTAAATGTCTACCAGCAATGGAAAGCAAATCAGTACCGAGGAGACTGGTGTAATGATCACTTTTTGCATGTGAAAGGGTTGCGCAAGGCCAGAGAGGTGAGGTCCCAATTACTGGACATTCTCAAGACACTGAAGATTCCATTGACATCTTGTGACCCAGATTGGGATATTGTGCGAAAAGCCATATGTTCTGCTTATTTCCACAATGCGGCAAGACTGAAGGGGGTTGGGGAGTACGTCAATTGTAGGAATGGGATGCCTTGCCACTTGCATCCGAGCAGTGCTCTGTATGGTTTGGGTTACACGCCAGATTATGTTGTCTATCACGAGTTAATGTTGACGACGAAGGAGTACATGCAGTGTGCTACATCAGTAGAGCCCCAGTGGCTGGCCGAACTGGGGCCCATGTTTTTCTCCGTCAAGGACTCTGATACATCAATGTTGGAGCATAAAAAGAAACAGAAGGAAGAAAAGACTGCCATGGAGGAGGAGATGGAAAACTTGAGGAAGGTCCAAGCAGAGGCCGAGAAGAAGAGCAAGGAAAATGATAGGGAGAGGAGGGCTAAGCAGCAGCAACAAGTCGCTATGCCAGGGCGCAAGCAAGGCGCTTCCACTTACTTGAGGCCTAAAAGTCGGCTTGGTTTGTGATGTAAATTTTGTTGTCTTATAATCGATGAATGATTAATAGGGAGTTAATCTGATATCGACCTCGTTTCTTTTGGCACATTGTTTTACTGAAAAGGAGTGTACAGTATTGACCATAGAGTAAAAAGTGTAAAACTATAAGATGAGCTGCTATTATTATTGGAGCAGTTATGTTGCAGAGCAATTGCAGATCAATATCACTTTGCAATTTGGTTCTGTGTGTTTTGAAGTCCCAAGATGGTGATAGACTGGCCATTGTGTTTCTGGCAACAAAACCATAACGCACGTGAATGAGGGTCGGCCATGGCAAAGTATGGCTCTTTTTTACGTAATTTGGCATTTGATTAAAACAAAAGATGCGGAGGTGCCACTGCAAGCGCCACGAAACGTACATAAGGAGCTTCTTGTTCATAGCATCGTAGGTTACAAACATTGATAATGCAAAACATAAACTAGTTGGCCACCTTAGGAATCCAACTTGTGTACCACATCAAGCAAATCTAGGAAGAAGAAGGTAAACCGCAACGGCTAGCGTTCATTGCAGTGGAAGTCAGCAAGAACAGAAGAATGTATGCTCGTGCCAAATGCTTTTGAAGATCCATCAGCTCTCGAGGATTATACCCTGTCGCACTTGTCAGGCTGCTTCCTAGTATACCTAGAGGTTACTTTAAGTTTTCGGCCTTTGTACTTCTCTCGCCCCTTTTTTTGAATAATTAGAAACATATACCATCAGAAAATAAAAGTGATCAACATCTCTAGTTTCAAGGATTACAGAACAATACAAAATTAAAGACGGATGACAACCCCATCTAATAAGTAACACCGAATAAAGTAAGGGTTCGTTTGACAAAATTTTTTTTTTGGTTTTCAGTTTTTAAAGAGCAGTTTTTTAAAGAGCAGCTAAATTTATTTTTTTTATAAAAACAAGTGGGTGTTTGATATTCCTTTTTTTTTTTAGGTTTTTTTTTTTTGGTGTTTGGTAACCCTTTTTATTTTGACTTTTTTTTTTGGTGGTTTGCGGTGGCGGTGGTGGGGTGCAGCGGTGGTGGCCGGTGGTGGTGGTGGTGGCCGGCGGCCGGAGGTGGCTGCCGGCAGTCGCCGGCGGTGGTGGCCGGCGGCAGTCACCGGCGGTGGTCGCCGGCGGTGGTCGCCGATGGTCGCCGGCGGCCGGAGGTGGCAGCCGGCAGTCTCCGGCGGTGGTCGCCGGCGGCCGGAGGTGGTCGCCGGCGGCCGGAGGTGGCTGCCGGCAGTCTCCGGCGGTGGTCGCCTGAGGTGGCTGCCGGCGGTGGGAGGGTGGTGGTGGTGGTCTAAGAAAAAAAAACCAAAAGTGAAAAAAAAAACCAGTTTCTGGAGTTTTTTTTTTTAATCTTTTTTACTCTTTAGTTTAAAAACTGGTTTTTATACTTAAATAAATTATGGTTACCAAGCGCTCCTTTTTTTTTCAGTTTTTAAAAAAAAAAAAAAAAAAGAGGAAATTTTTTTTCTCAAACCTAGCCTAAGATTAGTGGACAACAGATTAAACAAAAAGTAAAGGAAAATGAAAAGAGCTACTATTTTCTTTTCTTTTTTGATCACTTTATCTTCTTTTTTTCCTGTAAAGAATAGAAGCAAACAGATAAAACCAAACAAATTCAATCTAATTTAGTGGCAGACAGCCGCCCCCCACGTCAGACCAACTGCAACAACACAGGACACCTGTCCGCGCCAAACCCGAGGCCACGGCACGGCCACGTCAAACCAACTTCTCTAACCCTTTTGTTCTCAACCTTTTTGCTTATAGATGGACTGTACTATATTTACTCTCTCTGTGTGTGCGTGTGTGTGTGAGAGAGAGAGAAAGAGACCTATCAAAAATCAATTCTTATATCATAGGTATTCGACGCTTAATTGATTTTTTATAGGTGACACTTCTTTATGCTAAAAAAAATACGGGAATCGGTTTTTGACGGGTGACGCTTTTAAAGATCCATCTGCATTGCAAAAGTTATTCTTTGAAGACACTTTGCTATCTTTAGTGGCAAATGGCAAAGTGACTAAAAATTAAGGCAATGTTCAGTTATCATCCTATGCTTATAAAATTTCTAGTTCCCTCACTCTCTTCAGTTTCTGACGCCACTTAAATGGACATTTTGTGGTGGCTGACTGCGAGTAGAACTTCCCCCCACAAGGACTTCCCAAAATGACCGAATTGGACTTCAAAGAGAATGGATAAAAGAGTGAGTGAGTTGACTAGGCCACCCCACCATCAAACCTTCCAGAGCCCCTTCAACCTTTAGAGAAGTCCTTCGGTCGGGGAGATTATAGCAGCTCTTTTGGCAACTTCTTTACATTCTGCCGAAATCAGTGTGTCCACAAGGAAGTTTCCCATATAAGTACTTGGAAATAATCCATGAACTTGTGCTGTTCTGATTTGAAACTTTATGCCAAGTTCTAAAAAAAAGTTGGTCAACCTATAATATTTACGGCCGTAAATGAACCAAAATCTACGACTGTAAATGAACTAAACTGTTCATGAACTATTCGTGATTCTTTTCCTAAAGAACTCGTTCAGATTCGTTTGAATAATATATGAACTGAACATGAACAAAACTTTAAAGCTCATTTCTTCTTTAGAGCTCATTTTTTAAACGAGCCGATCATGAACATTACAAAGTGTTCACAAATGTGTTCGTGAATGGCTCGTTTGGATAATAACTTAATGATAATATGTTCAAAACTCAAAAGCCACATAACTTAATTATGATATAAATTGAGTTCGAACCTGCAAACCCTAAAATTAGTTAGAAAATTGATCAAGAATACGAGTTTTTAAGTTCGAGTTCCGTTTGTATAAATAAACAAACAAACTCGAGCCAAACACGAGTTTTGTGGAATGAACTGCGAACGAGTTCAAACAATTTTTTGAAGATTAAACGAACACGAACATAGCCTGAAACTAAACAAACGAGTTTGAATATACTTATATTCGACTTGAATTCGGTTTGTATACAGCCCTAACGTGGAGTACATTCTGTAACATTTGATTGTACATTTATAATTTTTAGGGATAATATAATTTTACTCCCCTGAACTATCTCCGTTTTGTTATTTTGGTCCCTGCATTTTAAAATTCGTTAAATCAGTCCATGTACTTTGTGCCGTCATCAATTTAGTCCCTCCCGTTAGCATTTCTGTTAAAACTCGGGGGTATTTTAGTCAAATAATGAAAAAATATGGAATAATACAATTTTAGTCCCCTGAACTATCCCCGCTTTTTTATTTTGGTCCATGTACTTTAAAGTTCGTTAAATCAGTCCATGTACTTTGCATCGTCATTAATTTAGTCCCTCCGTTAACATTTCTGTTAAAACTCGGGGGTATTTTAGTCAAATAATGAAAAAATATTTCATATATCTTCCCTTTCTGCCTTCCCCAACCCACACCACCACCCCCCCCCCCCCTCAGCCGCCTTTCCACCATTGCTACCACCACCATAAATTAACCATCACCACCAGCTGTTCGATCACCATCATTCTTAGCCACAAGAAGACCTGTTCATCATACCTGCCATTAACCCCCCACTCTCCCCCACATCTGCTGCGACCACCGTAAATCAACCATCACCGCTTCCGCCTTTTCTCTAGCAATTGGTGGAATGCATAAGCCTTCCATAGAGATGGTGACCTTCCTGGGTTTCCTTTGCAGATTCTTGTCATTTTTCGTTGCAGATCTGAGAATGGAAGGAATTGGGTGGGCTTCCTAGTTTTATTTGCTGTAATTGGGGTGTTGGTGTTGAGAGGGAGGAGGAAGGGTATGTTAAATCAGGTAAGAGATGTTCCATGTGGTGAGTCATATGTAATTGTAGTGGAAGATAATTGATGGGTTTAGTTTTAAAGGGATGAAATTTGGAGTTCATGATTTTGGTGGTGGCTGCTAGGATGGAGAAGATAGTGAGGGAAGGAAGATGGGGAAGGGAGAAGAGAGAGAAAGGTAAGGGGGAGAGGTTGATGACTATAAGGTTAGGGCTTGACAGAAATATCCCTAAATTTATAACATAAATGTTAACGGATGGACTAAATTAATGACGATACAAAGTACATGGACTGATTTAACGAACTTTAAAGTACATGGACCAAAATAAAAAAGCGGGGATAGTTCAAGGGACTAAAATGGTATTATTCTTAATTTTTAGTAGGTAAATGGTTCCAGACATGCTACCATGGTTTTAGGATAGGAGGATAGACACAATCCCTCCTATCAAGATCATGAATGGTACTAAATATTTGTAGTGATTTTTTTTTAATAAAAAAATTATTAAAACATTTAATAACAGTCAATTGTTACTGTACGACGAATGACAAATTGTAACTATCTTAAAAAATTTCCCAAACAATTTTGCCTTCCAAATAAAATTCAATTTCATAGTTTCAAATAGACACTGTGTTGCCGCCTTGACCAATCCGCACGATCTAAAATTTGACGACCCAAATTATAGCGTCTTATGTACAATTAATCCAAAGAAAAATTGATAAAAGAGTGAGTTGACTATGCCATCCCCCCAGCAAACCTTCCAGTTCCAGAGCCCCTTCAACCCGAATCCCAGATAACCCACGACGAGAACGCAAAGCATACACCAATGGATTCAGCTCTGACAACACTATTAAGATCTTCCCCATTCACACTCAGTCCAATTGCTCCGCTCACTCTCACCCGCAAAGCAACCTTCCATCTGCCAACATCATCACCCAATTCGAATTTCAGAATCTCGTTAAAACCCTCCAAAACCATCCGCTTAGGAATCAATGCCGCCTCTAACGCTGATTATAATCCCACCCCTGAAAAACCCATCTTCCAAAACCTCAAATCCACCGCCACCGCCATCATTTTCGCTGCCACCACCGCCTCCATGTTCTCAAAGTTCCAGCAATACACCGCCATGGGCCAAACCCCGCAAACCCTAATTCAAGAGACTGAAACCCAAGAGGAAGATTCGCCATTGCCCCAGTTTCTCCAATCGAATTCCGAAGCCATTGACGCCCTGAAATCCCTCCTGCAAAAAAAGCTCGAATCGGGCGAAGATGCCGAAAGTCTGAAAATATTAGAGAGACTTGTTTCTGCTCAACCTGAAAATACCGAGTGGAAATTCCTCATGGCTAGATTGCTAATCGAAATGGGCCAAACCCAAGAAGCCCGAAACGTTTTTGAAGAAATCTTATCAAATGACCCGCTGTCATTCGAAGCATTGTTCGAAAATGCGTTACTAATGGACAGGTGTGGTGAGGGTGAGGATGTAATTAAGAGATTGGAGGAAGCATTGAAGATAGCTGAGGAGGAAAAGAAGGTGAAGGAAGCGCGAGATGTGAGGTTGATAATCGCGCAGGTTCAGTTCCTGCAGAAAAACGTGGAGGATGCGATGCGGAGCTACGAGGAGCTGCGGAAAGAAGATCCCACCGATTTTAGGCCGTATTTTTGTAAAGGAATGATATATAGTTTGCTTGATAGGGACAGTGAGGCTAAGGAGCAGTTTGAGAAGTATCGCGAACTTTCTCCTAAGAAGTTTGAGGTGGAAGGGTATCTGAGGACTTCGCTGTCGAGGATGAAGCTGTTCGGGACTGCTGAGGGGAATTGAGTTGGGTTGAATCGGGTTCGAAGAATAATGTTATACAGGATGAGGATTCTCCTGGATGGCGATAATTTGACTCTCCAATCGGGTATGCCCTCACATGATTTTGTATTAGTTAGCTGACGGTTTCCTCATGTCTCTTCGGTTTCTTAATTATGGGTCTTTATGCTTTAAATTAGAGGATACTATATTATACAATGAACAGAAGAAGATCCACACTTTTTACTGAATTTGATGATAAAGTTTGTTGCTGGATAGCAATATCTGCTGGGAAAAAGCTGAGAATTGACTTATCACTATGGATATTGATGACCTGGTTTTCTCATTTCATTTTTTTTTTTAATGGTGGCCCAATTTTGTTAGGATGCAATCTTGTAGATATTTGTTAGTTTTTTTTGGTTACCTCTCGTGTGCTTTTGGGGTAGAGTAATCAATGAGTAGATTATGCGTATAACATGAAAAAGAGGGGTATTCACTATATTGTCTAGTTTAGCACTATTTTCGTGGGATGCATTGCCCTTGGGGGAAGATGCTCAGATAACTATGAGGAATATAGGAGAGAGTTTCTCAGCCTTTGATGTACGGATTGCAGATTGGAAGTATACACGTTACAACCTGTATGATTTGGAGCTAGTAATGTGGCCAAAAGATATGGATAGTAGAGCTGATCCTTGTCTTGCAGCTTACCCCTTGATTTTTTTAAACTTCACGAGCTTCCAGGAAGCGATCTTTGCAGTCTCCATTAGAAAGGACAGGTAAAAGGAGTTATCTCTTCTGCCTCGACAACGGCCTTTTTGTTGCATTCACATGCCAAGTGGAATTTGTTATCTCCTGTTATCAAGGATACTAGTAAATATTGTTAGGAGTATTTTTCGGCAAAGAAAAAGGACACTCTTTACATGTTTTCTGGAGTCAAAAAGTTAAACTGAAGTTGTTTCTATGCCCTACTTTTTACCCATTGTTGCCTGACCAGTAATGCTTGCTGGCAGGCGTGTCCCTTCATATATATATATATATTTTTTTGGTAAATCAGAAAGATAATACATTAACAAAATCAGCCCCTAAAATGGGCAACTTGTGCTACATCGTTAGCTAACAGAGGGAGAACCACATCCGATAGTTGCATGAGATGCACAAAAGACTCTCTCTGTTGCTCTCCACATTTAGAAAGTTGATCTGCACAATGGTTGCCTTCCCTAAATATATGCACAATATTAGACTTAGTGACTCTAATCAGGACTTTAGCATCCCTAACAAGGTTGCTCAAGGGGTGCAAAGTGTTGTCTTGGCAGCTAATCAGCTCCATGGCAGCTTTTGAATCTGTCTCAATGAGGATGTTGGTAAGACCTTTCTTCTTGATAAGCTGGAGACCCTTGATAAAACCATGAAGTTCCGCCTCAAGCGCATCTGAAGTACGAAGGAATCCATAGTAGCCATCCATCCACTCTCCATGCCAGTTCCTTAACAGTCCCCCAAAGCCTCCTCGCAGGTTGCTTTTGGCGCATCCATCAGTGTTCATTTTGAAGGTACCTGCAATAGGAAATACCCAAGTTATGAATTGATCATTTTCTTTAGGTACCTTAGATTTTTTTTCATAAGCTATTTCAAGTTCTTCAGCAAAATACATGCTAAGTTTCCAAGAGACCTCCCCAGGAAGTTTGTGACCTTCTGTACTCTCTTTATTTCTGTCCTTCCAAACCTGCCACATGATGGCTAAAAAGGTATTTTTCCACTGAAGGTTGGCGAAGTTGTGGTTTTCTTTGGCTTTGATGTTGTTGTACAGCCATTCCTCCAAGCTCATTGTACAGCCATTCCTCCAAGCTCATGTTGTCTTCTTCAAGGAGCTGCTGTTTGGAAAACAGCTTCAATATGAACCATCTGAACCTTCAAACCTGCAAGCAGTTCCGCCACATGGTTAAAGTTTCAAAGTATTAATCAGGGGCGAGGACCTCAGGCAAGCATGGTTAGTTGCTTAGATACTTTTCCCGACACCCCATCCCCTCCTCTGCCAGTGCCCCCTTGCTTTACGCAACCTGCATGAAAATGAATAACTGTTTTCTTTCGTTTTCTTCTCATCTAATCCAAGAGATAGTCGTCCTTTATGTTCAATCATGAAGAGTTGGCATGATCCCTGGAACTTAGATCCACCCTTGTCTAGTGTTGGAAGGATAGAGGCCATCCATGTCAAATGGATGCAAGGTCTGATCTTAATATTTGTGCATCCTCCCCTAAATCATGAATTTTTTTCACCTACCATGCCGCTTTTGATCGTTGCCCATGCTTTTGCTCTATGAAGGACGTAATAGATTTGACGTTTTCATTGTCGCATGCTTCTACTTCCACTCCCGCTTGTCGAACCAGGGACTTGTTCCATCTTTTAAGCTTATGGTGCCTTTTGCAAAGCGTTCTGCAATGCAAACTTTCGGCAAATTGACAACCGATCAAGTGGATATTTTGTTGTGTATTGACATCTTTCAAAAGCAGGGTGGAAACAGCAGGATTCCAAAGTCGATATGCGTCTACCTTCACTTTTTCAAGTCTCTAGAATTGAATCTCTTGTGACATTTCAAATTGTTTAGTTTACTCTTATAATATGTTCCAAGTAACTCGAAAATTAAAGTTATTGTTCAGCTTAAGAAATCCTACTCTAAACGTTTTATCAAGGTCACAAGTCATTGTGGGGCAACGGGAATGTTGTATTCAGGGCTTTGCATGGTAATCACATAGCTTGCTTGATCCTGTAAGTCAATCTAAATAGGAAAAATGTTTTGTAGGTACGGAGGCAGTTTCGAAAGTTGAAATGTGTGATAGAGAAAAAGGTATTTTAATATTTGCCTTCAATGAGTCATAGTGCCTTGAAAAACGACGAAACGCGACAAGAATGTTATGACGTGTTCTATTAGGGGTTTCATTTTAATTTTAAAATGTTCAGCTCAAGTGAACCTCTATTTAAAATTACCAAAATTATGTTCTAGCCAATTCGAAATGAGCAATTGCTCACCTTACCTTACACTTGACTTCGCTCCTTGAATGAGTTATGCCGAAAGGTATATAGTAATTTAAGAAAAAACAAAAATAAAGTTACAATTCTTTTTAGTTGTCCTCGGAATCATATGTAGGACTCCTAGAAAATTGAGCTTTGACAAGAACAGGAACAAAAAGATGTGAGTCCAACCGTGAATGAATCACAAACTTGCTTGGAAATTGTCAACTAAGAATCCGTTTTGGATTGATTATGAATACATTCTTAAATTAAAAATGGAAATGGTTCCCCTGTAGATGTGGACTCCCTTTTTATTGAGTTACTAAAAATAGTTAAAGCCGGCCAGTTGTAAGCCCATGAAGCTTTCTCACTCCAAGCAATGTGCAATGACAAAAATACTTCGAGAGCAAAACCAAAGTTACACCCACATTTCAAGATGGAAAACCAAGCTTTAATCAATTTTTATTTAATCAAACTCCAACTCTTGGTATAACCATGCACTCTGAATCTTTAGACCACCAAGCTACTGCACCCTCATCGGTGCCCCTGGAGGTTGGGAACTTCCCAAGCAGATTCCATACATTGCGCTGCAGCTTGCAGCTGAAACAGGTGTGTTCTACTCCAGATGGGCATGTCGCTGATTTTCTTTTAGAGGTACTCGTGTGTGCATTTAGAAAAAAGATATTCATATGATGTAAGGGACGGGTTAGTATGGCGTGAAGCATCGCAATATCAACTATCGAAGGGTGTGAATGTCGAAGCATCGCCATGTTAACTATCTTCGAGATTAGTTGCAGCACTCATTTTTGGAAGCCACTGCTACCGGTTTGGGCTAGTTATTTACAGCAAGATTGTGGAATCTGAAGTTGCTCATCTCTTTGCTTACCGTGTCTGTCTCAGATACTTACCGTGAATTTCTTGCATAGTCGCTTGAAAAGTTTTCGGTTATCTGCAGTTTGAGGTCTCAAAGTAAAGATTGATATATTTCCCAGTTGCCATGTTTTGCCTGATAAAGCACATGTATTTCACATATATATACTGCAAAGGTCTTGGCAAGAGAGTGAAAAATGAAGGCCAGGGAAGCTTGTCTCAAACACATGATCAGGGTGAAAAAGCTCTGTTATTTTATTGAAGTACAGTAGTCTTCCCTTCACATAAGCCCCTTGCATGTTTGGCGCCTGATATATACTTGAAAAGCAGCAGTAAGCTGTGAGAAGTGAAGTTGTCGAAGAAGCAGATTTATTTAGCTGAAATCATGGCAGTAGGATGCTTAAAGCCCATGGGAAGACAAGCAACGACGTAAAAACTTACCTTATGCTTAAACCTCTTGAAGATCAATACCCTCCCTTCCCCCCATTCGAAGACCAGCAAGATTATCTTCTTTATCGGCTTCTTTCCCTCGCCTGCTTTGCCTTCCTCATCTTCTTCACTCAAATGGAGAACCGACAGAATCTTCTTCATTATGCGTTTCCCTACGTCACCGCCTTTAGCGGCTCCAACAGCCTCTTCTTTCCTTTCTCCTCCTCCCTGGCGGCCGGCTGAACGGGTTGGCTGCTTTGTTGATTCCTTCCTGTCAACTCCTTTTGTCATTACTCCCGCAGTATCTTCTTTGCTTTCTTCATCTTCTCCGCCCCACTGAAGTGGATAGCTCCTCAAGAAAACCCTTCTGTTGTTGTAGTCTTCATTTCGAAAGCTCCTTGTTCTCAACCCATCTTCCTCCATGTCTCTCAAATCCTACCCTCAGACTTGGTGATGGTGAGCAAGGCTTTTAGCTTTATAGCTATTGCGAGACCAGTTGATTGGGGGTGAAGGGGTTTACGATGCCAAGAAATTGACCCAATAGTGGGAGATTATCTTTTTTAATCACGATGGCGATGTTTCCCCTAGTTTTAATCTTTCAGGAGTTCATTGTAATTGTCACGAGTGATAACTTTAACGTTCGTGAACGTCTAGATTTTAGCTAAATCTCTGAGCTTTACATGCCAACACCACAGCTGAAGTGCAGTCGAGCATCTCGATCTTTCTATACAAGTTAACTTTTATGATGGAATATGCTCCTCAGTTTTTGCTCACAATAGGTGAGACGTTTTGTTCTTCTATCATGGTCATAAAATCATTTGTTTCTACATGTTTGGGCACTGTGCTTGTGCCATGGGTTAGATTCCTCTCGGATAAGATCCTCTATTGTCCGTCATCTCTGTTGTACTGGTTTCAGTGGCAAAATATTGTTAATGAAAGTGTTTGTCACTAGTGCTAAAATGATCTTCAAAATTGCATTTACCGATAAAAAAGAAATAAAGGAAATTCTGGCCTTAAAAAGGAGCGGAATTTAATGTATTCTTTCCACGTACATTTTTTTAAAAAATGAGGCAATTTCATTTACAGAATACAGTTATGCTACATCTCTTAGAAGGACGGGCATTGCAAAATCCAGTGATTCATTCATTACATTCTCGACGAGTAATGCATGTCATGCGGTTGGAGAAAATCTCTTTCCATCTGCTTATATAGGATGATTTTCACTTTCATCTGCTTGTGGACTTGTATCTTTTGGTTGTGTTTGGCGCGTCAGATAAGATAAGCCAAAGGTATAGGATAAGAAAGGATTTCTTTTCTAGAGACACAGGAGGATAAAAATTTAATCTTATGATGAGTTTGGGATGGACATCTGAGTACAAGTCGGGGAGCTCGACTATTCAACCAAATCACCACCTCAAACACTTACCACCATCTATCACAAGTCGGATTACATGCCGAATAGCTCTACATTCTCGTCAAATAATGCATGTCATGCGGTTGGAGAATATATCTTCCTACATACATCTGCTTGTGGACTTGTACCAATTGAGCATCGAGACGACAAAGATGGATACCAATCAAACACTTGTTTGTATGCAGAGAAAGTATATTCAAAAGTTGAGTAAGCAGAGAGAGACAAGAAGAAACTAAGGATAACCAAACAAAGGAAGCATAGACAAAATTAAAGCACTTCCGTTGAGGATGCGTTGATACTTGACATCTATCTATCTATCAAGGATAATGTCAATATCTATGCTAATGTGCAGTGTCACGGCAAGGCACGTTGAAAGCGAGGACAAAGTTCAGTAAAATATTGGACATTTGCACTTTGTGCCTTATGTGAAGAGAAGTGTGCCATCAAATCCTACCTAGGGGGTACCTTTCGGCCTAATTTGAAAAGTTGCTTTTAGAACTTCCACATCCTTAAGCAATAAAAAGTTATTTTTCTGTGTACTTTAAGTAATTTTCGCAAAGCACTATTTGTCAAGTTGTGTTGTTTGTAAGCAACAGAATTCGAGACGTATCCGCTTCTTGCATTAGGAACAAGTCACCTGTAACTTTCTGTTGGCACCGATGAACATGAGTCAATCTCGAGTCTAGGGAATCAAGGACAAAGAGCTTGGTTAAATTACGTGTTTCGGACTTACATAACAACAAGTGGGTATTCATCACCTTAGCAAAAAAGTATGCGTGCACTCCCTGAGCTTCTGTTGATTATAAGAAAGGAAATTATGTTGGAATTTTTCTATCCTAAAATTTTTGTCCCAAGACCATATAGGATGAGCCATGGCGCCTCTCACGATTTATCGGAAGTCGAAAAACCAAAAGAAACGCTATATGCCTCTAGGTCCTTCGTATAAACCTCCCAATGTTGTACACAAATAAGGTGATGTTAATTAATCAATAAGATACTTAAATAAGTAACTATGGACAAATTTTTTGGCCATAACTGTTATCAGAAATGAAATAAAATATAAAGTTATTCAAACATTCCATACTAATAAATGAATGAAAGGTCAAATTATTGTTATTACATTGAAGAAATGAGGATTAATTCAACTCTGTGTAGGTTCATCAACCGATCTTTTCACGCATGTGATTAACGAGATGTGACTTATTAAGCGATATACTGTATATCGTTATACGATATATAGGTGCCGTGGTCTTGCTACAACCGATTAGTCACACTTGTGGGCTTGGAGTTCGGACACTTTCGTTACCAAATCTAGTGGGCCCTAAAAAGTTGTAGTTGGGTCTAGCCCAAACTACTTGGGTTGACTCCTTAACCACAATATTAGTATATTGTGATCCGTCCTCAAGTAAACATGACCTCAGCCCAAGCCCAAGCCCACAACCCGTTCTCCTTGTTGACTCAAATTTCAGTTCGCGAACCAGTCTCACTGAAGCTGGAAGTGAAGATGACCGGAACCGCCCGGAGAGGCGCGCGGAGCAGAGCCAGTTCGTCCGCGGACGGCGACGGAGATCGCGCTCTCCATAGCACAAAGCCTAACCAGAGAATAAAGAAGGTCAGGAGCAAAGACCACAATTCATTGCAAATTTTCGACGTCAATCTAAAAGCTTTGCTCGGGCTTGGCGTTTTTACCTTCTTGATCGCCTTGTTCTTCATTTATCATCTCATTCAACCGCCTCATGAGGATGCTCAGATACCGAGGGTTGTCACGCCTTTTCCTGCTCCTAAAGTCATGGATCTTCCTATGGTAACATTAGTGATTATGCTCCTGTTTGAATTTCATCCGTCCTTTTTTATCATTTTTGTCCTATTTGACTTTTTGCGAAGTTTTAGGAAAGACTTCGATCGTCCAATGATTGGTATGAACTAAAATAGTACTCCAGCTTACTGATTGTATGAGTATTATTTGACAAGTCAAAACTGACCTCAGCGAGGTTTATATTTCTATGTTCAAATTATTTGCAAAAAGTCAAATAGGACAAGAATCATGAAATGTACAGAGAATACGGTGTGTGGGGGAAATAATGTGATTTCTTGTAGTTTCAAGGTGAGCACAAGGAGAGCTTGTATTGGGGAACTTATCGGCCTCATGTATACCTTGGGATTCGAACGAGGTATATCTTTTGATATTAACTTGGGCCATGGAAAGATGTTTTCTCTTTATTATGGTTTCTCTAGAGCTTGTATTCCTGAACAGTAAGCAAGTCTATCTGAAGGAGTGAAGGACCTTCTACAGTGGGAGATCCCCTGTAGAATGCCACACATAAATTGCAAGTGTTTCAGTTGTGTATGCCTTATGGAGCTCATTCAACAATCTAAATAACATGTAATACCTAAAACCCGTACATAGGTGCGCGTGCCAACAGTTCTCTAGTACTACCTCGTCAAAGAAAGTTCCTTTCTTGGTAGCTAAACAGAGATTATGCTATTACAGGCCAGTTGTTTTCTTTGCGGCAAGGACACCTTAGAAAGAAAAGAGTCATGTCTCGAAGCTTCCTCTTCTTTCTTTTCAGTTTATAAGGCAGTTATATACACTCTATTACATGATCCGGTTATAATTGCATTGCATGTTGTCATCACATTCTCTGCAATATCATTGGCCTCAAAGAATGCATTATATAACAAACAAGCACGAGCACATAGTATCACTTGCATGTAACTGGTCTGTTAGCCAGGAATATATTAGAGCCCTGCAGTGTGGCTTGGAAACGTCCAGGTTCCACATGTTTGACCAATTCTGAGAGTGAGAGCTGAGGAAGAGATATGTGTGAATACTTGGAATGCATTTGCCAAAATAGGAAGATGTATCTGTTCCTCCAAATTACTGGCATGCACCTTCTTAATAAGTTATTAAGTATGCATGGCAGTTTGTTTTTTTTCGGATTTTTGATGAACCGTTGGTAGTCCTGCGGCCGTTACAAATGACATATGCCTGCCTAGTATGTTTTTTTTGTTCTGGCACAATCTAAAATGATCTCTCTTTAAGTCAGATTCTACCGCCTACAGATCCATATATTATCTTCTAAGTTGTGCTTTTGGTACGTTTCTAATGAATTGAAATCCACCATTCTGGTGTCATAATTTCTCCCGCTTGTTTGTGTTGTGATATCTTTGTTTCCTGTGGTGTTTATGACGTCTTGTTGTATGCATTGTGATATATGTACATCATCGCAACAAGCTGTTGAAATTGGCAGGAACCCACAGTCATTGATTGCTGGGTTAATGTGGATTGGTGTGAAGGATGGCAGATATCTCATGCGGCATGTATGCCAAGATGCAGACGAGCTTAACACCTATGGTTGGACACATCATAATGGACGGGATTATGGACATCAAGTTTTAGTTGACCAGGAAATGACCTTAGCAACAAGTTTTTTGAAGTACAAGGGGAACAACAGTGGATATGGAGGAGACTGGGCCGTCCGGATTGATGTGCAAACTGAGAAGTAAATGCCCCTACTTTTCTCGTGAATAATCTATTCTCCTCAAAACTCTGCAGCATTAGGGCTTGGTTTTTAGTGGATTCAGCCTGAAAGTATATGCTTAAAATTTGTTCTGAAGTAATTAATACTGCGCCACTGGGAGAGCTCAGTCATCCAATCATGGTAGGGTCAGGATAAAGCAAGCTCTTTTTTTTATCTTTGTTACCTTTTTTTCCAATGTATAAACTAAAAACTCTAACGGCTTTGGCGGAGATCATAGAACACCAAAAGCTGAATAGCTTGTTAATCCTGTTCGAGTAGCAATAGTCTTAGTTGATAGTATGTTGGAGAGGTTATACTCAAACATATGGAACCATGCATACAGCTTGTTAGAAAATTGTATAGTTTTGGAATTTGTATCCTGGTGTAGCGGCAATTCTGCATAGCAAAAGGTAAAAGTCTCTGGGTTAGAAGTTGCTTATAGGGCCAAATATACTGCATTTTGCGAAGATCTTTAAATGCGACACGATAGCACAAGTGCTTTCCCAAATGATTAGCTTTAAATGAAAGGCGGGGTTTAGGAGTAAAGGCTTGCATATGTTTAAAGAATGTTCAGTTTCTCTAACTTCAAATGCATTGGCTCTGACAATGAAGTACTATTTCAAACAAACAGCAGATGTCAAGATCACATTGCCGTTAGATGTTACGTTTGTCGTAATAAAAAAATTAGTTCACTTTTCATATGAAGTGCGTGTTATGGCTCCCCTAAAAGTCTCAACCTTGTCTTTTGTTTCAATGTTTGCTATAGAAAAGACCTGGATTGTTTGCCACAGTAAACTTATGTTGTTTAATTCAAATTATAACTTTGTTTTGTGGACTTGGATTGACAGATCCAAACTTAATGAGGAAATGTTGAGAACTGCACACCTTTTCTTTTATGTGGCTGATGAAAGTGGAAATGCTCTACGTTTGGGTAGAGGAGTCACGAATGATCATCAAGATTCTGTTTTGGCACTGGGATCACGAACAGATGTTGGAGGTTGGGAGTTGCATTTGAAATCAACGGTATGTTAAAGAAAGTGCGGCCTGTATAATGAGGACTAGCCTGTGTATCTCATTTAGCAGATAGCAAAGGTCAGACTTGACGTCCTTTAGATTGACTTAGTTTTGGCACGGCTTAGGCACTTTCTTTAGTGGCTCAGGGATATTAGCAGGACTGCAAGGTGCACTGGAGCCAATATTCACCCAAGCTAACCGGAGTGTCTAAGTTATGCCTGGTCTTCAGCAACGGTTATTTGGGAAACTTCATAGTCCAGCCACATATTGAGGAGCCAAGTCTTAAAATTGTAGTTCATGCCTCCCCTACTGATGTGTAACGGCCTCTTTTTAGTCTACATGCCGTTCTAGCTCAATTTCATAGAGAAAGTTACGACCCATTAGGTTTATCTAATCTCAACCAGCTATAGCCCCTGAAAGACAGGGATGCATCAGTCTTGGTAAGATCCTGCCATGATCCCACTGTTAGTCAAATGGCTGATCACACGTTCATTCTGTTTCTAATTGAAGTAACGGAAATGGATACGCCCATTGAAGAGGAAAACAATGATGTTCAGCGAAGGACGAGGGTTCTTCTAAAATGACGAAGGAAATATGCCCGAAGATATTTACCCCAGAGATCCAAATCTCAATTCATAGGAACCAACTCTGACAACTTGTACACTCAGTCGACACTGAGCTGTCTCTTCTAAAAGCATCAAGTATTGTGTCAGACACTTGACACTGACTAAGGATTTTGAGCCATTTCTCCTCGATTGGCTCTTTCTATTACACTTTACTCTCAGAAGATATACGTCTTTTTCATATTCTAATTGCCTTCGAACCTTGAAATTTACAATCAGATGCGTAGATGTGACCTGTACCTGTGATTCGTAGGTAGTAAATGTAAAGTACCCCTATTATGTTGCAAAACAATCACAGTTTATTTGTTATAATCTTCTATATTTTCGTTACATTCTGCTGCGTTTTTGTAAAGCTTTAAATCTTCTTTGCCTCTTAACTTTTCTTTTAGCTTATAACCGCCTTCACTAATACAAGTCAATATCCCTAGTCCACCTCCTGTACTACTACAGCTTTATGATATGTAGTTATAACCATACCTTTCCGTTTCTTTTGGTTAGTAAAAGTGGAGGGTTCTGTAAAATACCTTTCCATTTCTCCGGTTGCTAACTCTAAACCAACTGCTTTGCAGGATAATTTTGAGGTCCATTATTCAGGTTTTAAGACACCTCACATTCACAATCTATCCGAACTCGTCCAGGAAAATCTTGGAGCCCAAGTATGTAATTTAACCTCTTTGGTTGTCATACTTGAATTTGATTGTATCCTATATGCTGGATATATTTATACTTTTGCAATTGAACTATCTGTTTTTTTGTTAGGCAAGAAACTTTGGTCGTTTGCAGCTTCCAGACACATCTGATGATTCTCCAAATATACTAGTATTTCAGGTACACCATCAAGGAGATGATAAGCTCCTGTCTCTTCAAAATTTGCAAACTTAACCTCATCTAGCTGTTTATGAAGTTTCCCATGTCTTGACTTCCAATCGGCTTCTTCTGCTATATTTTATACTATATGCAGATCTCTGCTACGACTCCCTTCAAAGGAGATATTGCATTTCTATCTGGAGCTGAGTTAACTAGTCCCAGAGTTGAAGAACGTGTCAGCAGTCTCACAGGTACTTTTTGTTTCTTTTTGCCGCTTCTGCATTATTGATGGGTTTTGTCTGGACAGTGAATTCTGCAGTAGAAGCTGAGTTAGCAGAACTGTACATAGCATTTGTCTGACATTTTCAAAACGGTTGAATATAAGAAGTTAGTCGTCAGCATTATCAGTCCATAGGCCTCTGCATTGGATGATGCGCTTGGGTTTGTAGCGAAGATAGTTACAAAGGAGATTTAAGTGGTTTTATTTTGAAACAGCGTATGAAGTTCTGGAGAGTGGAAGTGGAGAGACGACTGAGGAGATACGATCACTTATTGTGTAATAGCATTCTATCTTCTGCCTGCAATGCATGTTGTAGGTCGGGTATTAATAGTTTCACCCCTGTAATTTTTCAGTTAGTTGTTCGGTTGCTGAAACTGTGCCTAAATATGGTTATTGAAAATAGTATGAGACAGTAATCTGATAGGACCAAATTTTACTTTGTAAAAATTATACTAGGCAATAATGTGATTGGACCAGGATTCTTCTCTCCTGTTCAGTATATTACATAAATAGGATGATAGTGTTACAACACCGAGTGCATTTCATGTGTGTAGAGTGCATCTTCATTATGAATTTGAGGTAAAGTGCATCTGCATAACGAATTTGTAACATGTTCTTCGACTTCTAGGTACCCCGCTGACTGGTCAACTAAATAAGAAGCAAAACGAATTTGATGAGAAATTCAGAAGATGCTTTAATCAAGCCGATAAGGTATTCTCTTGTGGTCCCTTTTTTCCTCCCACGTGATCTGCTTTGGGTTATGAGTTTCATATAACTTGCTGTGGACATTATTTTTGTCTCCCAACAATTACTCATTAGAGTTAGGGTTTTTTGCTTGTTTCGGCTTCATTATTTTGAGTTACAGAGTCTGATTTTAAACTTACATCATGTTTGTCTAACTTCTGGTAGTATGTCAGTTTAATGTTTATTGCATTCTTGGTGGCATGATCTCAAATATAAGTCATTATTTCATCGTGACCTCGGGGCCACAATTCAAAACATGGAAGGTCTCGTTAGTCTTCAAAACCAATGGGGGTAAGGCTGTACTCCAACAGCCTCCACCCCCCACCCGCACAATGGCAGGAGCCATACAAAATGGGCCTGCCTTTATTCTGATAATAATTTTGAATTTGGTGGAACAATGAATGTGCTATTCGCCTTGGTCTCCTATTTACTGTGAGATGATGTGGGTGATTAGAACATGATTGGGATACTAGTTAGAATTCCCTAGGCATGCTTGCGTCAAGTAATTAGCTTCATCGCAGGATAAAAGTTAAGGGAGAGATTCAGCAACCAATTTCTGAGCAATATGTACTCCCTTGTACGTATAGTTTCATTTGAAACCTATTTGCATGTATCCATTGATTTCCATATTCTGATATATGTCGGTAAGATGAGAACACAGATTGCAGCAGTTTCAATTCAAAGAAGTAGGTCAGGCTTTTCACAATATTTCCATTACCTTCATATTGAGGGAAGTTACTTGAATGTTCAACTAATGTCCGGTTTGAGTTGAAATGCGAAAGAACCTAGCCTCCCTTTCTTAAAGTCAAACGAACATTGCCCAATTAATAAGTACTTGTGGGGTCGTGGTTAGAAGTAGATAGTAAAATATAGAAAGGACCAAGGGCTTACGCATTGCCTCGCATATTTGTAAAGCAAATGCTAACTTGTTCCTTCGGTGCACATATATAGCATGATAATTTGTACTAGTTACAATTAATGGTGAATGGTGAATATTTTAGAATAAATGGTTGGATCTTGAAGTTATGATGTGAACTCTACAGCTTGATTTGGAATCCATGACCGTTGGTAAGGCTGCTATTGCAAATTTGCTGGGTGGAATCGGCTACTTCTATGGCCAATCAAAAATCTCGCTTCCAAAAGCATACGGTGTAAGTTACTTTTTGTTTTTAATTCGTTGTAGCAGAAGTATTTCTTGAAGATACTAGTGAATATCTTTTTATGTGTCAAATTGATAGTTTTTGAGTTAAGAATTCTTGATGTAATCCTCCCCATATGACCAGAATTCTCTGCAATATGTTCCAGTCGTCGTCATATTTGGTTAAATAAGTCCTTACCACTCAAACCTTTTGATCGGGTTGAGCCCCAATGTAGCGTTTTGGCTTGGGTTTGGTCCTTATTGATGGGTGCGATCTTTGTCCAGCTTTCTCATTGATTACTGTCTGAGTTCCTCCTGAATCAAGTTCTGAAGGCTACAAATGAATAAAAACTTCTATTAACTTGTCATGATCACATTCGCATGTAAACACTTATAACAGCTTGGCCATGTGTGGGTCTTTCTTCAGTTGTCTGGTTGCTTTTTTTAACAGTTGTTAAGTGACAAAAAATTCTCCTGTACTTGGTTCTCATCAATTTGGACTTCTGACAAAGTCAAACAGTGCGCCATTATCTTATGCAGCATCAACCTGGTAACAAATTTATTTCATATTGGCCCGCTGACCTATATACAGCGGTTCCAAGTCGCCCATTCTTTCCTCGGGGATTTTTGTGGGATGAAGGTTTTCATCAGCTACTGATTTGGTTAGTTGCCTGTTATTATTTTTGGATTTTGCGTTGTTTAATTGCCTCGATCCAATTATTACATCTTCTTTGATAATATGCAGTCTACCGTAGAGTATGTAATTCAATGCACATTAGTTTCTGCTTGTTTTCTTCCAAAATTGACCAGGCGTTGGGATATACATATTTGCTTGGACATCATTGGCCATTGGTTGGATTTAATGAATATTGACGGATGGATTCCACGTGAGCAAATTTTAGGTGCCGAGGCTCTAAGGTATTGTAGATTTCCTTCTTTGTGTGCCTGAATATTTGGAGGTAAATTGATTTGCAATATTTTCTGATGTATCTACAGTAAGGTCCCTGAGGAATTTGTTCTTCAGCACTCAACCAATGGAAATCCGCCGACCTTATTTTTGGTTTTGCATGGTAAAGTTACTTGATACATGTGCTGTTATCATATTAAAGAACTTCTTTTGGAAATTCAATTTAAGTGAATGAGCGTACCCTTCCCCCCTTAACCCCCCCCCACCCCCACAAAAAAAAAAAAAAAAAAAGGACAGACGCTCCAAAGGTCTCACTTTCCATCACCTATAAGATTTCTGAATTGATGTTTGTGAGTGAGTAATTGTAACTTGATATGGCACAACCATAATGTTCTTGCACTAAAGAAGACATGGCATCATGCTGTAAACATGATTTTTGGCTAGCATGTAACCGTTTGCCCTTTGCAGATGTAGTTTGCAGCATGAAGAGAAATGAATTTGCTGCCAATATAAGTGATGAGATATCTTCCTTCTTAGAACGATCTTTCGTCCGTCTTGAAGCATGGTTTCAATGGTTTAACACTACGCAATCAGGTAAGTGTGGATTATTTTGTTTTCTTTCACTTTTTCCGCCCATTCTAATCTAGTTCTTTCCAATTACTTGAGTTGATGTCATGATCGTCAATCTTTCTCGCCTCTGATCTATCTTTTTACAAGATGGATGTACTTAAGGTCCAATACATACACATGCACTCCAGGAAGGACTTGTTGGAGAAGCCATAGTGATGTCTTTTCTACTTTCCATCTACTATTTTCATTTTTTGCATAGCGTCATAAAATGGCTGGCAAAGTTCCAGAGCTTCGAATTTTGTTGTATTGATTAGGTTGATATAATACGGACTGCGGTGCCCATGCCCTTCAAGCGCTGTTCCTGATAACGTTGATCAGTTATTGCAATGGTGTCAGCATGGCACTGCAAGATTGATTGATGGTGTTCCTTTTTGGAATGCAAATATTAGGAGGAGGTCTCAGGATGAAGTAGACATGGATGTGCAAGTCAGAGATTGAAAAGGATGTCACCAATAGATAAGACTAGGTTCGGTCAAGTGGAGGGGATTTTTGTTAGTTTTGTGTGGTTATAAACCGTAATATTCCTGTCAAGTTGAAGGAAAAAGATTCTACGATCGCGGAGAGGCCTCGATGCTGTATTATTCAGAATGTTGGCATCTAAGAAACACCATCCATGTCAAATGAGTATAAGTAGGGAGCGGAATTCTGGTGGATAAGCGGTTAGACAAGGAAGAACAGAAAAAGTAACGAGGATATCTGTAAGAAGGTTGGGTATTAAATTTGTTTTTTTCAATCAGATTGATATGGGATTTTCCAATGTGGAAATGTATATATATAGAATCCCACCCATTTGCCCTATTTGCTGCTCAAGGTAAGAAAAAGCCAATAATTCTTTGACCGAAGACCCAATTTATCATGATCTGACTAAATTATCCATCAATGAACTTAGGCAGTCTAGGAGTCAACTGAGAGACAAGAGAACATTTGCCACTTGTTTCAAAGTTAATTATGCTGACATTTTCCTTGAGATGTTTTTTGTTTGAATTGCTGCTAATGCTCGAGTTTGTGCGAGAATAATCTTTAAGTTGTTTATTCACAGGAAAGGATCCAAACAGCTACTTTTGGCATGGAAGAGACAATGAAACCATCCGCGAATTAAATCCAAAGGTTCTACTTCACAGCATATTGATGCATTCCCCACATCAACTGAAACTAATCTTGCCACACAGACACACCCCCTCAAAGAGGCAGAAATGACTGACAATCTAAATTGTGGCTTCATATGCTGTAAAAGTGCTGATTATGTGTGAACTTTGGGTGGCGTTGTCCTAACAAACCAGCTTTAAAATGGAGTGCCAAAAGGCTACCATTGAAGTCTTTGTATGTTTCTTTAGGCTTTTGTCCAGCTTTAATTGTGCCGTAGAAATTTACCACAAACTCGGCAGTTAACCACTTAACCATCATGAACATCAAAATTCAAGGAGTGGGTGCACTTTCTGATGTACTTATTGTCTTCCTAAAGTAGCGCCCCTTTACATGGGCAATCACAGTCAAAACCTGTGCTGGAAGATTGGTTGCCCAAAAGTAAACTTCAAGCTATTACGTGGAAATAATTCTTGGTGATTATATGACTTAGGAAATGCTAGTTGGTCAGTCAGATTTGATACAGAAGTGAGCAAGGCTCCCGCTGTTGCAGGGTCTGGGTATGCAACCTTACCCCTGGAGGTTTTCATGTTTCAAACCGTGACTTCCAGGTAGAACGTCGCAACCTTACTCTTGCTCGAAAGTCCTCCCTCCAGATCTGCCTCAACTATGGAGCTGATACTTATCACTTTATGTCGTCGTTTTGCAATCCTCTTAACTTTGGTGAGTGCTTATCTGTCCAAGCGCAATGTCTGGGGTAGAGTCATCTTATCAATCAACTCCTTGTACAATCTTTGACCGTTTGTTTTACTTTATAACTTTACCAAACTACTGGTTCAGAGGTCAAGTAGCCTGAGAGTTATCAACAAAATTCAATCACAAGCTAACGCATAAAAAAGCCAAAAAGAAAGGCAGAGCTGTAGGGTTCCAAGAGACAGGTTAAGCGCATTGTTCTAATACCGAGAAAACCTATATGCTCTCTCTAGCAAAATCACTCTGGATTACGTGATAAAGCTCAATGACCATAAACCATGTTGTAACTTCATCCGTCCATTTTAAGTTTGATATAAATTCACCAATGGCGTATCATTTTTTTGGCTATATCAGACGCTCTCTTCTGGGTTGGATGATTATCCACGTGCATCACACCCAAGCGGAGAAGAACGCCATTTAGATCTTAGGTGTTGGATGCTTCTTGCTGCAGATTGCATGCACTCCATCTCAGAGCTGCTTCTGAAGGAAAGCGAACTCGGGCAGGTATAATACGACATTTATCTAATACCTTTGGGGTTCATTACTTTACTCAAATTTAAAACGAACTGATGCAGGAGTATGGGTTGACAGCTAAGGTGCTCTCAGACTTTGATCTACTCAATCAGGTTTGTTTGCATCGTTCTGAGATCCCCTCAACCTTTATTTAATAATTCAAAGTTGCTGATCGTTAGTATTTGGGTAATGCCTAATTCAAACGCTTTCTTAAGTGCGCAAAAAACGTAATATGTTATTTTTTCAATGTTCTATCCCTAGAAAGTGACATGTGACCTGATAACCTGAGAGCAGTTTGGGTAAATACTGTTCCTTCGATTTTAATCTCAGATGTGCCTAATCTTTTCACCAGATGCACTTTGACCATGCCCATGGAGCATATTTTGATTATGGGAATCATACAGAACAGGTATGTTGCTCATGTTCATTTATGGTACTAGCCTCTAGTTTGAGTGCAAGCTATCCTGCATATTGCTGCGTACTATGATAACTCATAATATGCTAAGGAATGCTTTGCTTTGAGGTCTTTATGAGCTTTATCAATTTGAACAATATGAGCAAGCCGGTGTTTAAGAACAATTGCCGATGTTAATGGATTCAGGAATATCGAGTTTAGCAGGGTTGCTATATTCTGTAAAGAGACAGTTGCACCAATGACAGAAAGGTATTAGCCCAAAGCGATAAAGAATATTTAGCCTGTGCTATGCCCCATGGTTTCGCTGAATTTGTGGCCTTGAAATAATTGTGGTAAAGAAAATGTGGAGCATGTGGTCAATCCAGACCGTAGGTACTTAATTGAACCCGTGTATATGGACGGTGCAAAATGGATGAATTCCACCTACATATTTGAGTTTTTTGGACTAGCCTTTGTGGAGCCGAGTCGAGATCATGGGCAGGGGTTGTTGAGTTACCTTGCCTGTTAATGCATGTGGCACTAGAGCTAGGATGCGTATGCTTTGTTATCACCTTGCCTCTGCATACCCGATGAAGTTTTACTCGCACGACAACTTTTGTCGGCATAGCAAGCAGGATATGACATAAATACTACATTTCCACCAAAGAGACGTGACTTGATTGAAGTCATAACCAGCTAAAATTATGGGAGTACTATGAAAGGACGCATAAGTTCAACTGTTTGAGAATAAGATCTGGTAAGGGCTTCTATCTAACGAAGGGCATGCCATTGGATTGATACGAGCACCAAAACTATCAGTGTAGCTTAGGCACTTATGCTTCGTATGATGGCTTTATGATTAAATTTAGATTCATGTCATGGCTTTATGATTGAATTTCATGTCATGGCTTTACGCTTCCTTCAATTTTAAATTTGATCTGACAAGTATTAAGGAACCAGAACCTGTCTTTTATTTGATAAAGCTTCGTGATAACTGTTCTAGCATTCTTAATAATTGCATCCGTAAGAAATATGTAGTGCTGTACAATCTCATTAATACGTACTGGAGTTTGTGTTAAGCATATACTATTTGATGGGGGGGTGCCGTGCTTTCTCTTCACTAGTGTTATCAAAAGCGCGCCTAGGCGCAAGGCATAGCCCAGCGCAAGGGGCACGCCTCGCCTAAGGCCAGGTGCACGCCTCGCCTAAGGCCAGGTGCAGCACCTTCCAAGAGGCACACGCCTAGCTCGCCTAGGCTCAAGGCGGGGGTGGAGGCGCAAATAAAAGCCCCAAAAAAAAAATAAACTTGGATTACTCTTTCTTTCGTAACACTTAAGTTTATATCTAAACCCCAAAAAAAGGAAGAAAAAAAAAACTAAAACCCCAGATCCTCAGTCACATCGATTATGTTTCTAATGTTCACTGTGTCAGTGCCCCATCGTTGACTGCTACTCCCGTTCAATTAGATTTACTACTCCACTCCACCAGTTCACCTTATAGACGAAGAAGATGAAATTAAGAAGGAATCTCTACTGGACTTGGAGCCCATGATTCCTTTTGAAGAACGCACAGGCTTTGGCCTTAACCAATGATGAGGATGACGGTGTCATGTTCTCTCAGGATTAACTACTTCTCATTGGGTTTGAAGCTTTTTCTAGTGTTGGAAATTTGTTAAATTGTCACGTTTTGGAATTTTTTTATGTTATTTAATTGGTTTAATGCACTAATATTTATTCTTATTTTGCGCCTCGCTTCAAAAAGGCGAGGGCTTGCACCTTTCGCCTTGAGTCTAGACTCCAGGGATCCTTTGCGCCTTAGGTGTCTGTGCCTTGATTAATAATGCTCTTTTATGAGAAATTTAATTTATGTTTAATATCTTTTCGCACGTTGTATGACATGTTGACTAAAGTGTATCTAAGAGGGTTTTTTGTTCATCATTTGTGCTTTTAATGCTTGTAGGTTCGTTTAAGTTGGAAGATAGTGGAGGCAGTGGAGGCAGGCGGCAATTACCCAAGTCGTGAGCTCGTTCGAGAAGTTGTAGAGAACCCAATTTTGAGACTTGTTCCTCATATCGGCTACGTTAGCCTTTTCCCATTTATGCGGAGAATGATTCCACCTGTAAGTAGATGTTTGTTTATTTTTTTCTTTTGTTTTTCTCAGGCGCAGAATTTTTATTTTCTTATTTATATACAGCAATCATGGATCCTAGAAAAACAGCTTGACCTCATCTCAAATCGAAGCACCTTGTGGACTGATTTTGGACTTCGATCTCTTGCAAGAACAAGGTATATGCCTTGTAACATCCACAATTAGGATCTCGAAACTAACATTTAGCTTTAATGCAATTTCACGTTATGCTGCTGCAGCTCAATGTACATGAAACGTAATACAGAGCATGACCCACCTTATTGGAGGGGTCCAATATGGATGAATATGAATTACTTGATTCTTTCCTCGCTCCACCATTACGCTAAAGGTACACGCTTGTGTGTGGACATTTATGTATACATGCTCTATGGCCTTTTTCTTCTAAACATTGAATGCAACTTTTTTCGCTAACTACCCCAGAGGATGGACCATATAGAGAAAGAGCCAAGATCATCTACGATGACTTGAGGGACAATCTCATAAGGTATTCTTCGTGGTCTGCATCCTTCGTTAATGAAATTTTATTTGCTCACAACTCTCATGATTGTTGAAGTGTTCACTGTGATCAATCGTAACTTGTGACTCCCGCTGTTGCAGAAATGTGGTAAAAAATTACCGGCAGACAGGATATCTATGGGAACAGTACGATCAGAAGAAGGGAAAGGGAAAAGGTGCACGCCTATTTACCGGTTGGACGTCGCTTGTGCTATTGATCATGGCAGAAGCTTATAATGAATGCTAAGGCATATAACAAAGTTTGACAACGAAGACAATTTTGTACCTAAAGCAGAGCATATATAGGGATAAAGTATGATCAGCGATGTATCTTTAGACAGTCTCTGAACTTGTGACAAGGGTCTAACCTTACAGTGAGGCTGCAACAATGAGTTCAGTTAGATTGGATTTGAGATGATTGAATTATTGGCTGAAATCACCAATGTTCTTCAACAAGGAAAGGTCCAACCTGTGGATTGCATATCTAGAACTCATATCTTAATGGTTTTTCAAACTAGATGCTTTTCAACTCTTCTCAAGTGAAACCCCAAGGAGTGGGAAAATCGAGAGAGAATTCTAAAGTCGTTGATTTCAATTTTCATACCGACGGGCCATATAAAGTTGTTGTTCTAACCATAGCAAAAAAAGATATATTTTCTTTAAGTGAAGCTTCATTTTGCACCTCTCCATATACAAATCAAAACCAGAGAAAAATGTGGACAAAAGGTAATTATGGTGCCGAAATTCTACAGGACCAATTAACACATTTGCGAAGCCTTCATAACTCACGCAATTGTGCGGAGCGTGAAATAGCCTAATCATCAGACTTTTGTGTATCTTCAGCCATTATTATTTCCATGTCCCTTGTATCTCGCTTCAACACATTGGCAAGCCTAGAAATTGCCTCAGTCTGCTGTTGTAAGACCTGGGCAGCAGGAGGGGGAAAAAAAAGGAAGATTAGCATTTTGCCTGCATCAGATTTCTATGAACTGTAAAATGAGCAGCGTTGCTACTCTTCAGTCTATTTTCAGAAAAATTGGTGATGGCAAATAACTAGGAACATGGAGATATGAAGGTCGTGGGTCTGCGGCAATCTCAACAATGACCTCGGACCTTATTACGGCACAATCGAAATGACTTTTGCTTGCTACCAAAACGGGCCCAAACAAAAACTTACTACATATCCACCTGTTCGCTGACTCCTCCTTTATACTTTCACGGATGTCAGATACTGAATACATAAGGACACAGTGGGATCTATTATGTATGACTTTTGCTATATTGCTACAGACTTCCATTATTATAGTATGAATTAGGGCCAGGGTATCACAGGTAAGGGAGGCCAGATCTCTAGCAACTTTTGCTTGTCAAGCTCGGCTTGATGTTTAAGGACTGGGTACATGACGTTTTGTTGCAATGCGATCTACGCATCCCCAACCCATCCCCACTGTTGTGAATCTATTTTGCTATATATAGCCTGTCTGTAAATATAAACACCTGGCCAATCCTATGCAAAATTTGGTTGGAAAATAATGGCATGTCATGATAATCTATTTCCTGTAAAGCTACAAAAGCACTATTCTATCTATGCTATTCTCGCCTTTTATTAGAAGAAAAAAAAAAGGGCCCTCTATGGCTTGCCCTGGAGATCACAGCTGCCATTGATCGCAGAATATAACATTGTATCCTAAAATATTGTTGCTATACATACTTCTGGCAACAAATATTCTTCTAAGGGTGAGAAGTTTTAAAATGAAACGGTGCGTAGATAGCCTCAGCCTTAAGTATTTACTTGCAAACTGTAGCATGTATGCTGTATGCACAAGAATTTTATGACAGCTGCAGTCAATAATAAAGGATGAACCTAATACGAAAATTTTGTCACATCTCAATAGCAAAAATGGACATATGAGCATAAAAACATAGTCTTAAACTTGCGAACTCTTACCTCCTGCATATCGGCCAGACTCTGCTCGTGTATCTTGGCCGATCCTGGTAGTTGAGCAGAACCACCACCAAGATGAGATATCGTCCGTAGATTCTGAACTCTCCTGGATAGTTCTGCTCCAGATCCTCTCAACTGTCAAGTGTCTCATAGCCAGTAAAATCTTCCATTTATATAACAAAAACCTAGGAAGCATTAAAAAAGTTGCAAGACAATGAGCGTAAACCTGTCTTGTTATTGCAGCCAACTTTTCAGCTAATTCAACTTCTCCTTTCATCAAAGGCAATCGGAAGCCCTTACCCTCCAATGCCTCCACTATTCTCATTACCTATTTCCAAATACAATGTAACATATTCAAGTTTAATGATTTATGTGCAGAATCTCCTAATGAAAGAACGTAGTTGAGGCAGCCAGGCACATCCTGGCCCTGTCATCTTATAAGTATTCAAGTGTCCTTTTAAGGAAGTCACAAAAGCAGACAGCAAAATGCATCATTAAAGCATGCCGCATGATTACTTGGCTTATCGTATGTAATACCTGACCAGGCTGTAGTTAATGAAAAATAACAAAAATCAAACTGAGAGCTATACAGATATCCCACCCTTAAGAGGCGCCTTTGAAGACCTTGCTCTTGTTGTCTCGTTCTTTCAATCCGAGGAAGAGTCTCGGCTTGGAAATGCCTTTGAAGCTGTGATGAATAGCCCACACATTCATACAGATATAAACCAGGCACGCAACAGGAGGGAGAGAGGGAGGGAGAGAGAGTACCAACTTCACATTGCTTTGAGTCATCCTCAATCTCTCGGCATCTGAGAGTATGACTTCATCTTGAAGCTGCACCAACCCAACACCGAAATTCCACCATAAATCATTTACACAAACCAGCTAATGGAATTCGATGACCAAACGGAAAAATAAGAACTAGAAGGATTCAATAACGATCATATAACACATCTTCTGCAAATATATGGATGACCTAAACTAGCTAGCTCAGCAAGTCACGAAAACAAGGAGCATGCGGTACCGAAACCTTTTGTGTAGCTCCCCTTTTGTAACTCTTCCAATGACATATCCCTTAACCTCAGCACCACTAAACTTAACATGTCATGATATACAAAAGGGATGCCAGTGCAGACTCCTTTTTCGCAGCTTTCCCTTGCTACACTGTCCCAATGGCCACACCTAATCCTCGTAAAATCACTCAACTTGCATTACAGCACTTCATGTAGGTCCATGAATCGTATCAGACCAACAATATCAGTTGACTTCTGCAAATATTATCACCAACAATGTATTAAATCCAGCAAAATTTCCCTTCGTGAAAATACTGTTTTCTAATCTAGCCACTCCTTGAACCTAGTATCTATAACTTGAAACTAACAACATCAACAAGTTTTTGAACTTGCCCCTTCAATCAATATGAATTTGATAGAACAATACAAAGGCACAGTTCTCTCTTTTTCCCCACACTCACGAGTTCATAACCCCCCGTGGAGATCTCGTCACTTCAAAAACAAACAGCATCACCTTCTGCATGCGCATAATCCACTAATCTAAAAGTTGAAACCAGGTTACAAGGACAATAGAATTGATGCCAACCCAAGAGGAATTTGCAATTGGTAGTAAAATCCCTTCTCTTGTATGATTGATCCCACATGGTTACAATGAACCAAAATTACCCATCAAGCCTCAAATTCAGAGTAACAAGGAACACATCGCAGCAAGTCACAGACCCAACATACTTTCTCATGTCTTTGATGATGGTAAATTGATTTTTTTTCATTTGCTTTCATTGTATATGTCCAACAATATTACTTCATGAAATGTACGAAGAAAAAGTAATTAAATTCCTTCCTGCTTGTCATCTATCCAAATAAACCATAATTCTCTCAATAGGCATCACCTGGTGAACTGTTACTGTTGGCTAAACTTCCACTGAAGGAATGACTAAGAAGGCTTCAATTTAAACCTGGAAGGCTGAAACCGATGACGTGTCATTCCAAATCTGGCAATTTGTTTCCAGTGTGAATCAAGATTGATGCTTTGTGCTGCGGTCTCAAGCCTTAAACCTGACCTTCTGATTATTATTTCATTATAGAATAAAGGACCCTAATTTTTTATTTTTATCTGATCAAGGCCCTTAGTACACTTCGAGAGTATTGAAGCTTTGCAATTAGGTTGCGCCACGTTTGCACGGTTAATTATATGACTATGTATCATCAAAATATTGAGTATCCTCATGACGGTTTTAAGAAGAATTTTACCCAAGTGGGTTTTTGTGAAGCCATGATGGCGTAGATGAGATCAGAGAGTCGAATAGGGCAAATGATTGCTGGCTCTACTTCAAAGGCTACATAAGTCTTTTACATATTGCAGGTTTTCAGAAGCATTCACAACAACTCCCCCCCCCCCCCCCCCCCCCAAAAAAAAAAAAACAAAAAAAACCCCCAAGCAACAGATACAGCTCTTTCTTCGTGAATCTAATCCCAATGTAGCACCAAAAGAATTATTTACCTTGAGACGCAGTGAAAGATCTTTGAACCCCATAACGAGCTGGGGCCAAAGTCGTTCCCTGTTCGAGCTCTCCATACCTTCCAGCTTCCCTATTGCCTCTGCCCACATTATCTGTCAACGCGAACCATTCACAAACTTGAAAAAAGCCTCCACGCGCTTAAGGCAAAAAGGTGTAATCAAAAGCAAAACAGGAGATAAGCAACATAGAAATGAACAGACTCACATCTGATATACCAGCAGGTTTAGTCCTAATTTGCGGCTCAGTCACACTAAATAACAAGTGCTGCAGAAACCAACAGCAAGCGCGTTAACAGAGAAATAATACTGCCTTGAAGCTACCACATTGAACTAAGCAGAATTAGACCCAACCTTAAACGCATACTTGATGTTTCCAGGCTCCTCCTTATATGCTTCAACAATGGCCTAAAAAATTATACACAAAATTAATTCTAGATAATAGGAGAACTCAAACACAATTGGACACACTACAAGTTACTGGGGTCAAAAGTACTTTCCAAAACTACTAAAATCATAACTTTTGTCCGCATTTCTTTTTGCAAATTTGTAGAAAAGGATTTCAATATCTACGTATTGATATTTACTCGTAGTCTTTGCTCTAGTTTGACTTGAAATACTAAGTTGATCTTCAAATACTTTTTGAATTCAATGCAATGTCTCCATGTTCCAAATCTAACCTATAAATATTTGAATAAAGTCAGACGAGAAAAAAGAAAAAAAAGAAACGGAAGCATACGATGTTTGAAGTTAACCTATAAATTCGCAAAAAAATCAAATTGCAAAAAGTCAAAAGAGAAGAAAAATTGTGAAACAAGAGACCTAAAAACATAATTCACAGAGGTTTAGGGCTTAAAGAGTAGTTACTTGGATGTCACGATCGGCGAGAGAGAAAGGGAGGGGAGCGACGGGGGCCATCTGAGTAGTCAACTGTGCATTTCCGAACGGCAACTGCATCTGCTGAGGAGTCACCGTCTGTTGACCGAACGGAGTTGACTGCGCCGGCGTTGAGCTGAATGGAGTGGAGAAATTGAAGCCGCCTCCCATGCTCTGCTGCTGCGGCTGGAAGAGCGAAGATTGCTGTGGCTGCTGCGGTTGTTGGGGGAAAGGGGAGGAGAACAGGGAGGAGCCGAAGCCGGTAGCAAACGACGGCGTTGACGGCGTGCCGAATGCGGGGGTGGAGGAGGGCGTGCCGAATGCTGGGGTGGAGGAAGGGGTGCCGAATGCTGGGGTGGAGGAAGGGGTGCCGAAGGCCGGGGTGGAGGGGGTGCCGAACATGCTGGCGGAGTAGGGCGGCGGTGAGTGACTGACGGGGTGGAGATATTAGGGCGGAACCCTAATTTGAACTAGAGCTGTGGTGGTTCTATTGCCGCCATTTTCTTTGAGTGTAAGTAATTTGGATCTGGAGTTGGACTGTGGCACTGGCAGAGTATCTCTTTTCCCTTTTTCTTTTCGCTTTCTTTTTTCAAATTGGTTATTGCTTTTAAGAATGTGATGGCAAACGCCCGTGGACGGAATTTAGCCGGTTGAGGAGATCGTTTAAAATTGAGAAGTCAAACATTTGTTGCATTATGTCACGTTACTCTATAACACGTTATAAAATTTTATTCAATAGTAGGAACGATTTTTTACTCGATAGTTTAACTTATATAAAGTAAAATTCAATATCAAAACATAATTGAAGGAGATTTGGAAGATGTGGGAGATTCGTGCGAAACATATGTTATTGAATCCGATGTTATTTGATTTTATGCAAGTGCGTTTAGTATTACGAGTCAAAATTCGTATAACAAGTGATTTCCTACTACTTACTTCTCGTTACTGTTTGACCGCGGTCATGTATACAAAGTCACGAGAATGTTGTGATCTAATGTTTGTGAACTTTAGAACAGAGCGAATCTGTAACTTTAAATTTGCAATACAATTCTTCAATTTTACCAAAAAATAAAGATTTGTTGTTTGATTGCAACAAGGAATGTATCAAAGATGGTGTTTTGGGTGTTGAAAATTTGTTAAACAAAGTCGGCGACATTTTTTCTCCGGCAACTCTCTGTCCACCAAATTTATGTTAATGGGCTGAGTTGGGCCTCGGCACAACTCAGTCATAGGTCTCGTCCAGCCCGCCCCTGCTGCACCGATACATGCATGAATTTGTTGCGGAGTTGGAGCTGAGGCAGACATTGTAATCCGCTTTTTAGTATCTTCTAATGTCCTTAAAAGTAACTTTCTTCTTATCGTCTAGGGTTTTGTGTGAATATAAGCAGGCTTTGGTGATTAAGAGATCAAGATAAACAAGGAGAGTGAAGCTGTGAGTTTTTGGGCGGCAGCGGTGACCAGCGCAGAAGCCATTAGAGCTGTTCGTTAAGGTAAGACTTCTGTTGTTTGTTCAGTAAACTGGTTTACGGTAATACTTTCATGTGACTGTGCATGTACATTGTAGGTAAGAATGTGGAAGGGAAACACCAAGAACAGAGGTGGCAACAGTGAAAACAACCAGAGCAACAGGCCCGAATGGCTACAACAGTACGATGTAATCGGCAAGATTGGGGAGGGAGCCTACGGGCTAGTGTTCTTGGCCAACACAAAGTCCAATCCGAGCAAGTTCGTCGCCATCAAGAAGTTCAAGCCGTCCAGCTACGGAGACGGCGTGTCGCCCACCGCCATACGCGAGATCATGCTGCTGCGGGAGACGGCCCACGAAAACGTCGTAAAGCTTGTGAACGTGCACGTCGATCACGTGGACATGTCGCTTTATCTGTCGTTTGATTACGCCGATCATGATCTCTACGGCATCGTTAAGCACCACAGGGACAATGTCAAGCGTGCCATCAATAAGTACACTGTCAAGTCATTGCTGTGGCAGCTGCTTGATGGGCTGAATTATCTGCACAGCAACTGGATTGTGCATCGAGATATCAAGCCGGCGAATGTTCTGGTGATGGGCGAGGGAGAAGAACAGGGAGTTGTTAAGATTGCTGATTTTGGGCTTGCAAGAATCTTCAGAGCTCCCCTTAAGCCGTTGTCCCTGAATGGGGTTGTGGTGACCATCTGGTACCGTGCGCCCGAGTTGCTCCTTGGGGCAAAGCACTACACTTCTGCTGTTGATATCTGGGCTGTGGGTTGCATATTCGCGGAACTTTTGACTCTGACGCCATTGTTTCCAGGTCAAGATCTACAGGGGAGACCAACTCCTTTCCAGATTAACCAACTTGACAAAATATTTAGGGTCTTAGGTCATCCCACGCGAGAGAAGTGGCCAAGGCTCGTCGATCTTCCACACTGGCAATCGAATCAGCAATACATTCAAGAGCGCAAGTATGAGAGTCCTGGGCTATACAATGTTGTTCATGTCTCTCCTAAAAGTCCTGCGTATGACCTCCTTTCTAAGATGCTCCAATATGATCCTCAAAAACGGATTACAGCAGCCCAAGCTCTTGAGCACGAGTACTTCCGGATGGAACCTCTACCGGGGCGCAATGCTCTGGTACCTCCCCAACCTGGAGAGGAAGTTGTGAACTATCCGACACGTCACGTTAACACCACCACAAAATTTGAAGGAAAGACGAGTCTTAAAACGTCTCAACCGGCAGCATCTGGAATTGCAGTTTCTGGGTGCATTGCAGGCCCCCATGTCATGCCAACACATTCCGTTCCTCAGCCAGCGCATTTGGCCGCCATGCAATGGAAGCAACCTCAGGGGATGACATCTCATAATCTCTCTTCTCAGGCTGGGATGGGTGCTGCGCCGAATCCTAGCAGCATTCCAAAGCAGCTAGGACCGCGAGGTGTTGCTCCTCACGCTCATCAACAACAGCAGTTGAGAATAAAAGACCCAGGAATGGGGATGGATCGATACCCTCCAGAACAGAGATCATAGCGGTTCTAAGGTTTNTCTACCACTGTTTCCAGCTTACATGACAAAGCATCAGACTAGGTTGTGGGTAGCAGCATATCAAGTGTAGTTTACTGTGTTAGAGGCTTGGTGCCATAAGTCTGTTGAAACCTTTTTCTATGCTACACTACCTAAATGCTTTCCCCATTTCAGTTTGATTAGTTTTTCTACAACAAAATTAATGATGAACGGTTGTATAAAAATCGGATCCACTACTTGCTTGCCAGTGGGTTCAATATACCATAGCATGTTTTCCTCTTGTTGCTTAGATCAATGAGAATATCCTTGCACTAGAAATGTGGGAAGGACAGAAATTAAACGATACCTTTGTGAATGCCAGTGCTATCATAATCAATTCAAGCAAGAACTGAAGAGTCTAACATATTGAGGAGGAGACAAACACACAAGGACCACAACCATAAAGCATTGAAATGGACATGAATCACGCACGTTCGAAACCTAGCAAGATAATTTCTGAAGTTTTGTAATACCAAACCACACAAACTGCTAATGGTTACGAAGACCATTCACCTAAGCCGCCACTCCGAAGGAACAACTTTGTCATGCCTTTATTGTAACACTGCACAAGCACAAACCAGATGGTTTTATATCTGAAGTCTGCCATTCTGAACCAGAAGCCGTATTAGGATCATATACCAGGGTGTTAAAACCAGGATGTTCCTCTAGCAAGAAGAGTAGAAGTTTTCCATCCAATACACCAAACTGAAACCCAATGCTCGAGCTCCCGGTTACTGGGATCGGTACTAGCTTCCATGAATTGTCCTTTGGGTCGTATATAGATAGTTTCCGCTGATTTTTCCACTCCACACAAAAAAGCTTCTTCTCGAGCACAGCATGGGCAGTAACCATGACGCAACCTTTCTTCATCTCATACCATGTGTGCTTCTCAGGGTCGTATACATCAACAGATCTTGAGTTTCCAATAGTGAAACTTGACCTTCCTCCCATAACATAAAGCTTTCCCTCAAATCCACAGGCAAAGCAGCCCCACCTTGGGCGTCGAAGACTCTCAATCAAGGTCCACTTGTTAGTATCAGGATTATATACCTCGGAACAAGACAGAGACTCTCCATCCATGTCATAACCCCCAACTGCGTAAACCATGCCATTAACT
The DNA here is from genome assembly GCA_033065855.1 of Escallonia rubra. NCBI lineage: Eukaryota > Viridiplantae > Streptophyta > Magnoliopsida > Escalloniales > Escalloniaceae > Escallonia > Escallonia rubra. The sequence goes on from JAVXUO010002827.1 coordinate 105,719, forward strand.
TCTGCACAAGCAAAATCATAGCGAGCAACATTCATGTCTCCCAGTTTGCTCCAGCTGCAATTAGAAATGGAAATTTCACTATGAAGTCAAAAAGATTAAGTAGAATCCTGAAGAGATAAACTTGATCCCAAGTTGAGAATGATGTTTATTGGAGAATTAGTGGCAACTACAATAGCAAGTCCCTGTTTCCTGCCAAAATTTATGTTTGTGTATATATTTGGCACGAAGTAACAAATATTAGCTGATAAAAAAGAAATAGTAGGTTATCAGTATATGCATTCTAGCATGCAAATACTAGTATATGGAAATATTTGAACAAGTAGTTCCTCGCAACAATCCTGAGAAAAGCTCAAGTTATCTATTTCACAAAAACGCTTAAAATAAGACCCACCAAATCAGCAAGCCACTGTGAGGATGCCACTTTTGACAAATTACAGTCCTAAACTGGCAAGCAAGTCCCTTTGATCAAGAAAGGCACCCTCTTTTTCCTTTTCACTTCTTCAAATTTTCATTTCGTTTCCTTCTTCTTTTTTCCCCCTTGTCAATGATTTTTTCTTTTTCTTTTTTTTGTGGATAGGATTTGTGGATGAACTTCTCAACAGTCTTTATTACTAACTTGAATTTACAGTCCTGGCGAATTGGAAATATGGGTGCTAACTCGTAAGAGTCCTAAAACTATTCTAATAGATGAGAGAAAATAAAAGGTGACAGACCTGTGCAGGCAGGAATCAAACTGGTAAACATCCACGGAGGCAGACCCAGTCCCATCGATCAATGAATAGCCAGCAATGACTAAAAGCTTTCCATTGAGTACTACTACGCCAAAACCAGCTTTGATAGGACCAGGCATTGGCGGGAGAAGATGGCGCTTATTTCCAGAACAATCCAAAACCTCCCACTGGCTCCCCTTTCCTGCACCATCCACAGTTAGCACATAGAGCCACTCCTCAAGCATGCCAGCTAGTTTCCGAACGGTGATAAATTCTTTACTTCTAATAAAGGACCTCCATTGTTTGGACACACCACCCATAGTAGGGACGTCAGATCGAGGTACAAGAGCAAGGCAGTACTTTGCCACATCATCAGGCAGCCCAGGCAAGATAGGGCTGTAAAACTCATCAGCAGACCGGGACAATAAAGTGGAGCTATTTCTGGGAGGAGTTGCTGAATTCTGACGGACCAAATTTGAGAAACACATGTTGAATTTCTTAGGTCTCTCCTCTCCAAAAACAAAACCAGGCATTTTCTAGATTGCAAACAACAAAATCTGACAGATTGACACAACTCTCATGTTGATGAGTGACTTCACGAATTCCTCCCAAAATGCAAATATCACTGGAACTGAATAGCAGGCACTTGACTAAATAAATTCGTGATATCCTTCATTCATATGGATTTTACAAGACCAGGGCATGAAAAGTGTTGCGGTACGGATCAATTGCCCAGTAAGTGCAGATGTATTTCTAAACTTTGTCCAATCTGATTCAAGTTCCATGCCAATAGTTCGTTTCCGAGTGCAGTTCTTCTTGGTGGTTCTTTCCCAAGTAACGCTTATGTAATATTCCCCAGAAGTTTTTCTTTCCCCACGCACTGCCCAAATATCTACTTAAAAAATTACACTATTAGAGGCAAAAGTTCGTGTAACTGCAAAATATTAGCAGAAGCAAAAAAATTAGAGAAAGTATACCAGCAAAGGCCATAGAACTATTGGAAACTTTAGCCTCCCTTGACTTCCATTTTATCTTTAGTGCCTAATCGCCTACAATAATACATTCCAAACGGCATTAAAATCAATTTTCCAGCAACACTTACAAAAAGTTTGGTTTGACAACTGTTCATATATTGCCTTATGCTACAAATTCTGAAGGCCAACGATATCTATGACACGAGTACATAAGCTGTAAAGTTGAAAATTTGAAGGGGGGGGGGGGGACTTTGCAATTAGCCACTTAGAAAAGCGATTATTTTTCCTATGTTTTGCTCCCAATTACATCCTAATTTGAACACTTCAAAACAAAAAATATTCAGAAGTAGATTACAGGTGAAGGTTCCAAACAGCCCACATGTATATAAATAATTAAACCTTCAAAAGGGTGGATATAAGTCAAGTGCACCTACCCACCTACCCACCAACCCAATCAGGCCCTCGCCCACCCAACTCCCAAAAAATCAAATGGCTACGGCCAAAGCAAACTATTCTTTTGCCAAGGCAGAAGGATAAAAGTGATAGGAGAGGTACAAAACTCCATTGCAAGTTGCAACACATGTTTTAGCTGTACCTAAAAGGACTTTGAAAGAAAATTAGATGAAGGAAGGAAAACAAATACAACAAAATCCTTCTAACATTAAAATTGACAGCCTTGAACATCAACACCCAAATCAATATCAATAAGATTCTTATGGGATGATGAAGTTCAAATCTACATAAATAAATCTAGCTCAAAATTCATGTAAAGGACGAAGAATCAATCACAAAAACAACAAAATCCTTCTAACATTGAAATTGACAGTCTTGGACATCAACACCCCAAATCAATATCAGTAAGATTCTTATGTGATGATGAAGTCAAATCTACATATATAATTCTAGCTCAAAATTCATGTAAAGGACGAAGAATCAATCACAAAATAATGGACGAAGAATCAATCACAAAGTAGACAATCAAGAACTAGAAGGAAGGAGGATTATGTACTCCAAGATAGATACTATACAGTACAAAACAAGAAAAGTGTAGATGATCTTGATATAAATGAAGCCAAACAGAGACTTCCTGAGCTGAAAAAACTGAGCCATTCTCTCTTTGATATTGTCAAAAACAGCTTGAAACTTCGCATATAGAGAAGGGCATCAAATACACAAATATACAGATCCAGATTACAGAAACAGGTGAACATGGAGATAGATCTCACTACACAAACAACTAGAATAAATGCAAAAAACAAGTTAAAAACCCAAAACCCAAATCTTTCTTGGGCAAATCTTGATATAAAAGAAGCCAAGCCAAACAAAAGACTTCGGCTGCCTGAGAAACTTGGCCATTTTTCCGTTCATATTGCCCAAAAACAGCTTCAAAGTTTCCCCAAAGAGAAGGGCATGAACACCACAACAAAATGTGAAAATGGAGGCAGATCTCGCCACACAATCTAGAGAAATAAACCCAATAACCAACCAACAAAAAGGGTAAATAGAGAACGGCATGAAACATACAATCTTTCTAAATTCGTTCACCTGGGCCTTTAAAACCCTGGATAGAGCCTGAGTTATGGAGGTATGTCTGCAGTGTGTTTTATAGAGATTTTGGATTATGGAGTGAACGTGAATTGAGGGAAGAAGATAGAATTTTGACAGAGCCCGACCACGTCAGAATCAGGATGAGATTGACCGCCAAACCGGAAAGGAAAGTGACGAAGGCTGTATTGGCTCAATTTCCGGAATTAGAGATGCGCACTGTCATATGAGACTTTTGCCTGAAACTGTTCTAAATTAAATGAGGTTATCGTGGGTCCTACTTCTTGGGCTTGTACTTAAACGCAAAGTATGGGCTTTTTCAAGGGCACCTCACTACACTGGATGTGTCATGCTCGGCCTTCTGCTATGATAATTGGTAATGGGCATGTGGGGCCCAACTTCCTTTGTATTTCTCGAGAAAATATTTTTAAGAATTTTTTTATGGTCGCTAGTTCGATTCACTTTCGGGTCAAGTAACATAGCAGAGTGTGGATGATCAGCATTTGAAATGTTCGACGCGTACGCTTGTATGTGAAAATTTTGAGCTTCTCTTCACCTGAAAATTAGCTTGTTACAACTCCCGTTCTCTATTTATTTGCTATTTTATGTGCAAATCACAAGTGTTTTTCCCTTCTTCATTCCCAACAAGCAGAGTCAAGAGTCGTAAACCCTTGTTCAAGAATAGTAGTAGTAATATTTCCTCTCGTTCTTTCTTTCTTTCTCAAACTCTTAACTTTGGATACCCGAAGTATTTCGCTAGAAAAAAGAAGTTCAAGAGCAAGTTAAATATTTTCCAATCAGAATCACCGAAAACCCTTATAACAAAAAGTTCATAAACTTAATAAAGTCGGCGTGTATCAGCCCTTCCTATCAAATTAAAACCGACTAATGAAAAGAAACAGATTGAGTCTTTCAACATAAAGAATTCAACAATCGAACTTCTTTCTAACAAAATCCAATTCAAGCTGATGATGACATTTTTTTTGCCGTTTCTTTTATGATCAATGGCCACACAAGACTACTAAAGCTCTGTTTGACAACACTTTTTTTTTTTCCAGTTTTCAAAAAAAATAAAATTTTAAGAGCAGTTTAATTTATTTTTTTTACAAAAATAAATGGGTGTTTGATAACCCAGTTTTTATTTTGTGGTGCTTTGCGGTGACGGTGGTGGGGCATGGCGGTGGTCGCCGGAGGTGGTTGCTAACGGCCGGCGGTGGGAGGGTGGTGGTGGTCTCAAAACTGAAAATCGAAACTCATTTTTTGAGTTTTTAAAAATAGTCTTGATTTAAAAACTAATTTTTTAAACTGAAGAAAAAAAAAAGAAAAATAGTTACCAAACGCAACTTTTTTTTTCAATTTTCAAAAAAAATAAAAAAATTTCCTGTCAAACAGGACCTAAGCACGACAAGCTCATCTTTTTTTTTTTTTGGGGGGGGGGGGGGAGAGAATATTATCACCGGCATTGACCAAACTGCCAAGGATAGCTCCCAAATTGGTAGATGACTTCAGCCATTTTACAATGGTTCCCCAATGTCAACTTTGATTGGAGTAAGCACGCGTGTGTGTGTCTATATATATAGATATACACCTAGCTACCTAGCAAAAGGATTCCACAAGATAAAGTAGAATAAATTTATGTGGCCTAGAAACCATAAAATATTCCCCAATACGTGTATGGCTGATCATGAGCCTCTCCAGTGTGGGACCTTGGCTTTCCATGTCTCTTGATCAACATTGACGTATGTGGTTGCGCTTTGATAAGGTGACCATTGAGGGCTCGTGGATCAGTGGCTCTAGGATATCCTTTTCCGCACTTGAGAGTCAGACCAGTAGCGAGAGAATCATCGGAGTTTAGTGCGCCATTGGCCCATTGTGTGTGTGGTCGTAATTTGTTCGAATTCTAAGCGGTTTGATATTAGCGATAAAATCACTTGAAGTATCAGTCGATAAGTTTGATCTTTAAAAATATTTGATTGTACGTCATACTTCAATGATTTTGATTTGACTATTTTTTATCGACAACTTATAATACTAGCGCGTTTTACCTTGCTCTGTCAAATGAACGAGCGCATGGCCTTCCCACGATGTTGGAGGACAAGAAATTCACTGATTTTCAACCTGCCACATGGTGCGCCTTTAACCATCAGATACAACAGAAGAAATCCACGAATGTCGTTGTCCCGATTTGGGTTCCAATTTCATACTCCTGTTTCGGTTCGATAACTCCAGACGCTGCAAAAATCGGAAAATCGAGACAATTGAACATTTCTTGACAATGGAGATGTGATCATCTATGTCGAAATAGGTTATCTATTTTATTTTGTAGTTTCTTTTTCAATTTTTTTTTTTGTGTGTTGGTACAAAGGGTCTATCAAGTGGAGATAGATGGGCCTCTTTTAATGGGCTGGGTCTTTCAGATGTGATGACAGAATGAGTAAAGTGATGCATAGTGGGCTTGGGCAGCATACAAGCCTTAGAGTTAGAGGAGGAAGAAAGACCCAGCCCATTAAACATAGATTGCCCATGCTTTACAAAAAATCAAATTTAATCATATTTTAGCATAATCAAATTTACCTCAGATGTTTATCTATACTACCTATAAAAGTACGAATGTTGAAAATCTTTTTATTCCTTTTTTGCCCTTCATTAATCACTCTAATAACAATCATGCCATGTCATAAATATCATTATTAATTACTAATTTTTAAATCATTTCCAATTTTTGCCCTTCGTTAATCACTCTAATAACAACCATGCCCTTTCATAAATATCATTATTAATTACTAATTATTACTAATGTTTTAATCATTTTCATTTTTGCCCTTTGTTACTTATATCATAGTTTAAGAAAACCCTTGAAATCCAAGATAAAAACAAAGCTAATTAAAAAAACAATGGGAACAAAAAAAATAACTACAACAAAAAAAGAGTTCAACCTTCAGAATCATCAGTTAGAAAAAGAAAAACAATTACCGAAAAAACGAAAGCCAATAAAACCAGATATACCCAAAAAAAAGTTAGTTGAAATCCTGGCGCCAAACAACACAACCAGAAATGGTTTCAAAGACTCTTCCCTTTTCTTCTTCGGTTCATGCATCTGTGGACTCTTCCTTTTCCTTCTCGGTTCTTCAATATCTCTCATCTTTCTTCATTCATTTCTTTGTACAAATGTCTACATGCATGCGTTTGCAATTCCACATCGCTAATCCTCAAAAAAGTTTTTCTTCCCAAGGCCTTAGTTCTCTCCGCCTCCTTCCAGTGTGTCGCTGGCTTTCTTTGGCTATAATTTTTGGTTCTTACTGCAAGCACATCCAGGTTGGATATTTTCTTTTATAATTTAGATTTTTTCGAATCGTTTCCATCTCTGTCTGATTTTCTTTTGGCGAATTTTGTGATTGCTTTAGGGAGCTCATCGAATTGTGGCCCGACTGCAATCTTCAGGTCTGTTTTATACAAGGAAATATTGCCAATTTCATGTATTAAAAGGTCTCAGATTGTAAATTTGGTTATTTTTCTTTCTTTGCAGGTGCTAGGGCTTTGCTCCAATCTGCTTAGGCCTTTGTGGAGTTTTACATTCGCCGGTTCTATCTTCGTACCCTGGTAATTAGTTGGACTAAATTGTGTTATGACTTTGATTTGATTTAGTTATATCTCAGTTTGGTGTTGCCTTCATTTCATATAATGGACTTCTTCTCGACTTCACTTATGTGATTTCATCTCTGAAATTAAGAACGTATCATCAAGTAAAGCGTTTGCATCACACCTATTGAGCCACTGTCAAGTCGCCAACTTTGAGGTCGACCTGCATATAGTACCTCAACCATTGACGTTATCCAACAATCCACTTAATGCCCGTTCCTATTGCAAGTTTACCACCTTTTAAAAGGAAGTAGCCATATATCGATCGAAGAGGAACTTTTGCTCCCCTTTACGTTAGCAAATGAGGCTTAGATTAGGAGCCCCGATCTTGAGTTAAGTTCAGAATGGCTAATTCGTGTGGCTTTGTGGCATGACTTTGCTTACGATGTGCCTTTGGATAGTATCGTATGATTATGAGGTAGGAGAGTCATGTTTTTTATTTCATATCATGGTTACTCAAAACACTCCATGTTTGCCTCTGAAACAGTAACATTCAGAACGTCGTATTAGTAAATTAAAAAGCCTTCACAAAATGCATAACATTTGAAAATCACTTTTCAGCCGTGAAGTGTTAAAACTTTTAAGTAGAGTGTTCATTATGATGATAAGTAGTCAATTAGGAGAACTGCTATGTCACTACAGGGTATACTCTTCCTCATGCTACATTATTTATTTTCTCTGTCCTGGGACATAGATATTCTAGATAATTTGGGCATACTTTATAAATATAATGTTTGTCATTTCTGCATTTTTCTTCCTGTATTCTCTTTCTAATTCTAACAATGACCCTACGACTCATTGACATTTTTCTGCTTCTAAGAGTCAGTGTATGTTTGAACTTGGGCTTGGATGAGAATTATTTCGTTCCGGGTTGCTAAAAATGACCGTAAGGATGGAGTGGAGTAGGTGTTACAAGGAACATTAATGAGAAGAACTAAGCACGCAGTTTATAGCATAATAACATCAATAGTCAAGTTAGCTAGATATTAAAATATCCCTCAAACTGTCATGAACTAATACCTTATAGTTTCTGTTTGGAAATCTCTGATTCAGTTGACTGCTGTGTCAATCCTAGGGTATTGCTATTCCCACTGTAATGAGTAATTTGAGCTGTAACAGAAAAAGGGTCTGCCTTTGTAGATAATATGTACACTGTTATCCTCTGAAACTTCTCGAATGTAAATTAGGTTACCAAACCACATCAAACAGCCCCTACATCTTCTTCTAATTCATCAATTCCACACCAATAGCGTCCAGAAATTCCCACAGCCTTTGCAAATTTCCCCCTAAGCAATCGCAAATTGGATTCCCATCGGTTCTGCAAATGCCATTAGCATGAACCACACTATCACATTTATCTCAATCATCTCTTGGCTTCAGGTACAGAATACCATTTCCACTATCCATTATCCAGTACATAGGGGAGCAACCATGGTTGCACCTAAAGCCTTGTAGTTCTTGAATACTCTTCGTACTTCAAAATTAGTACAACTCACAGTGGCTGGTAAAAAAATTGTGTTGAACACTCGGTTTGGCATCACCAACTTAAAGTATAACTAAGTCACGCACCATTCCTTAGTCCCGTTGTACAGCTTAAAGCAATCCATTAATAACAATTTGTAAGTCACCTACAGCCAATCCAAGAAAACTAATACATATTGCCTTATATAAGGATTGACCGCTAAGTTCATTAAGGTTTGGAAACTAGCAGGTGTAATACTGAGCCCTTAGGGCATTACCTTATACTCAAATGTCCAAAACAAGGGGAAAGTTGTTAACAAAGCACTTATAAGCAACAATTGATCTTCATGCAGTATAATCATATCTTCAATCAAATTGGCACCGTGAGGGGTAGGTACTTGAGAGGGGAGACAACAAAAGACAGAGGGTGTACTGTCATGAACTAATACCTTATAGTTTCTGTTTGGAATTCTCTGGTTCAGTTGACTGCTGTTTCAATCCTAGGGTATTGTTATTCCCACTGTAATGAGTAATTTAAGTTGTAACAGGAAAAAGAGTCTGCCTTTGTGATTGTGATTTGTGGAGACCATAATTTAGTTCATCATTACTTAGTCCCTTTTTTCTTCAGGTGGCTATGGCAACAATGCACCTATCCTTAGAAAGAATCTTCTTGCTGTACAGAGAGCCCGAAATATCATGTCATTAACATAGTTGATGTATGCAAACAAAGCATACCTATTTCTGAAGCAAGAGATTCATATGTAGATAATATGTTCACTGTTATCCTCTGAAACTACTCGAATGTAAATTAGTTTACCAAACCACATCAAACAGCCCCTACATCTTCTTCTAATACGTCAAGTCCCCACCAGTAGCTTCCAGTGAGTTAGGGAGAATATTATGGATTTGCTCATATAGTTTGTTGAACATATTTCTCTCAGAATTTGCCTCAGTGCTCCTTTAACCACTTAGTTAATTAAATGAATGTCATCACTTCCCAATTGAGTCGAACAGAGCATGCTTACATACTTATCATGTTTTTCTCTCACTGCATTAATCAGGTTTGGTGATATAGGGTTGCATGCCCGCATATAAGTCATCCATGACGTAGTTATACGTATAAGTGCATTGCATCGAAACATCTTAAAACACCCCGTTGTACCAAAATAAAATGATGTCTTTGAACAGAATTATTTCATCCTCAATTGCAATTCTGTACAGCTGTAAATAAGTCACTTTGCTTGCGTCCTTCTCAAGTTTTAATTCAACGCCTTCATAATTCAGGAAGTATGGTTTTGTTGCAGTTACTTCTGATCCCATTTGCCTCTGAAATTAACACTCATGAACGTTAAGCTTTGTAACAATGGCTGCTACTGCTCAAGAAATTCCTGCTACCAAACATCTTTCTACCTCTCAATTGGATGAGCTTAAAGCCTTTGCCACTCAAAAAGAAATTCAGTGCTCATGATCGCACTGTTCAAGAGACAGTACAGCCAAGAAGTTAACAGAGAGTATAGCCCATCCTTTGATTCTTGAACCCAAGCAATTGGGAATTGGGCTTCCTAGGCTAACTAAGAGACAGGATATGGAAAACTTCATGCCCTTTTTAGCATACTCACACTTGGCTATTTTGGCACAATGAACTTACTGTTAATTTTTCTCCAACTGTGACAAAGATATGTCAGATTCTATTTCTTTTGCTGCTGTTTCTGCTTTTCTACAGGCATTGTAGGAGTAGTAGTTAGTGCAAAACCACTCTCAAGCATCAGGAGAAGCAAAGATGGGACTGTGCATAAGAGGCGAGAAATCATCGTGATGGACAATGAGTATTTCCACTAAAACTAAGGCCATCTAATGCTATAAAAAAAGGGAAAATAACTAATGTTGATTATGTAATGCAGGTCAACTTTCACAACCATAACGATTTGGGGTGACTTGGCAACCAATGAAGGCAAAAAATTAGAGGCCGAAGCTGAAGAACAACCAATCATTGCGGTAGATAATGTCAAAGTGACAGAATATCAAGGTAACGTATCTTCAAATTTAAGTGGTTTCACACAGAATTTCAAAACGATTATAAAACGAGGAACATAACACTTTTCAAACATGTTGCAGGTGAACCTCAATTGTCACTATCATTCATCAGCACGCTACAAATTAACCCAAAAATCAAGGACGAAAAGTGTGAACCTCCAATAACATATGAACCAAGGTAAACTATACAAATCAAGAATACATGTATTTATTTGAACAAAAACATTGTTCGTTCGATAATAATGAATTAAAAATATAGGTACATGCTGAAGCTGACTGTAACTGGAGACACACAACAAGCATCTATAACATTGTTCGATGCAGCAGAAACGTTAATTGGATGTCCAGTCTCAAAACTGATAGAGTCAAAACAGGTACGCTACTTTCATTACTTTATGCATTGTAAACAAGTTAAACAACAACAACATCTAATATTAAAGAGTTACATACAGAACGGAAAAGATCTAGAAGAAATGGAAGGCAAAGAATTCATCTTCATCATTAAGATGGACAAAAAGAATGGAGATGACAGAAACCGAGCAAGGATGATAGCACAAGAAGTTCAAGAATACAACACAGCAAAACTACATGACGATCCTGTTCACTACAACAATGCAAAAAAGAAGCTCAAATTTGATGAAGACTAAAAGGACATTATTGCATCTTCCAATTCTGCATTTTTATGTTAAAATATCAACTTTACATATTTCGAATTGTTTCTTTGACTTTCTCCATTTGCTCTTCTCTTCGCCAACAACTTAATACATTATAATCTTGCAAAATTACTTCGGTCACATCCACGTGCAACGCACGTGCTTCATACTAGTGATTACAATTGTATGAAATCTAACTTGGTGCTTCCTGGGAGTGTGCAAAAGCCCATCACCACACACAAAATTTGTGGCCTCTTGACTCTCTAGAACCTGCAACCATTTTTTGCAACAATCACATACGCACAACCACTGTCATCTACATATAAAATGACCGTCGCTGCAAGTCATTTTTGTCATCCCCTTCTTTGACGATAACAAACCAAAAGAAAACCATATCTAATTCCCATCCTTAAACAAAATACTAAAGTAACTAATAATGTAATGTTTCGGAGAGACTCACTGCAATCAAGTGACACAATAAGCCATATCAATCAGCTATCAACCATAAAAATTGTGTGCCGTTGATTTTTATACATCGTAAGTCATTACCTTTGTTTGCAATGGTATATCGAAAGAAAGCAAACTATGAGCAAACTAATTCTTAGAATATATTTGACAGGCATAAGTATCGACTTTATTCATTAGTTTTACCTTATTGATCTGTCAAAAAGTACGTGTTTATTTTCCGTAATTTTTTATTAAGTTAAATTTAATATTTGCATAAATAACACTGATCTTATAATTTTGCAAAAAAATCAAAAAGAGAAAAACAAAATATTACAGATTAACGTGAATGTTAATTAGTTTATCTGAGGGAGCCTCCAACCATCCTATCAAGAAACTTCTCTTAACATCTTTAATGGAGAATTCTATTCTTAAGCAGAAACGGCGTCGTCTTTGGATGAACATAATCCACTTCAAGAACAAACACAGAGTCTCGAGTGAAGCCGAAGAATCAAGAGGGAGCGAGAGATTGACGGAGAGCTTTGCTATGCAGCAATGACCATACTCGATTCACCAACCAAACCCTAACAAACTAATAACCACCACCACTAAAAACCCCCAACAAATGCAAATCTCCTCCATTTCCACCGCCCTCCGCCACCGCGCAACGCCGTCCCTTCCCCTCTTCACCGCCGTCCTCCGCCGCGTCCCCGCCTTCCGCTTCCTTTCCACCACCACCGCCGGGCAACACCAAAGCCCCACCAGCGCCGCCCGCAATCCCCAGCAGCCAAAGCCAAACAAACACCTCCTCAAGTCCCGCGACATCAAGAGGCACCTCTCGGGCCCCACTCCGATTTTCACGCCCGAGGAGTCCAGCCCGCGCACCCTCTCCCCCAACCATGCAATTGGCATGGTGGCCTCCGCCCAGGCTAATTTCATGCGCGTCGTCGTCAGCGAAAAACCCGCCGCAAGTGACGGAGGAGAGGGGCCGGGGGTGGAGCTGTTGTGCGTGGTTAGGGCTCTGTTGAAGAAGATCAAGAGGAGGGTTTTGGTGGGGGATAGAGTGTTGGTGGGGTCGATTGACTGGGTGGAGCGCAGGGGCATGATTGAGAATGTGTACGCCAGGACGAGCGAGACGGTTGACCCGCCCGTGGCAAATGTGGACCGGCTGGTGGTGCTGTTCTCGATGGACCAGCCGAGGGTTGAAGCAGCATCGCTTACTAGGTTCTTGGTGGACGCCGAGTCATCTGGGATACCGCTCACACTCGCGCTGAACAAGGCTGAGCTTGTCAGTGAAGAGGTCAGTTTGCCTCTTTGTTTGTTATTACTGTTAGTAACTGTTTGAACTTGTTTGAGGTTAATATAGTGTGGCGTTTATCAAGGGTTTATCCGGATGTGATTTGTTACTAAATGTGCTCGTTGTCCAAAAGAATCACGAGGATTTCATTTGCTAATTTTTGTAGAAATGGAGAAATACTGTGTAGGCAATTTAGTTCAGTAATGCTTTGATTGACGATAAGGGTAACCCTTTCCTCAAAAGTGGGGGTCGGACTGCGTGCAACAGCCCCCCAGAATTTGGGATAGCACTTGTGACTACCCTTTAGTTACAATTATCTCAGGGGACTGGTGAGCCCCTAAGCTATCGCGTTACACTAATACTTCATTTTGTCTTCAGCTGTTTTGAACCTTTGAAGCAAAGATTAAGATTTCTAAACAAAGCGGCTTATGCAATTGCTCTTGTTGTGGCATATGAATTCAGTTTTTTTAGTTTATAGGACTTAAAACCTAATTAAAACCACAGCTAATTATTCAGTTGAACTGAAGACCTTGTGTTTTTCTAATCAAAGCTAATTATTCAGTTAAACTGGAGGCCTTGTGTTTTTGCGCTGCGTCATTGCTCTGTGTTTTCCATTTCTCATATTTCTTTTGATGGTTAATCATTTTTATCCTACTAATTATTGCAGACGCTAGTTGCATGGAAATCTAAGCTCCGTAGTTGGGGCTATGGGCCAATTTTTTGCAGCGTTCAATCCAAACGCGGACTTGATACTCTTCAGTTTACTTTGAGAGAGAAGACTTCTGTGATTGTGGGTCCTAGTGGTGTTGGAAAGTCCAGTTTGATTAATGCTTTGAGAAGTAGTAAGCCTGTTGCTGGTGCTGCGGAAGGGGATAATTGTGTTGATCCGGTGTGGTTTTGCTTGCGTCTTCTATTTGAAAATTACGTCATGCCACCTCTCCTTGTTTTGTATGTCCACTTAAGATTCTGTTTTTCACCTTTTTGTTCATTCATGTGCTTCAGATTCTTGGTAGCAAATGGCTTGAAGATCAGCGTGTTGGGGAAGTGTCAGTGAGAAGTGGCAGAGGAAAGCACACTACTCGTCACGTCTCTTTGCTTCCATTGTCTGGAGGAGGTTATCTTGCAGACACACCTGGGTTTAACCAGCCTAGTTTGATGAAAGTAACTAAACAGTCCCTTGCACAACATTTTCCAGAGGTTTGTGCTGTAGCCGCTACATGCCTGGTTTTCTTTAATTTGTTCGTGTATGCTTCTCTGCATCTGCCTGACGCTCACAGCTTTGTCTTGTTCTTATAGATAGATGCACGCATACTGGCTTTAGTTGATTGATTTGCCTTTCTTTCCTAATCAGCTTCGAGAAATGCTTAACTCTAGGAAACCTGAAAAGTGCTTTTTCAACAATTGCTTGCATATTGGTGAAAAAGACTGCATTGTGAAGGCAGATTGGGAAAGATATCCATACTATCTGGAACTGCTTGATGAGATTAAAACTAGAGAGGAGTTTCAGCTGCGGACAGTTGGAACCAAAAGGGAGGATGACGTAAGGTATGCTTAGTAGATTAACCGTAAACGTAGTTTTCTGAAAATTACTCCGTGATTTATGCTTGCCAAACGTGGAAAGTTAATAGTTCATTGGAGGAGGAATGCAATTGGAATTATAGGTCTCTATCGACTGCTTGTGTTATGTTATCATCTGCTTGGTATATCCATTAGAGCTCTCCATTGGAATATTTTCAAGTGCCTGGATAATCCATTATGATCAGAAGATCACTGAATAATAGTCTTTGGTAACAATCTTATGTGATGCATTACAACTATTGTTGATAACCAAAAAGTATCTTACGTCAAAAGTGCAAAAAGTTGACTTATTAAATCTTATATCATGAACTTTGCAGATTTTCTAATCATTTTTACCTTAAAAAATGAGGGTGGGGTGAACATTTTTGGCCTCGAAGTACATATACAGATTTCTATGAGCGCGAGGCTGCTGATCATTTTTTACCTTATAATTGAGCGTGGGGTGAACCTTTTTGGCCTTCAAGTATATATACAGATTTCTATGAGAGGCAGGCTACTTTATTCTTCGACGAAAAGACTTTTAATTGAGCATATCCAGCTCAAAATTTTGTCGTTTATTATATTGGGTGTCTAAAAGTCCCAAAAAATGCTCAACCACCAAATTTTCTAGCCCTTTAACGGCAGAAAGACGTGTCCATCGTTGAGGTCCACCCCTTCATACAACCGAGCGAACCCAAAACAAAGATGTGTTCAGATATACAGCATTCAGTCCTCTGATTCATGAAGGGTCAGATATGCTCAGAAAGCTGCTTCTTCAGTCTATTTAACTAGATACCCACACAAATTACAAAAATGTGGGGGTTGCATGCAACTTCCGTCTCAAGGCATGTTTATTACGTTGTCGCTACTTCTTGGTTCTCAATTGGTCATAGTTTCCTATTTTACAAACATTGGTAGTTCAACTAATCCGGCACTTATTACTTGGGTCTCTTTTTGGTTGCTGACAAAGAATACATGATGATGAAAGAGGAGATTCAAATTGGTTTGGTGTCATATTTTGATTTCCTCCAAAGGATTAAAACCTTGCGTACATTTGTGGGTGAGCTATTGACATCTATTTTAAGAATTCCACAATATAATCAAGAGAGAAGCCTGTAACTTTCCAATTTATAGTTGAGCCGTACACGGCTTTTTCCTTTTAAAAGATTATAAATGTACTTGAGGAGAAATTTAATCAAGACGGGGTGGATAAGTAATTTTCATGATTTACTTCTCAGTTGCATGCATTATATGGGCAATTCATGCATATATGTAGAACATTGCTTCCTGCATTGGCGACATAGTTTTCATTTTGGTTCGGTTTTGATTCAGGTACAAAGTTGGAGATATGGGCGTCAAGCATGCTGAACCTCGATTAGAGCTTAAGAAGCACCGTAGACAATCTCGTAAGAAGATCAACCAGTCATTTCTTGGTGAGTTGGATGAACTTGATGATGACGACAACTTGTTAGATGAAGAGGATCCCATCTTAAGGGCTGTGAGGCATGAGAACCAGTAGGAAGCATGCTGCTTAATCATCATGCGTTGTGAATACTAAAAGGTTCCTTAGATGTTCACCTTAAAGGGATACGTGCTTTACAAAATATAGTGGTGGGTGGAATGGTTCTAGCTCAGAAAGCCAATGTTATGGTGGTATAACATTCATTACAAATTGAACAGTACAGATCATATAAGAGAAGAAACCGCAGGCCAAGTACCAGCTACATCCTAGATTCAAAAAGCTAGCAAGTGCTAGTTGCTAAGATCAACAAAATGACCTGCTTCTTCGTAGCCTTCTTTTTTGAAGTAGAACTAGCGGATTGCGGCTTCAGATGTTTTCAGCCTCGCTCGGGTCCAGCCACTTGAGAGGGTTGCGGTTGAAGAAAGGCCAATTGGGAACAGTTATCAGAGTAGTCAAAACAACCCCACCAGCATAGAAAAGTAACATCATCTGAAATGAACCCAAACCATAGCCTATCACGAATGCTATCACTGCAAAGGCCGCCAGCATTATCTGCATCAGCTGCTCTGCTTGCTTTTTTGCCCTTGCCAATCCATCTATTCACACACATGCGCGCACGCGGATGGAATAAAACCTATTAAAACCATCCCAAGACTTCCAACCCAAAACTAAGGCTGCGTTTGAATAGCAGTTTCAGACAAAAATTAATCGAAAGGCCATGGATCCTGATTGAGCAACCTTATACATACGTATAATTTTTCTCAATTGACAGGAGATCGATACTTGCGCTCCACTTTTAGACATTTCAGCTCCGTTCACTATTTTGGCAGCAGTATACGGCGACAAGAATCATCAACATGGGTATGACCTAACAGAGATAATTTGCATTGAACTACTAGGAGCTAACCAATCGGGATCCAAATTCATTTGTGAAAACGAAAGAAATCAAGTGACTGGGGCAATATATGTACAGATATGTGTTTATATGTAGTATATATACACCCAATACATATAAACACACATATATACATATGCATATACAGGAATTTAAAGCCCTAATTGGGGTGACTCACTGAGAAAGCCAACAGAGAGATTGTCCGAGCGAGTGAGGTCAAAGCGAAGAGAGAACCATATACATCTGTGTAACATTTGGGGGATTTATACCAGCCGTTTGATTGTGTGACAATTGAAATTGTGACGCGAGGTATGAGATAGTAGCCGTTCCATCAGCTCTATTATGTTTCTGAATTCAACTGGGCCTGAGTCCTAACATGCGTATGGGCCTCGGGTGTTCTTTTACTTTTGGGCCCAAAAATGTGACTCTCTATCTGAAGTTCACTTTTGCTGGATTTGGTTTTTATTAGCTTTTGATTCTTGAAGCAATCTTCTTTCGGCACCATAACTCATAGGCCGAGCTAATTCCTCTTAATACAGCATGATCGTTGACCTGTATTTGATAAACGATCAACTCTAATATCTAACACAAGATATTAGAGTTTATTCGGTGCGTCTCCTTTTGATTTGGTTTCTTCCATCTCGCCCGTTAGATTCACGCAAATCTTTTGATCGAAGTGTTGGATCGTACATACTCATGGATATGGGATTTTGGGATCTTTTTGGTTCCTTGGTTTGTGTATCCATCCCCCCCCCCCCCCCCCCCGGGCGACGGCCAACCCAAACCAAACACCCCATTCAAAAAAGAGAAAAATGAAATGAAAATAAACGAAAATGAGGTGGCTTCATGTCTTTTTGGTACAAAAAGGCTGGACCGTTACGGTCCAGCCTTTTTTACCAAAAAAGACATGAAGCCACCTCATTTTTTGTTTATTTTCATTTCATGTCTGCACATTAAAACTAGCATCTTGAAGTTTACCAGGTCCATTACTTTCATTCTAACATAAGAAAACTAGCTCTATTAAGAAATAAACGAGTAGTACTGCAGAAGATAAATATCTAATATCATTTATAAAACATCCAAAGCAAAAACAAGCTTTGCCTAGTATGTTCAGCAGATGTGAGGTGTGAGTAATGCTTACACCTTATACTCGTCAAATGCCATCCAGAATTAAGCTCTGAATCCTATCAACAAATCACATATAGAAGCTAAAATGTCTCTAACTAACCATCTCTTTAAACTTCCGTACATCTCGTTCTGCAAAATTGTCTTCATGTTCCGGGTCAAAGAACAAGCTGTGAATCTGCTTCAGGTCCTGAAGAGCAACAGCAAGAGCCCCATCAGCCTCACCTTCATCACTTTTTGTCTCGGAAAGCGACTTGTAATTGTTTCTCATTTTTGGACAGTTCGGAGCAAAAAACATATATTTTTCAATCACCATCAGATTTTCCTTCTGCTTCCGCCAAACTGTCTGCGTATCATCCAGAATCAGAACACAGTTTTCTTTTGCCCCCACCACATCAAAGTTCTTTTCGTCATCTCGAATGCAATTTTCACGCGAAAACACTCTAGAACCAAAGTAAACGCCTCGAGGGTCTAGTAGCTTTGCCATAGCTTTGGCATATACACCATCACTCATTGTGTATATGCACATCTGAAACAAATTATTCGCTTCTTTCAAGAAGGCGTGGACAAACGGCCTTAACTTGATTAACAAAGAACCCCATTCGAAAAGCATATCCTTGAATTCGGGATCCTGAACTTTTCTCGTCAAATACTTCTCCTTTGGTGACAATGTCTTCAGTTCAGCTGCATGAAGGAGAGTGTGATCCAAATCAAGAACTAAGAAAAGCTTTCTCTGGTGCAACAAATCCTCAATTTTTGTATTGGATACTTGGCCACTCTTGGGATGCGTGCACAAATTTGAATTCTGATGAGGATGCTGCTTTTCCCCTTTCTTAGCACCAGCCACCTTCTTAGCAGCAGCTATAGGCATCTTACTTCAATTATGTCGAGGCAAGAGAAAGATCAGTATGGACCCCCAACCCCTCATAAAGCTGTCGAGAAGAAAGACAAGTCAGACGCTGCTAATAAAAGAGAAGTTTTCTTAATACTTCACTAGTAGTGCAAGGAAACACAAGTGAGATTGATCTATATCCTTCCTTAGCAAGGAAAGGAAAGGCACTGAATCATTAGAGTATATGGATCACTCCCGTATAATCTGCTGTATCCTGGGCTTCAACGCAGTCTCACCATTTTGGGCTTCAAAAGATTTTGCGCCCTTTTAGCTGATACAATTTCATATTCCGTATTCTAAACTAAATTTTCTTTGGCCTTTGGGGTTCAGGTCTTTGTCTTACTCACAATGATGTGATACCCGTGATGCATTCACTATATATGATTATATGTTCTTATCAGCTTGTTCTGCATTCAGAGTTGCTTTTAAAACTTGTCATTGATGACTAAGCAGCTGATCAAAATTTCATCAGTTTGACAATACTCCATACAAGGGTGTGCTAACTCCTGATCTATAAGAAAGAGAAAAGTGCCAATTAGGAAGTGCAGTTTTTTAAATGGTGCTATTTGTGAAAGCTGTTAGCTTTCTAAACTGGATGATGTTCACCAAAACGACAATTTCATACTTTGTCTGTCTCCTAAATTGAAATTAGCAATCTTCTAAACAATTGCCTCCCTGATTTTTCAGTTTAAGCTTTACTTCCAACATTATTATAGACAATTGTTTGACTCTAATTGACCTTCAAGTTTTATATATACTAATACGAATGAAAAACCATCTTGCAAGGTGCATAGTCTGGACATAAAAGTTTCAACCATGTAGACATAGATGACTTCATCTGCTCGCCTGTTATCGCTCTGATGGGTAGACATTCAGCAGCTGTGTTGAAGGTGGTGGTAATTTCTAGTGATCCAAATTCAAGTCTATTTAACTAATCTAGTTGAACTCTAATCTCCTCATAACCTCAACCAATAGAAGGAAAACGGTATACTCCACATTATAAACTATTTTAATTTTGCTGGGCATCTCCCAATTGAAAACCGGTTGTGAGATAGAACACCGCGGTTGTGAAAAAAAATTACTGCAGACCGTAATATCAAGCTAGCCAAATATTCCGTCTTCCCATGCACTATTCTATAGGCTACATTATACTCTGACATGTTCTAGTGTCTTATTCGGTACTCACTCAAACCTATAACATAATTGCGGGTATATAGCATTGTTGTTTTTAACATATTACGACTACATTTTGATATTTATAGTATGCTGCGCTTAACTTAGATTAAGCTCGCGCTTGCGCTTTGTGCCTAAGCTCCAGGGACCCTTTGCATTTTACGTGCTCTTCTGCTATGAAAAACTATAATAAGAGTGCTAGAATTTCCTTTTGTATTCTATGGTATGTCGTGTGTGTTCTGCTCGGGAAGATTTCTATGGTATGCCTTCTTGTTTGCTCTTCCAAGAAGGTGATTAATCTTTGAACATACTGGATTTAGATATTAGTCTAAAATAGAATGATTCCTTAGAAGTTAAAACTAACATCCGCAGCAACAACTGCAATAAACACTCGTCCATAACCTCAAGATATGACTTCGCGTGTAATACTTGTAGTAATAGTGATAACAAATTCCATAGTAATAAGATAAGAATGCAACAACGCTGCATATGAGTTAGTTCTGTTTCGGAACATTATTGAAAGCTTTGTAGCGTTAGAGCTCTAAAAGGAAGGGAAAAAACGGGGAAAATATAGCACTACCTCCTCTGATACTGTCGAAAGACTATTGTATGCATTACAACTGCTATTTTGGTACAGTTAACTAAGTTTAAAATTTGAGACACTTGGTCTACTTGGTACTTGCTCTGATACATGTGCATCTATGTGAATAGACCTGGAAGCATCCAAGCACGAGGGGAAAATTTGTTCAGTATAATTAAAGCGTTCACCAACTCTTCTATGCTACGGAATGGCCATGAACGAGAATCTCTCAGAGCTGCCGCCAATGGATCCGATAATGGTCGTCCCATTTTCTTTGACTACTTATCATGGTTCTTGGTATGCTACACCCCATAACTTGATCATCTGTTTTACTTTCTTTTCATTCAACAAGTAAAATACAAGTAGTAAGTTACCAACAAGGTTAAGTTAAGCTCCTCATCCCTGAAAAAATCTCACCTTTGCTTTCATGGATGTTTCGACTTCAAGATTATCATCCCGTTTCAAGTCAAGCGTAAATAGTTACTGTTTGCCCAATCATACCCTCCATCTAAAGTATGCTTTGCAATGGATATTCTGTCTGGTTTGTTTTTGGTCGGAGACATGGGCTGCTACACTCATTAGCCTTCTAAGTTAATTTCAAGGCACAGTGAGAAGCTATTTAATCAAGACAACTCTGACCCTTTCAGTTAATGATCCAACAGCCAGCTATTTTAAGTAGAACCGTGCAAACCTTGTCTTTTATAAACAGCATGGGGAGAAAGTTTATCTGGTGCATGTCATGTCATTATATAGATTGTTTGCTGGGCAGGAATGTTGGGAGATTGGCTGAACATGATAACATTCGGATACAGTTTTAGATCGAATTGCCTCTTACCCTCCACGGCCCACCCCCACCCTTCCCCTAGCAGAAGAATAGCCAGAATTTCAGTGTTTTTTAATTGGTAGAATAATGTTCTCCTAAAGGGCCAAAGAGGGTTCGTAACCCATGCATGAAACGTACACCCTCAATTAGTTGGAAAAATTCCCCAAGAATTAAAAAATGCTGCATCCAAACCTATTTAAGATTTCTAAGTCCACAAGTATAAGATATTAAGCACGGAAAAATTCTGACAAAAGAAGCTCCAACTCTCCCGATTACTACTCTCCCCCCAAAGAGACCAAAGTGGCTGTACTAGGTTTTATAATACTTTCCTATAAGATATGAAAGACAAAAACTTAGTTTGGTGGCCAGATTTAATATTTCTTCTCCTTTTGGAGTCCAAATGCATACTTGGCTGATGGAATATATTGCAACCTTTCAGAATTCAAAAGATGAATTAGTCATATATTGTAAAGTGATTAATCCACTCAATTTAATTTGATGCATACTCTCCCCCCAAAGAGACCAAAGTGGCTGTACTAGGTTTTATAATACTTTCCTATAAGATATGAAAGACAAAAACTTAGTTTGGTGGCCAGATTTAATATTTCTTCTCCTTTTGGAGTCCAAATGCATACTTGGCTGATGGAATATATTGCAACCTTTCAGAATTCAAAAGATGAATTAGTCATATATTGTAAAGTGATTAATCCACTCAATTTAATTTGATGCATTTTCAAGTTACTCATGACACCTTGACGAACTTTCTTTTCATTTTTTGTCCTTTTGATTTTCGGTAATTAAGGGACCTGTTGACCTGCATTCTGAATGTAGGTTTGCTTAATCCATACTTGTCATATATGATGTTCGTGCCCTGCTCGATTGCTGGTTTGTTCATTCCAAGAATGCTTTGGAGATGCTTTCCTCTCTGCCAAGATGTTTCTCTTTGTGAACCATCTAAAGAGGTATAAATTTCATAGCTTCACCTTATGAAATCCTGTCCAAGAGTTACCTGAACACGCTTTCTCTCCATCTTAAGATGAGTTCAACTTGTAGGTAAAATATTTATACTGTTTTGTCAAGTATTATGCACTCATCATATGTAGTAGGATACTTACTGGATTTAAGTGGGAGAGGTGCACACGATACATGCCTAACCAAAGTGTCTGCTCTTAAAGTCGAAATTCTAACCGCAGAAATGTTACTTCAAGCTTTAACCACTGCACCAACCAGACAATGTTCCCTCCTAAGTAGCACAGACACGGACACCGGGTCCGACAACGACACCGGACACCGCAATTTCCAAAAAAAAATTTGGACACCGCAGGTCACCACTGAATTTTTTTATAGATTTTTATTATGCATATATATAGTCATTCAATATCAAATATATTCTACATCTAAAATAAACAATAATCAATAACCACAAAACAAGCAACTCAAATAAAAGTCATACTTAAAATTCAAATGCAATATAGTACAAAAAAAACATGGTACATAACAATGTACTTCACAACCCAACTCTTACTAAGTAACGCAAACAGGTAACAGAAACAGGGAAAGCACCCTCCTCTTCACCGCCCAAACAGAAACAGGGAACTCTAGCAAAGTCATAAGAAAGTACTTCACTACATAACTCTTACAAAGTCACACAACTATTATCTCTTTCCATCGACCAAGGGCTCAACCTACATCAATAGTGTCATCTTCGAATAAACCGAAACGAGAGAGACGAGAGAGAAAAAAGGAGACCTCAACAAAGAAGGAAAAAAGAAATTGATGATAGAGAAAGACGAAGGTACCTGTTGCTGGAATCCGGCGACGGCGGAAAGATACGAAGGCGAGATCCTCCGGCGACCAGATTGGGTGGGTCGTCCGCTTCGTTCTCTTCTCTTGACGCCGCAAGAAGACGACTCAAAAAAGGGTCGATCTAATTGGGGGTTACTTAAAAGTTTGTTTCTAAAAGAGCTCCAAAATTGTCAATTATTACACACAAACCCCCGAAATAAGTATCAAATTTGTACTTTGGCCCCGTACGATTCGACACATAATGTGTCGTGAAGTGTCGGATACGGACGCTTACGAGGTGATGGATCTCTACACATGTTTCTTGTACATAATAGAAAATTCTAGAGATTTAAAAGAAGAATTCTAGAAAGGTAGAGAAACATGTAAATATCTATATACTTTAATAACTCTATACAAGACCTCTAGTTTTCCAAAATCATGCAACCATACACCGTTCCAATTGAACCAAAAAGAATGTGTTGCAAACACTACCACAATGCACAAAATTACCAACCGGCCCAAATCAACAACCATCTACTCAAAATAACCTTGATTGCAGTCTTTAATCTAGGAAAATCAATTCTCTCAGCATTCACATTAGAGATTACCTACTAGTTACTCTTTTATTATACCAGTATCACTACCAGCATTCCATTGGGTTTCTCCCTTTGATACACATTGCGAATTAACATTAATTGTATCGATTGTCTTTGCCCTATCTTGCTTGTGAAACCATACTATTTGAGATAAATCCAATGCTTATATGTACTATAACTATTCGAACTAAAGTGATGAGTAGTGCGGAACAACCTAAAAGTTGCACGGGTGTATACGGCCAGAACTGTTAATTCAAGATTAAGTAATGGCTGGATGAACATCGAAACCACGATGATCATTGAAGTTGAGTGGTTAATTGAGAAAAGTTATGGAAAGAATAAGGCAAAACAGAGGGACGACGACATAACGACTCCGGTGACTGTCAACGGGGAAGAAACTATACGGCCTGATTCCGACCGCCGTTCATCCTTTTAAATTATATTGGAGGACTCGACATACCTATAGTAGGTCCAAAAGGTAGGGTCAGTCTAGTGGCACGTGGGCCTTGCGGCCTAAATCGCAAATTAGATGTAATAAATAAATATCCTTTTTTCAAAAGAAAAGATATTTGTCCGCTAAAAAAGCTCCACATGAATCAATTTTTTCAGATTTAACAGCATTTGTTCGACATTTTACTTGCATATAGTAAAGGCTAAGAAATCCTTTTTGAAGTGTCAGTTTAACATTGCTAAGACTTTTTTAATTCAATTGAAAAAACATATTAGACCCTGATTGTCACAATTTATTTCAACTAGCTTATAGTTCATAAAAATTTAAAATAAATGTATACTTGCTAGTAATTTTTTGATCCACAAGCCACGTACAAGACAATATAAGTTATAATCTGTAACTACTCAAAAGGCAATTTTCCCTAGATTTCAAATTTTCAAAAGAACCCCCCATTCATTATAATTTTCAAAAGAACCCCTTTCAAAAGAACACAAAAATTTAACATAACCAAACAGAGCAACAATGGCTGCGCAAAATTGGTATCCCCATCATTCCGAGTGAGCATTCTCAATTACTTAGTCAACCATGCTTCTTTGACACACCCTTAAAACTCAAAAACAATTTGACATCCAACATTCTCTCAAAAGAGACCATCACGTCTCCTTAAGAACTAGTGTGCACAAGGAGAACATCACGTCTCCTAAAGAACTAGTGTGCACAAGGAGAACATCACGATAACTACTAGATCTAATGGAACAGAAGATTAAGCCGCTCAAGAAGAAGCACCGCTACGTAGAGCTTGAGATTTCCTGGGTTTGCTGGATGTCATCTGAGACTCGGGCTGCAAAACCAACAAGACGAGTGAGACGCAAATCAAAAATTAGGTTCTATTGGTTGTTATGAGGGGCAAACATCATACCTCCTTCTTAACCGGCTCTTCCTTTTCGGACAAAATCAGCTCAATGTGGCAGGGGGACGCCATGTAGGCTGCCAAAAAGAAAATGATTTATAGTTCATTATGGTAAGATGTAGAAACATTAGAAGGCAGGTGTAAGAAGAACAAAAAACAAGCTTACGGTTAATTCTTCCATGAGCACGGTATGTCCGTCGCCTTTGCTTCTGGGCTTGGTTCACCTGAATGTGAGA
The DNA here is from genome assembly GCA_033065855.1 of Escallonia rubra. NCBI lineage: Eukaryota > Viridiplantae > Streptophyta > Magnoliopsida > Escalloniales > Escalloniaceae > Escallonia > Escallonia rubra. The sequence goes on from JAVXUO010002827.1 coordinate 130,961, forward strand.
TATGTAAAGCGTATCCACATCTAAACCTTTAACCTGCACAATGAGTAACCCAGTTAAAGAGCTGAAATACATAACGGTAAGAGAATGCGAACACAAAATTTACTGTACCTCGGCATTACTTTCAGCATTCTTAAGCAAGTCGAGTATGAACTTTGCAGATTTGACAGGCCAGCGTCCTTGTCCATTTGAGTGCCTGTTCTTGGCCTGAGCAGTGCGTCCAACACCCCGACAGAATCGCGTGAAGGGTATGGCCTGTTTGTGGACCAGAACATCCTCCAAATACCTTTTAGCCTTGATCAAAGGCAACTTCCTGATGGCATGGGCTGTCTCCCTAGTGTTCTGTATTGTCAATAAGATAGAAACACAATCTAAGTCGTGACCACAAAATAATACATAGCCACCAATCAAATATTCAAGACACAACAGCACGAAACTTTAACTATTCGTAGTTAGAAAATATGTAATTTAGCACTTCATGCTTCCAACGCATCGTAAGACATAGATTCCAGCTTGAAAATTTGACCAATAGTAACTTCCATGAAAAGTTCAATACAAATAGGCAGCAAAAATTACAATGTTTTGAAGCAAAAATACAACTACAGCAGAACAACAACAAAGCACGGATTAAGGAAAACCTCATTTTAATGCAAGTCTAAAACTTAGCCCCAAAAAAAAAAAAAAAAAGGAAATGAAAATTTTTAGCATGTCACATGTTAACTGGTCTGTCAAACATACATAACCAGAAATAACAGAAGAGGATACATGCACCGGCTAACAGCCCACTATAGACATCTATTTGTCAAATATGATGCACCATCATTTACTGAACCATCAGTCACTAGTAGCTACGTAGGTTCACCCAATAATGATGCAAAACTGATATTCCTGAAGTTTATAAGAGACCCATTCACAAAGGCAAGAGGACCCTGCTTTTTCAATCAGGTTAAGGTGTAGTATGTGTAAAAGATAAAACTTACTGTAGATATAAAATTGGGAATAAGTAGATGTCTCATCATTAACTGAACCTTCAGTTACTAAAAGCTACAGAGGTTCACCCAAAAACAATGCAACTGATGTTCCTGAAGTTTACGAGAGTCCCATTCACAATGGCAAGGGGGCCCTGCTTTTTTCATCAGGTTTTACTAGCTACTGACCCAAACTTCTAGAAATGAAAATTTTTCGAGTGAGTTAATGTCATTGTCCAGTCACCAAAAGCAACAGAGATTTGCCCAATAAGAATATAAGTGATCTGAAATTTCACACCAGTGAATTAGGGCATTAAAAGCTTGCTTTTTAAATTTTCTCAGGTTACACAAATTATTAATATATTATATGTAACATGAAAAACAATGCAAGTGATTTGCCTTCATGAGAAACACACTCACAATATCAGATCATCAGCTATTAATTGCAAAGATAAACTAGCCCTTAAGAAATTGTTAAACTGACATGTTCCATCATTTACTGAACCTTCAGTTACTAAAAGCCACAGAGATTCACCCAATAACAATGCATCTGATCTTCCTGAAGTTTACGAGAGTGTCATTCACAAAGGCAATGAGACCCTGCTTTTTTCATCAGGTTACATATTTGTAACAAAAAATCCCACCCCAAAAACCAAAAGATAAGAATGTTATGAACATTCAGACTTATGAACACTCAGATGCGCACCATTTCTATCTAATGCCATGAAGCCTTAACAAATAACAAGAAAAGTGGTTGTCCTAACTTTTCTAGCAGTCCCACTTCCCAACGCAACACTGGTAAACTGAAAAAACCCAACACATCATTCAACATATTATGTTGCTGCGCAAGGTCAAATTGCAGAATGTCACATAATAACTAGTAAAATCAGTCTGAGCTGGTAACTACAGAGTGACAATTAAGCCAAACGAGAGTACAAATCTATGAACATGGGCCTTCTCTATGAACATGAAATAAGCATATTATACAAATCTAAACTATTTAAACATGCATTCTTAAAATTTGAGCAAGTATAACTCAATAAACATAAGCTGACCACATCATACAAGTTTATGCCAGCAACATTATCGTGTTAGGCAAACATTAACTTGTATTGACTAGCAGCAAACTATAGTAGCCCTACAACTTCAATTAAATGCAAAAAAAAAGTTAGTTAATACCTTGAAATGGACTCTCAGATCGGAGCCCCTGGCTTTGCAAGCTGTAAAACAAGTAGAATATATAATCAGAACGATCTTCAAATACAGCTCTCGACATAATTGGATCGCTAAAAACAACAACAAAAACTTACATTTGGTCTGATTATCGGGTTCCCTTGAGTACTTCACCTGGAATATCAAGAGAAGCCTTTTTTAGACTGTATGATAACAGATTTAGAGCACACGCTTACACGCACTGAATGTGTTGTGTGTGTGAAATTTCAGTGACCGAATGATGAGATTTGGGCGAGAGTAGTTAGTTACCATGGCTGCTTGGCGCTGCTTCTGCGTAGAGGAAGAAGCGAGGAGAGGTGATGCGGCATCTATATATAGGAAAGGCGAAATGAAACCCTAATTTTTCAAGGGCTGGGATCGGGCCCTTTCGTGTTACATTTAGGCCCATGTAGATAGAGAGCCACTTTCGGCCTAACAAAATTGGCCCAGGGCTGGGATAGGGCCCATTCGTAGTTCGCACTACATTTGGGCCCATATTGTTAGAGAGCCACTTTTGGGCCGAAGGCTTTTGCTAATAAAGTGGCCCATATAGCATTTGAACTATTTTCAGCCCACTTAATACCAAAAAAACATTTTCTTTGGAACAACAAATTATAATTTAGAAAGTTCGTGTTCGTGACAAAAGTCTTCTGTTGCTACACATTCATCTTTTGTCCAAGCATAACTTGAGAAAAATGATTTTCTTAATGTATGTTTTCAAAATAATTGAACCAGTTGTATTAATAATTAGAGATATTAGTTATAAGTGCGAGGATAATTCTCATAGCAAAGTATTTATATTCCCATCACGCCAAAAAGAATATGCAAATGAATTAGCCTCCGTATTTATTTTTTCTATTTTTTAATCAGTTTTTCATAGTGGCTTCCACAGCATTCCTGATTTTTAACTATAAAAGTGGGTGATTTTAACTGTGAAATGGATATATCATATTTATTGGGCTTATAGCATTTCACTCGATTCTCAACTTTAAACATCTAAATCATAGCACATTGTCATCGACTCATCTTGTGAATGTTTAACACAGGGAGGTGTAGTTGATTATAGGCGTTGACATCGCCCAAATACTAGGGTATCTGCATGAAAATACCCGTGTGTCCGTAACAACACGCTTGCCAAGAAGTTCATAGCTCGATTTAACAAAAGTTTAGTTTCGTTATATGAAGCAATCTAATACAAAATCCACTTAGTCCAATTCTAGGCTACCCAATAAAATCCTACCCCTGCAACAAAAAACAAGGATACTTTGATAGAACTAGAATATGTAAGTTGACAGAAAACTTGAGTAAGCGATGATATCCACCCAGGAAGGGAAAAGGCCCTTCAACTTCTTTGCTGACTCCATCAAATATTGGTCTACGACAGCAACATCAATGCGTATATCTGCAGAACTGTTTGCCTGCATAGTCCACACAAATTCTCACATTACTCAAAAGAACAACTTTATTTCAAATACACAAGCCCGAGGTTACCAACAAGCTAATCTGATTGTTTTCTTCCCTAAATATTGGTTTATTACACCTTATAACAAGCTAATCTGACTTGCATGTGATACTACCATATTGGCCAGTAACATAACAGAGTTCTTACAATAAGCCAGTAATTAGATGCCAACAGGACGCATAAAGAGAGCTTTACCTCCAACCAGAAGGTCCAGTTCTCGTGGCCTACTCCGCTAAGTCTACATATGTACGATGGTGGACCACCACCGACAATTTCAGGAGCTGTAAACAATGTGACAAGGATCATTATGCAGGAAACTCCACCGGTTGAACTTAAAAGAAGCTGTAAAGAAGAATTTAAACCCACACCAAGCAGAACTTAAGAGAATCACCTGGAAGTATATTGTTTGCAAGTGACCAACTGGATATTTGACCAGTAATGTTAAGGACTGCAACCCAGACCTCCTCTAAAGAACTGAAAGAAAGAGAAGTATAATAAGCTATAGAGCGTAAGCACTAATCATTTTAAAATGCAGACTTTACAACCTCATAAAAATCTATAATGCTGTGCAAACTCGATAATAACTGAATTGCATAGAGAAGTTGAATTGCATTTGCATAATGAGGCACTTAAATATTGAATCTTCTTCTATTCTCGGCAGGGAAATAGTTTCCGAACCTTAGTTGCCGTATTATCGAATTAGGGTCACAAATGTCTATTACCCTTTTCACTTGGGGATTTCTAAAAGTTTGCTCCAAGCTAAGATGGGAGCTCGCTTCAAGCAATAATGGAAGCTTGTCTCAAAATGTGGAAGTAGGCACAACCCTAGATTTCCCTAGTCCAAGTTTTATGCTGTTCACTATAGCCATAGGCCAATAGACATACTTCCGGTCAAAGTCTCAAGCATACAGATTTAACTTTCTCCCCCTCAATCTGAATAAAGTTGAGAACTGTATTTGAGCTTCGTCGAGGAAATCACTCCGAACCTTAAGACTCGTCTACAGGCCTACATTCCACACTCCCGTACGTACTTGCTTCATGCAAAAGTTCTGAACCACAGGGCACAGGCGATTTTCAAGCTTTATGGACATGTTTTTGTTTCATGCCGCATTCCTATCTCCTAGAGCATAAAGGAAATCGACAGTCATGTATGACCAAGGAAGTTTATATCAAGGTTGTTCATCACCAAACACACATAAATGATTTAGAAACATGCATATCTGCAGGACAACAAATATACACAAAAATAAAACATAAAACAGTTTGACCATCATGAAGTACGTTAAGCAACACTTATAAACTGTAAACCTGCACAAACAGGGTTCCACATATTTATTCATGAAACACTGCTAGTATTCAGATCTCCTAACACAAAAAATTGCATCAACGTGTTATAAGTGCTTTTCATTTATATCTAGAGTATGGAGTATGACCCTTTTCTAAGATGTTAATCGTCTGCACTGAAATGAATATAAATCAAATACCAGCATTTGATTTCTTACATAAAATAAAAAAAGCATCAACATGGTAGAGGCGCATTATCTTTATGACTAGAGTATGGACTATGACAATGTCCCTTTTTTAAGATTTAAGTCCTCTCCACTGGATAAGTAGAAATATGGAAGCATAAACATCAAATTTTTAAATGCACATGCATTTTCTTCTACTAACCCCAGGGAAAACTCCAAGAAAACTCTTCGGGATCCCTTCACAGGTATCATTTGTGGCTTGTAAGTTGATAAATATGGCAAGTATCTATATTGCTTTACAACATCATCACTTTTTGTAGGGAACTTCAGACTTCTTGAGAATAAAGAAGACAACGGATAAATACCCTGCAAAAGAAACACATTCTTAGTTATACAATGAAGTTTGAAGCAACCCATATCGAGGAAATCTACATTCAGGATTCTTTATGAGTTGGGGAGAGAGGGTTATGTGTGTGTGTGGGTGGGGGGGCTGGAGGGGGGGAGGGAAGAGGGAAGAGAGAGAGAGAGAGAGAGCTATGAGCATCTTCTTTTGCAGGGGTACAAAATGCAGAAACCCGTGCAAAAGAAGATGCAAATCCACTTAAATGATGATCAGTTCAGTGTGCTTCAAGTATGAGTGCAATGGGGTAGTGTTCTGAGGTTTGATGTCTACTGTAAACGACCCCAACGAGGTGGTTTAGAGAGAGAGAAAGAGAGATGGCAGCAAGGCTAGCTAGAATCCTCTGTTGAAGCCACAAAAACAGCACGAAGCCCCTAATAACATGTGGCAGTGACATGATAAATCTTCCCACGAGGCATCTTTGTGGCAGTGTAGAAATGCAGTCACCAAGTTTTATCATGCATGACGTGATGAAAAAATGTTTGGTTAAATATCGGTCTTAAGATTACGTGTCATTTACCATCCAACTCTCTCGATGAGACTGACTAGTGGCATTGAGAGAGTACTCTGAACTGAAGTGCAATTCCTCTGCCACTTCTGGTGCATGTTTGAAAAGAAAAAGTAAAGAGTTGGAGTCCACTACAGAAAGATCAAAACTGGATTCCAAAATTTTTCCTGGACCTGTTATAAGACACTTGTTAGAAGACGCATGAGCAACACTTAACGCTAAAATCTAGGAGAAACATCAGAAAGACAAAAGGAGACATGCATGACATAGCAAAAGGAAATTTTTCCCCAATTAACTTGATGAAGAGATGAAGGCTTAAGGAAACTAAACCTACTGACGTTCTCTATGAAGCATACTAAGTCACCATCAGCTTTAAAATCTCATCCTTCAACACTCCCACATGTGCATGCTTGACTGATTATTGAGAGACAAATCAAGGTGCACAAACAAACAAAGTACAAGCTACAAAACAAAGAGTGGGACCAAATGCAAGAGGGAAGACTTGAACCCAAGATACCCTCGCAAAACAAGACGTCCGATGCAATGTTTTTTTCTCCTCTGATAACTAAAAGACCTATGATACCATGCTAAGTTACCATCTGCTTTAAGAAACTTAAGCTTTTAGAGAATGGACCCTGCAATATATATCATGCAGAGCATAAGTTAAAACAACCATGAACCTGGGAACTCCATAGGTACAGGACCCACCTATCCTATATTTGTCTCTTATAATGAAACATCCCACATATAACGAAACTGTTCACTTTTTCTATATGCTTGGGTTGCACCCCTTTGGTTTAACATTACCAAAGCTCTGGGATCAAATGGGAGTCTAATGGTCATAATTTCTGTGTGATTTAACACTACGAAAGCTCCCTGACTGACGTTGCTTGCAACTAATCTTTACAGGTGATCTACCAAGTCGTCAAAGACAATAGCGTAAAAATCATATACGAGCTTGCTTTTAATGCCAAGAGCAGAAATGATGGTAGTGAGAGCTTGATACGGTGTTCGGTTCATGATGTATTAAGTTTTTGGAGAGGCTTAAGCCTTAAAGTCATTGCTGGTGAGGTTCCATACTCCGGCTTCCTGATTGAAGTTGCTCTACAACTGTTCTACACAGTAATCTTGTAACTAGCAAGTGTGGAAACAAAGATCAGAGAGATACGAGAACACTCATATGCTTATGAACTATCTCCACAAACCTTACATTAGAGACAGCAATTTCTTGGTTCCCTGTTGTTCTTAAAAAACACAAAACCAAACGTGAAATTCAAGTTCACGAGGCCCCCATTCACTGCATGCCTGAACAAATCCTAACATTGAACCTAGGACAGCTCAAGTATTCCCACATGGCACATACTATTATAAACTAACTGGAAGGTTCTTGCCTTCCCATTACAACGCAATAACGACAGGGGCAACATAGATAATCCCCAAACCTGATCTTAGCAGCTTTAAGAAGCTAGATAGAGTCATATTCAACATATTGACTCTTGGAATCTTCAAATCAGAATAATTGATGTGTTATGCATGATACACAATCCGGAAAGAGAAATTTAAACTGTTTGGTTATTCTAAGCGAAAAGTGACTAGTACAAGAAAGCTATCATAACCTGGCTAACTCATATCAAGGTTGTGCCTGTTCAAATCTCTATAAGAGGTCTTGCAGAACATGATTACTTAAAGTGAGACCATTCGCTGTACATTATATGCCTTTCCAACAGCCTAAGAATTGTCAGACAAACAAAATAGCAGAACTATAAGTATGAGACTACCCAACATCGCATACATTTTACAACTTGAAGGGAGAAGTCAAAAAAAATTCAGCTAAGCTATCTTAAACCAAGGGAAGCACCAGAGAGTCTCATATCGATTGCTGTTTTAAAATACCTGCAGTTATGATTGTGTTCTGGAAAATAATCCTTTTAGGTGCATCCAAGCTGTATGGAAAGAACTGTGATGATAGGGCTAAGGAAAGCACACTGATATGCAGCAAGAATTGGATGATGGATGGCCTGGCTAACCAATGGCCAACGGTAGGTACAAGAGGTCCCATACAGAAACCAGTCAAAACTCCAATGGTTGCTGCCACTACAGCATCGTGAACGAAATATCCTGCAAGTAAATGCTAAACCATGAAGCCATGTCAAGTACCTATATGTTCAATTTAGGAAATGAAAATCATGGCTGGGCTATGGAAGATGCCCTCTTACTCGCTTACGAAGATTTCGGCACGAGGCTTAAGAATAGGCTAACTGTTTGTTTATCAGCTTTTGTTTCTGACCGAGGCAAAATATCTTGCTACTTTAAGAGTTCAGACTCTTTTAAGAAAGAGCGCAGTTTTTGGCCTCGGTCAAAGAACGATTTCTCATACTTCCGTACTTCAAGAAATATAGAAACATCCACTTGGTTGGAAAGCCAGCCATCTATAGGCTGGCTCACATACAGTCCAGCTATCTAGGGGAAAGATCAGGAAGTTTGATGATACAAATAGCTTTTAGCCTCATATAAGTCCAAACACATCTGGACAATATACCGGAGACGAATTGAATTTGCTGAGTGCCAAAATAAAACAATAGCGAGCACCAAAAGTAGTAAGACATTAGCAATATTAGATCCAAATGAGCAAAAAATGAAAATTTTCTAGACATAGAAGCACAGAGTACTAACCATAAGGAGGTGGAAAAGAACCAATCATGCCCATTTTCTCAATTAGGAACTGGGCAAGAAACCCACTAAAGTAGACGGAGTATGTGAGGCAAGGTATGAGAGGTATCACATAACATGCTGTGGACCTGAAAGAAAAAGTTTCTACTTGGACCTCAATATTGAAAATAATTGCAAAGTTTTTATGAATCGCAAAGGTAAATAATAACATTAAACACCAATAACTGTTACCTCAGTGACACGGGACCAAAATACTTAGTTGATAGCCATAAGGAACACCATGCGGGAAGCATGAATGCTGACAAGGAAAAAGTCAAGAAACCTCCACTTAATCCAGCTACAAGATAAGCCTGTCCGAGAAAGTTGGTTAAGTCTTTTATAAGTAAGCTGAATCAAGTTAAACATCCTATGATTCTAATCAACCCGATTCCAGAAATATCATTTAAGAACGCTAAAAACCAATCACACACCAAAGTCCAGAGAGAGTACAACCCAAATGCTCCCCAAAACCTTGCTTCATCGACCAATACCTGCAACATATGCCACTAAAATCAAGCCATAAACACAGGCATCATTTCAACAGCATATCATATGGTGGCTTTTGTTGGTTCTTTTTTCCATTGTCTGCATGTCTCTACCAAAAATATGTTGCTCCACTTATTTCGAACTAAACTGCGTATATCCCATTCTTCCAAAATGTTGATTTCCAAAAATGGCATTTTTTTTCCTTGTAAGAAGTTTCGAACTAGTCAAGCAAGACATACAGCTTATCCCATTTGCGAGGCTCCAACTCTTAGAGTCGGAAGGAATCTTATGGATCTCAATGCTTCATGTATATTGCTTTTCTTGTATTTCTGCTTTTTATTTGTTAATTATCTTCGCTGCCCGAAACAATGGAAATTTGTCTGTTTAGGATCTACAGGGAAATGCTTGGCCATCGATCTTAGATACATGCATCCAAGCTTGGAAGCAAGCATTTAATGAAGAATTAGATGGAGATTAGGTACTTTAGTTAGATACAATCCAATTCTTCCTACATTCCTGGGTCCTAAGTCCTGGCCTGATTGACAAACTTTCAGTAATAGACTTTTTCTGCCACGACCATCAAAAGCTAAGTATTGCAAATTGCTTTAAGAAGAGATAATTATCAGCGACCTCTGTCGGAAAGAAATCTATGAGATGCCAAAAAATCATTAAGATGATTCTGTTATATCTAGAGGGAACATTGTCTGGTTGGTGCAGTGGTTAAAGCTTGAAGTAACATTTCTGCGGTTAGAATTTCGACTTTGTGAGCAGACACTTTGGTTAGGCATGTATCGTGTGCACCCCTCCCACTTAAATCCAGAAGTATCCTACTATATATGATGAGTGCGCCATACTTGACAAAACAGTAAAAAGATTTTACCTACAAGTTGAACTCATCTTAGGATGGAGAGAAAGCGTGTTCAGGTAACTCTTGGACAGAATTTCATACGGTGAAGATATGAAATTTATACCTCTCTAGATTGTTGACAAAGAGAAACATTTTGGCAGAGAGGAAAGCATCTCCAAAGCATTCTTGGAATGAACAAACCAGCAACCGAGCAGGGCACGAACATCATATATGACAAGTATGGATTAGCAAACCTACATTCAGAATGCAGGTCAACAAGCCCCTTAATTACCGAAAATCAAAAAGGACAAAAAATGAAAAGAAAGTTCGTCAAGGATTCATGAGTAACTTGAAAATGCATCAAATTAAATTGAGTGGATTAATCACTTTACAATATATGACTAATTCATCTTTTGAATTTTGAAAAGTTGAAATATATTCCATAAACCAAGTATGTATTTGGACTCCAAAAGGACAAGAAATATTTATTCTGACCACCAAACTAAGTTTTTGTCCTTCATGTCTTATAGGAAAGTATTATAAAACCTAGTACAGCCACTTTGGTCTCTTTGGGGGGAGAGTAGTAATCGGGAGAGTTGGAGCGTCTATTGTCAGAATTTTTCCGTGCTTTATATCTTATACTTGTGGACTTAGAAATCTTAATGCAGCATTTTTTAATTCTTGGGGAATTTTTCCAACTAATTGAGGGTGTACGTTTCATGCATGGGTTACGAACCCTCTTTGGCCCTTAGGAGAATATTATTCTACCAGTTAAAAAACACTGAAATTCTGGCTATTCTTCTGCTAGAGGAAGGGTGGGGGTGGCCGTGGAGGGTAAGAGGTCAATGCGATCTAAAACTGTATCCCAAAGTTATCATGTTCAGCCAATTACCCGACATTCCTGCCTAGCAAACAATCTATATAATGACATGACATGCACCAGATAAATTTTCCTCCCATGCTGTTTATAAAAACCCAAGTTTGCACTGTTCTACTTAAAATAGCTGGCTGTTGGATCATTAACTGAAAGGGTGAGAGTTGTCTTGAGTAAATAGCTTCTCACTGTGCTTTGAAATTAACTTAGAAGGCTAATGATGAGTGTAGCAGCCCATGTCTCCAACCAAAAACAAACCAGACAGAATATCCATTGCAAAGCATACTTTAGATGGAGGGTATGTTGCGCAAACAGTAACTATTTATGCTTGACTTGAAACGGGATGATAATCTTGAAGTTGAAACATCCATGAAAGCAAAGGTGAGATTTTTTCAGGGATGAAGAAGTTTAACCTAACCGTGTTGTTAACTTACTACTGAACATCCTTTCTTTTTTCTTTTTTTGGTTGGGGAGGAGGAGGAGGATGGGGAGGGGAATCACAATCCTACTTGGGATGCCCATTTGCTTGGTTTTCACAAATATTCAGAAGTAGAGAAAGAAAAGAGGTCATCGAGGGAATGCTAGAGAACTATCAAGAAAGATATTAACACCTACCAATTCATTGAATGGCCAGAGAATAACAATCTCAAGATGGAAAAGATAACTGGAAAAACAATTGCGAGTATAATTGCACTAGCATGGAATACCATTCCTGCAAGTTAGCAAAGTAGGAACATTACACGTAAGTTATAATGGATATATATAAACATAACAGAAAGGATACTCAAGTTCAGCAGTACACATTACCATTAACAAAGTCGAAAAGGGTTGCAAATGAACAGAAAAATCCTTTCTCCCGAAAGCGCAGCAAGAACGGCATAAGAAGGAAAATAACCGTAGGAATAGTGTGAAGTAGCATAGCTTGCCTTCTTGAATAGTATATCTGCAGATAAAGAAAGAAATTAAGCCTATCACTTGTATTTTACTTGTTGAATGAAAAGAAAATAAAACAGATGATCAAGTTATGGGGTGTAGCATACCAAGAACCATGATAAGTAGTCAAAGAAAATGGGACGATCATTATCAGATCCATTGGCGGCAGCTCTGAGAGATTCTCGTTCACGGCCATTCCGTAGCTTAGAAGAGTTGGTGAGCGCTTTAATTATACTGAACAAATTTTCCCCTCGTGCTTGGATGCTTCCAGGTCTATTCACATAGATGCACATGTATCAGAGCAAGTACCAAGTAGACCAAGTGCCTCAAATTTAAACTTAGTTCGCTGTACCAAAATAGCAGTTGTAATGCATACACTAGTCTTTCGACAGTATCAAAGGAGGTATGGTAAAAATAACCCCCATGGAGGAAAATAATATCCAATCCAGGAATGTCGCCATGGTCAGTAGCAAATATTCTGTAATCTGTATCACCCGGGGCAACACCAAAAACATCCTGCATATGATATGCATATCTACTGTAAAAGGGAAGAGGAAACGCGGCCACATAAAAGGAAAGAAGTAGAAGTCAATTAAAATACGAAATCCAGGAAACAAAAGCCCCAGACAACAACAGCAGAAGAAATGCAGCTAATACACTCTGGCATCGTGCAACCTTATGTATTAAACGGTGCATTTGGCAGGAAAGATATATATTCTTGACGAGCTTCAAACGAAGTACTACCTGTAGCTATAATGACCAACTGAACAACTCGGTGCTATATTTCCCCCATTTCACCATTTTTTTTCCTTCCTTTCAGACCTCTAACGCTACAAAGCTTTCAATAATTTTCCCAAACAGAACTAACTCATATGCAGCGTTGTTGCATTCTTATCTTACTACTATGGAATTTGTTATCACTATTACTACAAGTATTACACACGAAGTCATATCTTGAGGTTATGGGCGAGTGTTTATTGCAGTTGTTGCTGCGGATGTTAGTTTTAACTTGTAAGGAATCATTCTATTTTAGACTAATATCTAAATCCAGTATGTTCAAACATAAATCACCTTCTTGGAAGAGCAAACAAGACATACCATAGAAATCTTCTTGAGCAGAACACACACGACAAAACACCATACAAAAGGAAATTCTAACACTCTTATTATAATTTTTCAAAAGCGGAAGAGCACGTAAAACACAAAGGGTCCCTGGAGCTTAGGCACAAAGCGCACGCACGAGCTCAATCTAAGTTAAGCGCAGCATACTATAAAAATCAAAAGGTAGTCTTAATATGTTAACAACAACAACGCTATATACCCGCAAACTTAGCGTTTCATAGCAGAAGTTTAGATAACCATCTGTCCAAATTCAACAGTTTCCACTCATCATTTGGCAACAGGTAATGACAAAGCATAGGAGAAAGGGAGAGGATAAGCCTGCTCCTGGTTCTTCTTAATCTTCCTTCTTCTTTGCACAGACTGAGAATAGACTGCAGAGCAATCGATCAGGTTTATTTTGTTCTTTTGATGCAAGTTGATTAATTCTTAGGGCAGGAGATTGGTTTTACTTGCTTACAAAATACGATAGTAGTTTGTGGTTAAGTTAGTTGATGCAACAAAAATGATAACAAAAAGTTCAAACTGCAACTAATAAAGAAAAAGCTTGATTGGGAAAGGCTTTGGGCTGAAGCACAAAAAACGTGGGCCTCTCTGAAGGGCTTCGCCCGTGCGCTTTCAATAACTCTGACTCTTACATGCTCAAAATTAGCGAATGATATACATGACGTAATGAGATTCTTTTCATTTGACCTCTCAGATAGTGGAGCTCCTATCATCAACAATACTTCCAATACAAAAGCGCTGAAACATAACATATGGAGATGCAAAGACAAAACCTGAGCGGCACTATTTGCCATCGGATATATGGCAGATTGAGCATAGACAAGCGAAGGCCAAGGCCCAGGTCCAGATTGACAGACTACATCTGCAGAAGATGCACAATAGCATGAATATGTGTAAATAATTGTAGTTTGTATCACCCATATTCCTCTCGCATTAAGTTGAAGTTGAATTAAAATAACTTCAAATAGCGGGTCAAGCCCATGAAGACTATGTCCAAGCCTTCTTTGTGCATAACAGATGTAACTAGCTTGGTACAGCATTAACAACCCAAATTTTGCAAAATGAATTGAAGCAAAAGTAATATACCTACCAAGCCCTCCAGATCCAGATGCTTCGATGTTTATAAAAGCTCCAACTGTGTCGCGCCATTTATGTGTGGTGATGAAGCCATGTGAACCCTGCAACGCCATAAACAAATCAAGGCTGTGTTATATGCATGTGAAGCCATGTTGAAGAGTCCTGCAACATGTGCCCTTGCCCATGGGGCAATCAAAATTGATGTTTCTATTTCTCAGTTACAAGCCTGTGGGACTATAATAGGTCTCGTATTTTACGCTTGACATGTGGTCAAGGGCACCTGTTGCAGGACCCTTCTACACACACGCACACAGACACATTGGTTTTGACTAAATTAATACATGCGAGGACAAGCACTCATGACTCTGTGACATGCATGTATGTTCAGAAAGCTCGATGTCATCATTGGAATCGATGTCATGATCATTATCATCACCATCGATAAGGCTCAAGTAAAACAAGCATATGAGCTGATGATACATATAATACTATCTTTTACTAGATGTAGTAAGTGCAAAAACAAAAAATAATAGCCAATAGTAAGTTATACTGAAAAAGATAAAGAGAAGAGAAGCTAACGGGCAAAGCCATCACAAAATATGAGAACATTGGAATCGATGTCATCATCATTATCATAACCATCGATAAGGCTCAAGTAAAACAAGCATATGAGCTGATGATACATATAATACTATCTTTTACTAGATGTAGTAAGTGCAAAAACAAAAAATAATAGCCAATAGTAAGTTATACTGAAAAAGATAAAGAGAAGAGAAGCTAACGGGCAAAGCCATCACAAAAGGTACGAGTCAACTAACATATAAGGGAACCAGTGAACTGATATCAACAATGCCAGAACCAAAATAAGGGTGGTTAAAGAAAATGAACAAGGAAACAGAGTCCCCCAAAGCATTTAACAAGAGTTATATGAACTGGAAATACCAAAGTGTCCAGGTGATAGAAGACAAATCAAAAGCCTGGAACAATAGACAACCATGATTTTTAGCCATTATTGTTTGCTTAAGATAAGAAGTAGAAAAAGAACTTATTTTGATTTGAACTGCAGGGAAACAAAATCTATCTCAATTACTTCAAAGAGGTCAATGAAACTACAAAAACAGCACGAATTTTGCAACCAGACGAGGTTGCAGAACTAAAACTGAACGCTCACCAATTCACAACACAGAAAGATTTTTATGAGGTAATCCCTGTACTATAAGGAAGTTTGCACATGAAGCAAACCTCAGCATTGTTTGAATTTGAAAAGAATAGAACTTTCACATTCCATGCTACTTAATAAAAATTACTCTTCCGTTCCTTTAATACTCAAATGTAACAGTACAAGGATTTCATACCAGCAAAAAGAGTTCTTCAGCACCATTGAATAGAAATATAAGTGGTCGAGGAGGAGTCCAGCCAGAATCAACAGTAAGCCTTGCTATTTCCAGCATTGATGCTGTGAAAGAGGAAAATGACAGTTAGGAGTAACATGATCAAGTACATAACATCAAAAACAACGACGATTACTCTAGAAACCCACCAACACATGAACCACAGTCACCGGCACCTGGAGAACCTGGTGGACTATCAAAATGACCATTCAACAAAACTGAGGGGTCATTGTCTCGTGAATCCATTGATGCAATCCTGTAACCCAATGCAGGTTAGTCAAACTGTTTTTTGGCAACGAAGCCACTTTCCAAATAATGACGATATTCATCTAGCAAGTATCAGCATGTAGATCATATGCTTTGCCTGTAACTTGGAATTTATAATGACAAGGCATGAATAGACAGAAATGAGAAACTAAAGTCAGAAACAAAAGCCATCGTTTGCACTATGAAATGCCGTCCAGATTCAACTTCTTGTTGTTAATATTTGGTCTATAACCTTTGGCGAATGGGCGTGTTACTCGGTGAAGTCTTTTTGCCCCTCTAAAGGTTAGGCAGTTCAGTTCATAGATGTAGTTACACTACATAGCTTTTAAGGTGTTTATGCAAACTGACATTCCTGAAACTTTAAAAGCCGGCCACTAAACGTCCTAGTGGAATCAAAACTATATATCTTCTTATGTTAGAACTACTAGACCTTTCCTGCATTCTGTTTCTCACTCCCACTTCCATCTCTCTCTCTCCGTCTCTAAGGCTCACTTTACCTCTCACTTCAACCTGCTCTCCCCTCTGTTATGGCTATGGCAAATTGAAATAATTTTCTTTTTCTGATACTAGTTTCTAGTTGATTATGATATCACTATCTGACCAGATTGTGAAACAGTGAACCATACCCAGTTCCCTTTTGGGTTCAATGCTCTATCCATTTTTAAAACAAAGATTTGCGGGACCTATTTTTGTTCACTAATCGTTTTTGAGGACATTGTGACTTATTCTCTTTTTAAGATTGATCAATGAAAGTTCTGGCTACGATAACACACCGAAACAGTATGTCAAACCGAATATGGAACCGCTAATCATAGGAAAAGTGATCTTGCATAGTCTTTCACGTGTGTGTAAAATCTCATGCCATGAACTATCTTTAAGACAACATACTTTACACATCAATTGAATCATGTATTTGATGTTAGTTTGATAAATTGTGCCCCACATTATTATGCACAAAATAGAAAATCTTATCCAAACCAAGACTAAGGTACTGTGAACTACCTCATAACGATATTTGTATGATTTCTATAACTCAGAGATAGACTGTGACGTAAAAACATCATGTTAAAGGAGCCATTAACAACATTTTCCTCAATCTCAATCCTGCAACAAGAAAATTCCAACACATTGTTATTATACAAGTTTAACCAATTTTTTACTCCATAATATCTAAAAGCTAAGCTGATAAACCAACCTAACATTCGATCCAGCTCGATCCTTCATCATTTCCAGCTGTGTCTTGATATATTTAGCCGCTTCTTTTAAACCTTGGCGCCCTTCCTTGCAATTATCAAACCAAAAAGCATATCAAGAAAATCAATTCACAAGCATACCTCCATCTCACCAACTAAAAAGTACCTAATTATGAAGACCAGTTTCTGATTTATTCTTTGTAAAAGTTATATGTTATAATGGCAAGAAACTCCAAACTTTGACAATGAAAGGTTCACTCCATTGACATTCCATTAGTTGTGGCGCCAAATGCGGAAGTGCAATAGAGACGCCAGTTTCGATCTCAAAACCGACCACAATAACTCCACAATCGCATAACACAATGTACCTAAAATTCAAGTGAGCACAAACATGATTTAACCGGAATAATAATTCATGCTCACTCCATTTCATAATTTTTGTCTCCTTTAACTTTTTGCGAATTCATAGAAGGAGAACGACATCCCCACCCCACTTTTCCACACCTACACTCCACTTCACTTTAGATAAAAGGACCTTACATCCCTACCCTCCTCAATTCAAGAGATTCGTACATATTATAATACACGGGTAGAAAGAAAAATAGAGTGTAGGCCTAGAAAAGTAGAGTGTCAATATCACTCCCCTCTCTAAAACAAAATTTGAACACGTAACCAACTAATCATTGACTTGGCTTGTTGATTTTTAAACAATACTTATTTGATCTAGAGCTACTTCTGAGTTCAATTCAACGCCTAAACACTTAGAAACTGAATAGACTGGCTGACCTGGCGGCCGTCGATTTCTTCCGACAAGACGCGCACGTGCTCGACGGCTCTGGCCTCCGAGAACCGGTCGAGCGGAGCGTCGGCGCCGAGCGGCTTGATGAACTTCATGTGCAAAACGGAATAGGCGAGAATCGACATGAGCCCGTACATAACTGCTAAAGCAACTAATAACTTGAAGGCGGCGACATCGCCGGAACTGAGTCTGAACGCCATTTTTCAAGCCGATATCGAGATTTGTGTGACTATTTGGTGAAGTTTAAGGGCGACGGAAGGGCAAGAGAAGGTGCGAGGTTCTGTCTGCTTAGAAAAGAGTTACGTGTTGAGTTCTCGGTAGTCGGTGAAGAAGACACCTGAAACACCTCCCGGTTTATTCGTCGTTAGTTTTGAAGTTTTCTCGTTGGTACGATGCAGACTTCTATTTCATTTTCGCACGCTTTTACTTTTGCTTTGTCGAGGTCTTTCTCGCTTTAGTAGATCCGTCTTGATTCACCTTGAAGTGACAATGGTATAATGTATAAGTACGTTTGTTATCGCGTCATATTTTAAATTCGTTATTTTAGATAGACGTATTTTTCACGATTTAAGTGTACGAAAAACTTAAAACTAGCGGGTCTCAGTTGAAGTACATGTAGTGTCGCATGTGTACTTGATGCGTGGGATGGAAAATAAAAATTAAAAATTACGAACTATTCAAAGCTTAACATGAGTACACAAAATAGGCATTTGACGCGGAAATGGTTAACGAGCTTTTGTGAGATAACAAGTCGACTTGTAATGTTCATCCTTAATTTGTTTCTTCAATGCGCCTTTATCTTAAAGCTCGTGCTTGGCTACTTTACGAGTTTGATCGAATATGAACAACGCGGCATTGATTCTTTCATGAACAAACTCATTTTGTTTTTCTTCACTTCTTTATATTCTTGGTTATGAAGTCAAAAGGTATGATTTATTTTTGGCCAACATGATTTATTTTTCTTCACAAATAAATCATATTGGCGATTTCGAGTTTTTATATCCAATTTGAGGTAAGTTGTGAAGTCAAAAGGTATTGGGTAGGCTTTATGCTAATTACATGTAAACGACATTTTAGTACCCTCAACTTGTTTTATGCACCCACGTGTTTTTTGTCATATGGCCGATGAATTTCTTTGACAGAAAACAAACGTATCCTCTCCATTTTGGCTTTGGTGCTGACGGGGCTCTTGCCTAGCACAAGAATAAACTAGGTTCGTATGGTCCAATCTATTGCGAGTTTTGTTCGTGGCATTCATGGGCATGTAAGTGGCTTGAAAATAACATGGCATATAGGTTTCATCATTTTCACGCATATATATTGTCATATGTACCTTTCACCGTTGTAACAACTATTTTAAACCCATATAGTCACAAATATGGTGTGAACTTAACAAATTACAATACGTTGTTTAGCTTTGTCGAATGTTTTAGTCATCTTTCTCCCCCTTTTCATGTTTTTTGGTAATTGGATCCGTCAATACATTTCCATTGCCTGTTTCTAGGAATCGTAGGGGGTTGTGCGATGCGAATTTTATGAAATTTGTACCCGTATCGGTGGTCCTAATACACGATTCTGACCCGCCTTGCCATTGGGCCAGTGGATAAAAGTACCATTCATGATCCTATGGGATATAAAAAAAAACCCGACCTTACCTTAACCTTTTTTGAGGCCGTCAAAAAAAAAATAACCACCCCGATCCTGACCTTTACTGAAACCTGATTAAATTCAACGAAATAGGCATTTGATGAGGAAATGGTTAATAAGCTTTTGTTAGACAATAGTTGACTTGCAATGTCCATCCTTAGCTTGTTTTTCAATTCGCTTTTATCTTAAAGCTCATGACCGGCTACTTTACAGGTTTGATCGAATATGAACAATGCAAAACATTGATGCTTTCATGAAAAATACTTTTTTTATTTTTCATCATTTCTTTGTATTCCTAGTCATGTGAGATTCGTATCACCAGTAAATCATATTGGCGATTTCGAGTTTTTATATCCATTTTGAGGCAAGTTGTGAAGTCAAAAAGGCATTGGGTAGGCTTTAAGCTAATTACGAGTAAACGACATTTAGTACCCTTAACTTGTTTTATGCACCCACGTGTTTTTTGTCACATGGCCAATGAATTTCTTTGATGGAAAACAAACATATCCTCTCCATTTTGGCTTTGGTGCTAAAGGGGCTCTTGCCTAGCACGAGAATAAACTAAGTTCATATGGTCCAATTTATTGCGAGTTTTGTTTGTGGCATTCATGGGCATGTAAGTGGCTTGAAAGTAACATGGCATATGGGTTTCATCATTTCATGCATATATATTGTCATATGTACCTTTCACCGTCGTAACGATTAATTCAAACCAAATATAGTCACAAATATGGTGTGAGCTCAACGAATTACAATACGTTGTTAGCTTTGTCGAAGTTTTTAGTCATTTTTCTCCCCCTTTTCATGTTTGTGGTGATTGGATCCGTCGATTCATCTCCATCACCTGATTCTAGGAATGGTAAGGTGTGTCCGATGCGAATTATATGAAATCCGTACCCGTACCGTGGTCCTAATACACAATTCTGACCCGCCTTGTCACCGGGTCATGGGATTGAAGTACCATTCCCGATCCTATGGGATATAAGAAAATTTGAAAATATTGATTGTTGATGACCATTATTCGCTTTGTGAAAATTCCATGTTGAAATTATGTCATCTTAATGCTTCACAATGCCATTCATACACACACACCTTTTGGTAATGCCAAAAAGAGAATATGACTCGGCTAGACATTTAGTTGTGTTTGTTTGATATTGTTGACATGCATTGATTGAGGGAGAGCATACATTATGATGGAATATGCAAAAGATAACTTGATAGGGGGGAGCTTACATGCTTGAATCATATACTATCTTGTTACTCTTGAAATATGCATAAAGTAGATGAGATTATTGAGCTACTTTGAATATCTTTCTTTGGATCATGAAGGAACTCTTGATGTCATCAGTATGAGTTCATGAGTTATATGCACTTCACGCCATTATCTTGCTTATAACTATTTCTTCACACATGCATACCATTGTCTCTTTGTTGATGACAAATGGGGAGAAATAATCTTGATTCTATACGCTACGTGATTGTGTGTTTTGAGAGAACATTAGAGGAAGAGCGTATCTTGTTTTAGCTAGGGAAGCTAGCTACAAGCTTAATTGCTATATGAGATAAATTGACATATCTTGAGTATACAAGCAATGATTGAGTGTTCTATGTGAGATTATTGTGCTTAATTGACTATCATATGATACGTCTTACCCTATATAGAATCAATGTTTGTCATCATAAAAAAGGGAGAGATTGTTAGCCCTATGGTTGGATAACCTAGGCTTACATTTTGTTTTGATGATAACTACACATTGATTATGTTCTAATGTGTGCTTTGAGTGTATTCTTAGTAGGTATATACATGCACACTCATGAAGACACATTTGAGAAGTTGGATAGATAGATTAAAGCCAAAGAAACTTAAAGCTATGGTGACATGCTATGGAAGCTTCATCAAGTCCAATGTCAAAAGCAAGAAAAAATGCATAGACTAAGTTATCATTGATTATGATTGATCTTTACAATTATGTAACTACTCTTGGTTTGATGTTTGGATTGATGACTATGACCTAAAAAGACCTTAGGACACTTTGTGCATTGCATGTGAGTTTATAATCATTCACACAAGTGCGGTTCTTGAAAATGAGTGAACTTTGGAGCTTACTCAGATTTTCTCAATATTGTTTTTGGTGCTAATCTTTTCATATCTTCATAAAACTTTTCATTATCTTTCCAACGCAAAAAACGGCACCTCAATCCGATTTTTTTAGAGAAAGTTATGCCCAAAATAGGAAATGAGGTTACGTGAGACAGCCGATAGGCAGTAGGGTATTACAGTCGACTGTAATTGAATACAATCGACTGCATTGGTCAAAATTCAGCTCCAACGGCTATTTTTGAGAGATTACAGTCGATTGCATTGGATTACAGTAGACTGCAATGTCAGTTTTGCCCATATTATGCCTCTAACAACTATATTTGATATATTTTCTATATAAATGATTTGAGGCTTCATCATGCACAATGGAAATCACATTCTAAGCCTTCAATCATTAGAGAAATATCAAGGCTCATAGATTAAACTTTTTTATCTTCATCTTCGTGATTTTACATTATTAAAGAGATCATCTTTGTGAGCAAGTCTTTGATTGAGAGTGAGCATCCTTTAAGTCATCAATTCTCTCATCTCTCTATTTCACTAGAGCTTCATTTGTACTCATTTCCTTTCAAGAGGGTTTCTTTGTACACATTTGATCTTTGTAAAAGGATTGTGATCAAGGCTTGGGTTTGTCAAGTCTTGGGTGAGCTTTGTGGATTCAAGGCTTGTGCTTGGTGTGGGGATATCACCAAGTGTTGTAAGGGTTTTGATCTTGACCAGGAAGAAGATTGTTGCTAGTGGATTCTAGTGCTCTTGCAAGGGACTTCCTTGAAGATGTGGATTCAAGGCTTGAGGGTATATCAAGCCGAACCATTTAAATCTCCTTGTCAAGTATCTCTAACTCAATCTCTTTACTTATTACTCTTTAATTGTTTGAGATTGTTTAGTTAGCACCTTCATTGAAATATTACTTGGTTTGTTTGAGATTTATGACTGTGCTTAGTTTAAATTCCCCATTATATTTCAAAAACCCTATTCACCCCTATCTAGGGTTGTTTTATTGGTTTCAGATATGTTGATCTATTTTTAGCAACATCCATTGATAATTTTACAAATATGATACTAAGCAAATTTAAATAACACAAATCTTGAGAGTTAAAATGAAATCAAATAACGAGAACACTTATAACACAAAAAACTTGTGATCAATATATATTATATACTTACTCATTCTTTCTCATACATCAATGATCACTTATATATCGATTGTAAAATCAAGATTATATGCAATTTAGGAAAAATATAACTTTAATTTTAAATTATTGTTAGATTCAATAATAGTGTGTAAATGAACAATGTCTTTAAGTCGGTACAAGCCGTTTAAACAGATCAAATCGAACCGTCTAAACCGACCAAATCAAACCATCCAAACCAATGATATTTTTTGGTTTGGTTCGATTCACAAATTATCGAAATGAGAGGTAACGGTTTGATTTGCAGTTTGATCCACAAATCAAACCAAATCGAATAATGCTCACTCCTGGTATCTAAATGCCAAAATATATATCGTACTAAATTTGTGACAAACACAACCCCAACACCGAATCCGATATGCCGCAAAGCCACCATTTACGCCATGAAAGAATGTTGCTCAATCAAGCCTCATTCTCCGTCCAAAAAGCCAGGGAGAGACACAACCCCCGTCCCCAATCTTCTTCCCACTAGATCTCCTCACTTTCCCTTTTTCCTTTACGAGCAAATCCAATCATCCTGATCAAGGCTCACGACCAGATTGAACATGCATAGACGCACGCACAATTTTTTCCTGTAGACACCGGAGCGGCCAAGATGGTCAGCAAAATCTTGCTGTCACTGGCAATCTGCTTCGCGTTCCTCGTCATCACCTCCTCCGTCATTTTCGGAATCGGCGATCTGCGGTCGCAGTTCTTCCCATTGCCGAACATCAGCCCCCGCAGTACGCCCTGCCGCGCTGGATCGCCGCTCAGGGTGTACATGTACGACCTGGACGGGAAGTTCAACGTCGGGATGATGGATCGGAGGAGAACCGACCGGGCCCCGGTGACGGTCCGGACCCTGCCACCGTGGCCCGCGAATTCCGGGATAAAGAAGCAGCACAGTGTGGAGTACTGGATGATGGCGTCGCTCCTGTACGATGGGATGTATGACGGGCGCGAGGCGGTTCGGGTCTTCGATTCGGACTCTGCTGACGTTTTCTACGTTCCGTTTTTTTCGTCGCTGAGTTTCAATACCCACGGGCACAACATGACGGATCCGGATACGATGATTGACCGTCGATTGCAGGTAAATCGGGTCACTAATAGCTTTATTTCTACTCTTTTATCCATACTCTCTTTATCCCATTGGATTTTTTCCATTTGAGTTTTTGTAATTTTTTAGGATAGATTTAAGTACATGCAGATATCGACTTCGCTCTTTGTATTTACCTTAGCTTGATTTGCTAAAATATGCTTATTCAATCTCCTCAAAGACTTCTATCTGAGTTCAGTTGGATGTTTTCATGGTACTAAACTAATCTAGGGAATTTCCAAAAGTCAAAGGGGAAAATTGTATGGAACAGAGGTAGTACAATCTGGAATGCTGATTTCTGAAGTATATATTGCAGCTACTTGTTAAATTTTGGTGACATTGTGAAATATTGGTTTATGATGTTGCTTGTTTAAGCTGTTTGTTGAGTGTGTTGTTTTTCTATGATACGTGGAGAGTACACTAAAGATGATTATGTTTAAGGAGTTAGTATAATTTAGATGCTATAATCAAGTGGTGTAGTTGTTGCTGATATCTTGGTTACCTTGTGATGGGAGAAAAGTGGACCGGCTATGTTCTGTTTGCTCCAAGTTACTAGTTTTTGAAGTGCTCTCTTATGATGTGGAGATGGTTAAAGGATTAAGGGAAGAAGTTCAATGCTTGATGGGGAAGTCCTAGCTGTTAGTTGTTACTTT
Organism: Escallonia rubra; assembly: GCA_033065855.1. Taxonomy (NCBI): domain Eukaryota; kingdom Viridiplantae; phylum Streptophyta; class Magnoliopsida; order Escalloniales; family Escalloniaceae; genus Escallonia; species Escallonia rubra. The sequence continues at coordinate 155,347 of JAVXUO010002827.1, forward strand.
TTTTTCCCCTCCATTTTTCACCTGTTTTTTGTTACAAAAAGGAGTTTTTTAGAGAGGAGTTGGTCACCAGACCCTTGTGGCAAGTATCAGTATTTGGCAAAGAATAGGTGGATGGAAGTTAGCAAACAACTGAATTTTTAAGTTGGAGGCTTCCGAAAGTAGCTTGGGGTCGTCCAAATAGGATTTCCTTGAGAAACTTGTGTGCTTTGTTTTGTTTTGCTGGTTTTGATTTAGGAACGCAATATTCCTTTCTCGTTTGCTCCATTGGTTCAATTTCCATTAAAGGACGAATACCTGTTGGATTGCTTTAAGTGGTTCTTAAACTTCTTATTACTGGGGATTGCTAATGTACGACCAGTTGTGGTCAAGCACTCTCCTAAGTTTGATGTTTGGACAGTTAAGTAGTGGAGCTTAAAAGAAGGGGTCTTTTTGGGCTTGTAGAAGGCTCACAAAACGGGGTAAAGGTTTGGACTCTGGAATTTGTCAGAAAAGCGGGAGCTTTTAAGGATAAGTTCTGTGGCATAAGTAGCCTGGCAGAAAAGAGAAGTGGTTTAATTGGCCAAATTGAACCCCTTATGGGGAGAAGGTTTTGCCATCATAAAAGTAGAATATCCCTGCTTGAAAATAGGAAATGATCATAATGCCTATAACAAGTGTACAGGTAAAGGTTGCATAAATCGTTTAATAACCACAATAAGAATTGTATTTTGCAATAAAGCTTTACTATGTTAGAACCAGGTATGTATAGGTTCATAGAACGCAAGTTTCAAATTCTCACAAGTAAATATGAAGAGTTTAAGCATATCTTTACGAACCGGATTTCTGCTAGTTCACCAGCCTAAGACTCGATGATGAAGGACTTCATTTGTTATGCTATCTTTTGTAATTCGTCCAATTCTTATATTAATCACCCCGTCTTCACTTTCTTCAGTTAAAGTGCAAGCATTCCTAGAACCAACTCTGTAATCTCCCCTCCAAACCACCCCCCCCGCCAAAACCCCCGTGCAAAGCCCCGCGATGTGGAATAGTGTCTAACGTGAGAAAAAGAAACTTGAAAGAAACACTGACAATTGCGAAGCGTGGCTACTCTCTGGCTGCAGTATTTTTAATGCCATGTTGCATTGCAAACAGTATAGTCCTGTAAGAGAAACTGATTTCATTGTCATCATTCTTTTCATGATAGCTTTTCGAGAGATAAACGTGGTCGTACCTGATTTCAGGAAGAACTCCTAGAAACTTTGAGGCAATCTGATTATTGGCGGAGATCTTCCGGACGAGACCATGTAATTCCCATGCATCATCCAAATGCTTTCAGATTTTTACGAGAAGAGGTGAATGCATCTATTCTCATTGTTGCAGATTTTGGCCGCTACCCTAAACTAATGTCGAACCTGACCAAAGACGTTGTGGCCCCTTATATGCATCTTGTGGATTCATTTGAGCATGACAACTCTCCAGATCCGTATGAGTCACGTAAGACGCTTCTTTTCTTCCGCGGAAGGACAGTGAGGAAAGATGTATGTTAGTATGAGATTTTATCAGAATATCATCATTCAGTTTTTATTTGGTTCTGCAAATAATTCTGAGCCCTCTGACATTACAGGAAGGAATTGTTCGAGCTAAATTGGCACATATACTAAAAGGCATTGACGATGTTCGCTATGAAGATGGCCTCGCAACCGGGGAAAACATAAAAGCTGTAAGTACTTTGGTCGACAGCTATTCTCAATTTTTTTACTGTCTGAGAAGTTTTGAACAGTAACGTGATGTCTCAAAATAATTCTCAACGACTGAGGGGATTGTTTCTGTACATCATTATGAAACTTTAAAATATAGGACTTCTGCTGGGACATTCAATACAATTACTACTTTTTCCTGAATGGATTTGCCACTTTAATTTTCTTCAACATTGAATAATACTGTAAAATTGACAATGTTCCTTGGTCGGCAGGAACCTTATTCTGTAGATTTTCTCTCTGTTCTTTCTCATTCACTATTGCTTTTTTCTCTCAGTCCTCAGAAGGGATGCGTGCGTCCAAGTTCTGCCTACATCCTGCAGGAGACACTCCTTCCTCTTGCCGCCTGTTTGATGCTATTGTGAGCCATTGTGTTCCTGTCATTGTGAGTGACAAAATCGAACTGCCATACGAGGATGAAATAGACTACACTGAATTCTCAGTTTTCTTTTCTGTCAAAGAGGCATTGGAACCAGATCACATTGTTACAGAGCTCCGTCAATTTCCAAAAGAGAAATGGCTTGGAATGTGGAGGCTGCTCAAAAACATCTCCCACCACTATGAATTCCAGTACCCTCCTAAGAAAGGAGACGCCGTGAATATGTTATGGAGACAGGTAAAGCACAAGCTTCCTGCTGCCAAGCTAGCTATTCACAGAAACCGAAGGTTGAGAGTACCGGACTGGTGGCGCTGAAGGAGATTACATGTACGTCTGGAGCTTTCTTTTACGTTTTTGTACATTTGATAAATACCCACAGCAGCAACCCTTGATAGGGGTACCAGTGGCAGTTAAGGCCATGGTGTTCACCGTGAATATTACAGAATGAGTTAGTGGTAGTTAGTCATTTTATCCCGCGGCTTTGTATGGTGCCACACTTTCCAATTCTTCGGTGAGTTCTTTCGGGTAATTGATGATGTTTTTCTTCTACTTTTCTGCAACTGCTAGTATGTACTAGTGACGTACTTTGGTGTAGGTGTTAAGCTGAAATAGATGACAGTCTAATCGGTTTACCTGAAAAGGTCTGACAGAGCTGACTGCAGGTAATTGTAGATGTCACTTGATCCAACTCTCTTAGAACACCAACTTTAGTTCATTATTATTATCTATAGGAATAGTAAGGGACACAATCTCTTTAGTGTGTGTTTGGATTCGGAATTTTGAGAAAACTGCTACTTTCAAATTCCTTCATTTACAAATTCCATCATTACAAAATATCTTATTTGCGAAATTCAATTTTGTACAATTCAAACAAGAGATCTTGTTCAAGGAATTTTTAAAAATACCTCTCCAAAAAGAAATACTTAGTTCAAATTTCACATCCAAGCACATTGTTATGGTCTTTGACTCTTTGTACAAATTAAGGGTTCGATTGGGGAAAAGGCAGAACTTTCTCTACCATTTTCGCTCAGATCTACTCTGTAGTAGAGGTGACAAACTGGGCGGGTGGGTTGAGTTTGGGTGTGAATTAAATGGGTTGGGTGTAAATGGGTGGGTTGAGTTTGGGTGTGAATTAAATGGGTTGGGTGTAAATGGGTCGCTAATCCATATCTACCCATTTGTTTGTGGGTTAAATGGGTCACGCCTTTAATGTGTTTGTTTCACCCATTAATCCAAAAATGACCCATAACAAGCTCACAGGTAAATAATCTAGACTCTCCTCATTTTCATCATCACTGCCACTAGTAATCGCCGCCACGTCGACAACCACCGCCGTTGTCGCACTAACAACCACATCAGCCAATCGCAACAACCCCGTCACATAGCTACCATCATCCAGTTGACAAAACCCACCATCGTAGACGCCACCAAAGCCCCGCTACCAAAGAATATCACCACCACCATAGCCCTGCAACACTGCAACAGCGACCGTGATGACAACTACCACCTATACTATCTTGAACGCCACTACAGCTCCTCTGCATACCAGAATGTCCACAGCCCTGCCACATTGCTACCTCGCCCCTTTGACGACCACCACAACCACTCTGAACGCCACCGCAATTGTCACCATCAGTTTTTTCATTCTTACCCTCAAAACCATATCTACTATAGATCTAGGCCAAGATGGCTCTGGTTTACACAACAACCACAGCCCCGCCGCACTGCTACCCTGCCCCTTCGACGACCACCACAACCACTCTGAACGCCACCGTTTGAGCCTCCATCAGTTTTTTGGATATCATCCTTACCCTCAAAACACAGATCTATTATAGATCTGAGCCAAGATTACTCTGATTTATGGAACTAACTTGAGGTCTTTGCCGAAACTTTTTAGAGATGACCTCTAAACCGCTCAAGGTCTTCTGAAGTGAGGGTGGTGCTTGGTTGTGCATGGGGTGTTCTTTCTTATGGTGGCAATGGTGGGAATAAGACGACGACAACGAGGTGTTGTCGGTTTCGGCACGTAGCAGTGGCGACGAAGGCAGCTGGTCGCGATGGTGGTACGGTGTAGCTGGTCCGTGGGGTATGGCTGAGTGTTTTCTAAGAACTAAATTATATGGTTTAATGGGCACCCACTTATAAACCATTTAAAACCATGGTTTATTGGGTTTTAAAAATATTGACTCATTTAAGACCTAATTAATAAATTGATGGATTTGGGTGTCTTTTAAATGGGTGGGTGTGGGCGGATAAATGGATTATGGTTGATATCGACAGTCCTACTCTGTAGCTATAGGAATAGTAAGGGACATAATCTCTTTACGGTCTGTAGTGGCTGCGGGTGTCCGGAAAACATAATTATCTAGTTATGCTGCCTAACCTCCTTAATTGTCCCAGGATTAGTGGTCCAATACTTTGCTGTCTTTCTAAGCTCTCAGTTCTATTCAATAGCCGGAATATATGGTGCTAGGTTTGTAATTTGGAGCAAAATAATATCAAACTCACATTCAAAGTTTATATAAACTTGAAAGTTGGTTCGTGTGACGGCATGACTAGATCGATTTACTTTACTACCATGTCAGAACACCGTTGATTGAAAAAGTTTAAGGTTGTAAATAACGTGACTGGATAACCGTTTCTTTCATCGGCAAGTTTTCAATTGCAAGAAGAGACATAAATTTAGTTGACTAACTGAATAAAAACACAAGCCAGGGAGAAATCCGGGGTAAGAAAACCTGCATTCGTACTAACCGGAAAGATTGAACCGAGGCAGCAAAATAATGTAGCATGTGGACGGTGGACCTCACGATGGCCACACGGAACCAAATTGCAGCTAACTTCAACAATTTGTTCTACTTTGCACAGTATATTTTAACAAAGTTTTCAACTATTGTTGCAAAGTACTGCACGAATTTATTGTTTTTGAAGTATCCATAGACCCAATCTCGATCGTCCATCCATCGCGAATGGCGGGCCAGACGTGATTTTCGCTTATACCTCTCTGCCCGCAACATAATGTTACAGACCGTCTTTTTTGACCAAATTGCTCCTCGACCTCGCAACTTCAATTCCTTCTCTTTACTGCTGATGGTGACCAATGAACCAATGGAACGTCACAAAAGCAAAGAGCCGGGAGGGAAGCACGGACAACTCGAGGGAAGGGCAATTTACATTCTATACAGCGCTCTTAGAGTCATCCGGCGGCAGGGACATATATGTAAAGTTCACCGTCTGCAACATTATGTTGCGGACGGTAAAAGTCAGTTAAAAAGAATTGTAATCCGATTTAACAACGTGGACGGCTAGATATCGCTCAATTACTATATATAAACTTGTAACCAAAAGAGAAAGAAAAAGAAAAAGATTCCAATAAAATCTGATAAAGATTTCGACTTTTATAACCCCAAAGTTCACAGAAATTTCAGTGTAATACTTCCTAGACTTCTATAAATTGCCTCCGCGACACTGAAACAGACTCGGTTTACATTTCTGAAGTGAGGCTCTAGTGACTTGGCTACTCAGAAGAGTAAGTGACAAAGGAATAGTCAAGATAAAGGGTGCCATTCCGAGAGAATTAAGCTTTGATTTTGTTACTCTCTTTCTGGGCTTTTCTCATTGAAGAGTTTGCTGCACAGGTCCCAGCCTTGGGAGTTGGGATACTCAGACATGAGGACCATTCTTAGTAGCGAAGGCCTTCTTAAGGTACAAGTTTGTCTTGGGTTTCTCTTTTGATTCCAAAAGTTCTATGTACTACTTCAGCAATAAGTTTCAGTCAATCCCATCTCATACCTCCGATTAATCTTCTTTCTTTCTTGGATCGTCGAAAGATTGCATCTTAAGTTTCATTTTGTAGTACATTACGTATCCTCAAACGAAAGCCATTTGTTGCAGTACATCTTGGAGACGAGTGCCTTTCCTCGAGAGCATAAACAACTCAAAGAACTTAGAGAGGCCACTGTCGAGAAGTACAAGTATTGGTACGTTCCTGAAGTTGCTAAGACACGAGCCAAGAGTAGCGATACTTAGACACGTAGAAGGAAGATTCCCCGCGTACCTTAAACGGCAAACTGCAGGAAAATTCTAGTCACGTAGCATACACACAAGCTTTGTTGTTAAAACAAACTTCTGTTTAAATTTTGAAAATCAAACGGGATTATTAAGAAGATTCATACATATTAGAACAAGACCCTTGATGAATTGCGTCCATACATGTTTTCAGGAGCCTGATGAATGTGCCAGCTGATGAGGCCCAGTTCCTGTCGATGCTTTTAAAGGTCATGAATGCCAAGAATACGTTGGAGCTCGGAGTCTTCACTGGTTACTCTCTTCTGGCAACTGCTCTTGCTCTGCCAGATGATGGCAAAGTAAGTTATAATAACATTTCTACACATTTATTTACTACCAGAGAACATGTTTGAGGGGTTGAAGGCTAAATTCGAGGCCTTAATGAGTAAGGCAGGCCTGCGCAGTCACTGATTTGGCATGACCGAGTACTTGTGTTTACCGCTGTGGACACACGTGACGGGACAATGATCTATCCGTATAACGTTACCTAGCGAGAAAACAATAGTACTGTTAGACAAATATAACGAGGAGTTAAATGAATTAAGGCTCAATCCTAATTTATTTCGTGTGGGTTTTGATCGTAGATAATAGCAATTGATATAGATAGGGAAGCCTACGAGACCGGACTGCCATTTATTCGGAAGGCAAATGTGGAGCATAAGGTGGAGTTCATTCAGGAAGATGCCATGAAAAGCCTTGAGAACTTGCTTGCCAGTGTAAGTTCTCTAGATCTCTATGTTGTGGTTCAAGTGATTACTAAGAACTGCCAACGTCAAGTGTTGAGCCTTTTGAAAAAAAAAAATTTGTGTTGAAATAGAGTCGCAAAAGAAGGTAATTGACACTTCAAGTAGCACCTTTGGTGACAAATTTTGATGGCGTTTTCCAAGAGCTACTCAATATTAGTATTGTCGCTAACCATATTTAGCTTCATATTTTTGTCACTAAAAGGGAGTTACAACTTTCATACATGCTGAAGAGTTAAGGTTAATAATTGTCATGTATTGACATTTTAAATATACGACATAAATAAAAAGAACGTATAGATAAAGACGATGTTATAACGGAAGGACATGTATTTAACAAATATTTAAGATTCTTCACTAACATGTAGCAGTTTGAAAGTCGATAAGGTTGACTACTTTACCCCCTAAAATCATGGAGCTTAAGAATAGATTTTCAATATTTTTGTTTCCAGACTTTATTTCGTGTGGATATGCATATTTCTAATTTGAAAACGTCTATAAACATAGCTAACATAGTTTTTGTTTTCGTCGAGCCTGAGATTGTTTTTGAACCAAAGGTAATATTAGTAGTCTGCTCTTTTTTTTAAAAAAATCTTTTTATATTTGAAAAAGATACCATGAAGATAAAAACTTTGGAAAACAATATAAAGAAATTAAAATGGACGATGAGGGCATTTTTGTCGTACTTCAAAGCATGCTAATCATTTGTTGGCTTGATTTCAAACTTGTTTCGGAAGAAACAATTCATTGATTTCTAAAAACGTCATTTACCGAATAAAGCACCAATAAACTAAACCATATTAGCGCAACTAGTGAATATCATAACTCAGTGGTTGAATTCAGGGCAAGGAAGGGAGTTTCGATTTTGTGTTTGTTGATGCCGATAAAGAAAACTACATCAACTACCATGAACTATCGTTGAAGCTGGTTAAGGTTGGAGGAATCATAAGTTATGACAACACTTTATGGTTCGGCTCGGTTGCACTCCCGGAAGATGACGATAGCATGAACGAAGGTATGAAGAAGTATAGAGATACCTTTATCAAGTTCAACAACTTCTTAGCTACGGATTCTCGTATCGAATTATCTCATCTTTCAATCGGAGATGGTCTAACCCTCTGCAGGCGCCTTATTTAATAGTACGATCTTCCGTTTATATGCATGGTACCATATAATAAGTGTATAATAAGAAGATGTACGAGATTCACTGGTGAGTGTTATAGTAAACTTCGGTTCTGCTGTGTAATAATTTTCGTAAAACAGTGATATTTGCCTGGCAACTACACCAATAAGAGAACATCTCATATTGTTTTTCAGCAACTCTGAGTTGGATTTGGCCTTAAACGGGCATGTAACCAGTAGCTCTGAATCAATTATCTGTAAATCACGTTCATGCCCCCAGGCAATTGGATTGGGCTTTAAATGGGCTCAACAATATGCATTTTTATCTGGGCTTTGAATGCAGGTCCCATGAGTCATATAACATGTTGCCGACTACACTACAATGGTTTAACCCATTAAGCTCATGGTACTATTGGGCTAAATGGTATAACCCATTAAACGACCAATTTGTCGTCGCTATTAGTTGTATCCAAAATACCGAAAAGGCCCATTTAGTTATGTACCAATAACAAGAAGGCCCATAGACACCTTAGCACTTCACCTTAATTCTAATTGCATACTTTATACACCTCACAAACAAACATATTAGGAATGGATTAACATATTAAGGGGCAGAAGTGTCATATCTCTTTCGTTAGTTACTTTAGACTGCTTATACAAACCGAGTCTCTTGTCGTTTTAATGCCCCAACTAGGAAAGACATTTTGCCCATTATAACCCTAAGATTACAAGTTCTCGCTTATTTTGAACCACGGGTAACAATGGTAAAATACAAACAGTTTGACAATGTCGCTAATTTGCAGTTCACATCAAGCAAATTAGCATCGTCGGCACGAACGATGTGGGTGCAAACTTCATCCGTACAAATATCATGTTGTATGGATTAATGGTTCAAAGTATATTTGACTTAAAAGTACATAAAAAAGATAAATTATGAAAATAGAGGCCGCGAGAGACATGAGCGGCAAAAATAGAGTAAGCAGAAATGAAGTGATTGAAATAATCTGGATGAAAAATAAATTTAAATTGTGCTTGGGAGGGTCAATAATTGTTTAAGTTCGACAAATTTCCAACAATTTTAAGGTAATACCTCATGAAAGAATATGGTTGAAAATCAACAAAAGACTTCACCGTAAAAACGTTCTCCCTTAATAACAGTATAGATGTTCCTCATAGTCCGCTTCAAAAACTTCAATGCCTAATTATCATTTCTTTTTTTCGGTTTGAAAGTATATATAATTGCCATTTCATGTGGGGACTCACTTCCCTTTTTAAAATGGTGAATGTGGTCAGGTTTTGGAGAGACTCCAAGGCGGCCCCGGCCCGCCATGTGGAGACTGCTGCCGACTTGTTTGTCTCCATGCATAGAAACATACACGACTCTTGAACACACTCTACTTTGGATTTAGTCCAAACACCATGACCTGACATGTTTTCTCGAACTCAAGCTGCCCTCCGTGGCTCTGTTTTTATGTTATGTCGGCATCTCCCTCGGATCCTTGTTCACACCCTATTAAGCTCAGTGCATTAAGTTTATAACCTTTTTTACGTTGGAAAAACTTGGTTCGAGTACCTAAGATGTTAACGAGGGCGTCGGACGTGTAACATAGTAGCGTAGATGTCCTATTTTGTTAACGAAATGATACAAGATCTAGTGCGCGTGCTAGGGTTGCATTCTAGATTATGAGAGAGTTTTAAGGGAAAAAATTGGAGTAATACCGGTTATTGGTATAATAATTTAACATATGTTTGTATATGCTTATTTTTAACGATTATACGAGATATAGTCGTTTTTTTTTTAATTTTCTTAAGAGAGTTTTAAGTTATAAAGTAACCAGATTATTTCTAAGAAAACCAAGATATATAAAGTAACTATTATTGGTATCGAAAACGAAACTAATATAAGTCTCTGTGTCTATCTCTCAATTCTACTAAAATCGTGCTTCAATCGTTTTTCCAAAGCAGAATCAGCATCGAACATAATTTGTTTGGTTGTCCTTTTTTGCTTTTGATCTTTTGTAACTGGAATTAACAAAATCAACAAAACAAAATTACGCTAAAGTTGGTATAAGTGACATCAAAGTAAAGCTCATCTTAATGGATCATAACAAAACAATTTTCTCGCTTTTTTTCTCTCTTCAGAATTGTACAATAAAACAAAAACCTACTCTATAACCTTCCCTTTATAGTCAAAAAGGAAAACTAATACCTCTGTTTAAAGCACAATCCAAGGCATGGAGACGAGTATTTAAGTGGAAAACTAATACCTCTGTTTAAAGCACAATCCAAGGCATGGAGACGAGTATTTAAGTGATTAAAAGGGGGTCGTGATTCATTGTTCGTGCGGGTAATATTCGCGCAATTATCCCCAGAATGGACAGCCAGATCGCGCGCGTGGACTACCATTTTTTCGAGCAATGGATCACAACCCATTAAAAAGTATGCAAAGTCAAATTAAATTTAGCAAAAATAAGAAGGCGAGAGCGCACAAACTTAAAAACATATTTAATAGTAAAAACGTAAAATGATTTGTCTACTAACATTTTCAGCGATAAAATTCTTAACAGTATTTTTAGTTTCACTTCGTAAAAATCACCAAAAATACGTAAAAAGTATTAAAAAAAATTATTATTATATAAAAATAACAGAGAGATTTCTTCCAGGCCAGTAAATTACGGCTAGGTAGAGAGCAAAGATTTAAGAGCATAAAGGTAGTAGTCATTACGTGCACCACGTATGGGCGGTTGCCGCGAACAAAGCGACGAACCACTCTCTCTGCAAATCTGCCACTTAAGCTTTGTATAAGGGTGGTTGCTGCCGATGAGGACCCAAAACAAGTCTAATCTGTCGGACGAATTAAATACCAGAGTTTGAAAAAAATATGAGCGTAGAGCGCTCTCAGGGAGGCTGCCTTGCCATCCGCACTACCCTCCATTCCTCATCCATCTCCAGATGCTCTCACTCTTCTGTTACTACAGGTTACTAGTTTGCTTCTCCGATATCCCCATTGGCGGGGTGTGTGTGTGTGTTTGTGTTTTTGTTAGTCCATACCCAGTATGATTTGCACAGAGGCACACATACGTACTTTCATATATAAGTGTACATGAACTGCAATCCGTATTAGTTAATGTTTGTGATCTGCTGGTTTGATGTATTTTTTATATAATTGACACCTGATCAAACAAAACAGTGAAGTTTAGATCAATAGCCATTTCTATCTGATCGCTTAGGCACCTTTGGATGGGTTTTTTTTCCCTTCTTTTCTTATTTGGGTTTGATTCCTTTCTTCTTTTCTGTGTTTCGCGCTGGGTTTGGATGCCCGATTATAATTGGAAGCAGAAACGGTATGAATTGGGCTATTCACTGATTTATCTCTATTAAATTCAGCTCAAATTTCGGGTTTTTCTTTTTCTTGTCTATGATTTTACCATTGGGTGATTTTGTCGAGTTTTTCTGGGTTTGCTAGATATGATCGGCTTTAGATTGCTTGTTGATATGACATTTTGCCTATGCAGCAGTGGGAGTATCAAGTTCCCTCACTTTTTGGCCCCTTTCTATGACAGAAAGTGATAGATAGATGCTTCAATCTAACAAGTGATAATTCCTATGTAAAACATGGTGTCATTTGACCCATTACAGATTTGGTATCTGAACGACGGTTTTATAATCTGAAGGCTGCATTGGTTCTTTTGTTTGAGTTTCTCGTCAGTGGGCAGTGGTCCACACCACTGCTAATAAAGTGTTGAACCAGTATAAGATTTGCCTGTACCTTTTGCATTGACATTTTCCTTCAATCATTGAAGAATAGTGTAATCTGTGGCAGAGCAATGCTTTTCTAAATGCCATGTTCAAATTCCTCTCTTAGGCTAAAGGGCAGAAGTTTACTGGTTTTATTGCAGATGATGCAACTTGTGGGACGCCGTTGTGGATGGGAAAGGGCCTCACTTGTGTTTGCTTCAAGCGGAAGGGAACTTACCAACGGATTTGCATCACTTTGTCACCCCTACAGGCATGTAATGAAGCTCACTAATAACTAGTGCTCTCACGAGAACTATGTAGGAGGAAAAGAAACATCATTGTTTATCTCTCTGTCTATCTGCATCTATCTAACTGCATCTACTTAATATGATGATTATGATCTATGAAAGCAAGTCTGGACCGACTAGTTGAGGATGTATATGTCGTTCTTTACTTTGTCTCTTGTTAATGTGGATACATGTTACTGCTCCCTGGAACGCTTTATTCTGCTTTGATGGATTTAGTCTGTATTATCGAGATTACATGATTAACATAACACACGTAATGACTATTGGTTCCTGGAACCTTTTTCATTATAGCTCTAATCCAGTTTATGCAAAACGAGAGTAGTTCAAAGTGTTATGGATCACCCACGTATTCCTAATATTCTATCAAATGGCTTCTTTATATCCCTTTTGGTGCGAGGACCAAGTCGGATCGTCTGTATGATTGTGTTCAAACTTATGTGCCCTAATGCGCAGGAGGAGAGACTGAGAAGGCTAAAACATCGAATGAAGGTTAATTTCGATGCTTCAAGGGCAGAACATCAGGTGTGGTTTCTGTTCTGTATTTAACGTGTCAGTGTATGTTGTAAATATTTAGGTCTCGGAACTGTCCATCTCAGCAGAAACTCCCCATATTTTGTACAAGGACAGGAAGCTCTGAAAGCTCTATGGTCTGCTACATTCCCCGGTCAGGAGCTACATGGTTTGGTATCTGATCAATGGAAAGAAATGGGATGGCAGGGAAAAGATCCATCCACCGATTTCAGGTTACTCTTTCAGTTTAATTCATCCTCAATTCTGTTTTAAACTTTCTCTTCAAGCCCTCTTCCATAATTTTGTTCCACTTGGCCTTGATGATGTTCTTATAAGCAGGGGAGCTGGATTCATCTCCTTGGAGAATTTATTGTTTTTTGCCAAGACATTTTCTGTAAGTTTTATCTGGTTGTTTATAAAATACTTACAATCATGATCTGCTTATTTCAGAACCAAATAATGATTCTTGAGGGTTAAGGTCATTTTTATTTTCTGGTCTCAAACTGGCTTAGTTTGACATATTTACTAACGAATCTGAAACATTGCATTAAGTGTAGCTTATCTGTTTGTGGATGAAAACATTTGTGACTCTATGACTTGTTGCAGCACGTTTTACCTAGTTTTTCTTTTTCTGGTTAATTGTCGCAGACATCTTTCCAGCGCTTGTTAAACAAGCAAGGGGGCAAACGAGCTGCTTGGGAATACCCATTTGCTGTTGCTGGTGTAAATATCACATTCATGATCATGCAAATGCTTAATTTAGATGCCAGTAAGGGGATAGATGAGATGAGCATTGTCACTTCTTTTAGTTCACAAGTTTTTTGGAGAATTGCTAACATGAGCTAGTTCAATTAATTGCAGCAAAACCAAGAACATTCGTCGGAGCAGTTTTTTTACAGATGTTATCTGGTAAGACCCAAGAACTGCACAGTTGTAGCCAATAAATGGCATCATGGTCTGTGCAGATTTGGAGATTAATTTTGTCCGAACCTTGATAGGCAGCTTTCCAGATCTAATTAGCTAAAGGAATTCGAAGTTTTTGATTTTAACAGTTAGTACTTTGCCATGCAATATGCATTCTCTAAAACGAGTTTCATGTTTTGATGCTTTTTCAGAGAATGAGTGGGCCTTCGATTTGCTTTACTGCATGGCATTTGTGGTTATGGACAAATTATGGCTGGAAAGAAATGCAACTTACATGGAGTTTAACGTAAGCAACCATGTTGTCTTCATGAATATTACATATTGGTTTTTTTCTTCTGGCCAATAAATGAAAGTGGGGAAAACTCCACTTACCCAGTGTCTAATGGATATATGTATGCGATGTAGGATGTATTGAAATCCACTCGGTCTCAACTGGAAAAAGAACTTCTAATGGATGATGTTCTACGGATCGAAGATATGCCTTCTTATAGTCTTCTCTGCTAATGTCAGTAGCCAACCTAAAACAGTACGGACAAGTATTCCTGGATTGGATGCATATCATGCTTGTTATACGATCTTTGCCTCGTATGAAGGCAAACAAATCCTTAACCTCACACTTCATTACATGGCAGCTGCCTCCTTTGAAGGGAAACAAATCCTTAACCTCACACTTCACTGCATGGAAGCTTCCCACTTTGGTCAAGTCTTACAAGCTCCCATTTGGCTTCTCCCTTATACGTTTTCTGATATGTAATATTCTGCCGTTGATATGTATGAGGATAATAAGGTGACACTGATGAGCCTCGATTAGTGATTCTGATAGTTTTTCACGAGAATTTCAGGCAAAGCCTACTGCAATTCTGCCCCTCTTGTTTTTCAAGCTTTGTCCATATGTTAAGGAAGTCTTTTCTATTATTCTCACTTATTCTGTACTATGAAATTCTGATACAGAACAAAGCCATCAGTAAGCACGCAATTCAATCGAAACTCGTTAGCTTCATTTTGGTTGGAACCTATGATGTACCCCAAGAATAGAAGGCTGTTCAACCAGAAGGCTTGGCCATGCCATCGATTGATGTCCAGCCAAAGTGTTTAATAGAGTAAAATCTAGCGAAGAGTGATTGAAAACTAAATGAATCGGTTAGTGTACCATTGTGAAAATATGGCTTCGTCATCACCTTCTTGCCCAGACTGAAAAGAAGGTAAAGAACATGGCAACATCAGCAAATTTTTAACTACTGTTGAAATCATTATATCAGTTCAACAATGGAAGTCGCAGATAACATGCTGGCGAACAGTGGGTTCGAGGTCCGGCCAGCATTTCTGAGGAACTCGTCCGAGGGGATTCTACTACAAACCAAGAGCCTGATCTACTGCAATCTGCACTTCAAGAATAGAGAAGTATAGACTCTGAACACTACTCAGTCCCAAGAGAAAAATGGAGTAGTAGTGCAATATAGCTGGTATCTGGTGCTCCTTCCGGCATTCAAACCGTTCTTTACCCCGTAAAAGAGTTCCAAATATGTTTTGGAGTTCATGCTGGGAGATGCCAATGACTCGTGTGCGGCAATTTTATACCGCATGCCCCAGTAGGAATGATGGTATAAGAATTCCACAACGCAGTTCAATGGTACCAGATCAGGATATAGTTACTCCTTTAGCTTCAAGGCACTCTCGGCCCGACTGTTATCAATTTAGCAAACAAGTGATCAAGTGTTCTGCGGCCTTGTGATCGACAATGTTTGTTTTCCGTTATTCCTCTTCTTTGAGGCCAAAATTGCACAATGGGGTTCCGATTTCTAGCTTGCTTTTCACTCTGGCAGTTCTATGGAGGATAGATATACAGGGAAGTAAGACTACGAAAGAGCTCTATACTGATTAGTGATGACTGTTACAAGCCTTCTAAATATCTGAGGAAGTTACTCAGAAAGTCTATTTGTTTGAACTTTGAAGTCAAGTGTTATGGCGGCAGAAGTTCCACCTTAGGGAGATCCCACTTGAGAGGGATGGTGATCAAACCCGAGCCCAGATCCTGGCATTGTGCTTCAGTTCTGCAAGATACAATTTAGAGAAGCATGGTCAAGGATCTAATTCTATTGTGCGACTGTCAAGAACCGTGCCAGCATACTCACTGTTCAGTTATACCGTGGCTAGCTTGTATAGAGCAATGAAAGTAGCTGCAATCTTGCACCATATCCATTATATATATCCACTGAATTATCCTCAAATCCTACGCCATTCCTTCAGAGATATGGGTTGGGATTGGCTAACAAAGTATGCAAGGAAAGGGCCTATAGTTCAGCCTTGATAGGTTGCTTGAAAGCTTATGGCATCTGATAGATATGCTAGGGAAAGCAGTGAGCTTCAATGATTTAAACTAGTGAAATATTCCAATAATTCAATGTTCAGATTCTGAATAAGAACCTCAAAGGCCCCAAAAGTCAATCTTATAGATCCATAGTTGGTGCCATTTGCTTTGCGTTGCATTAAGAAGCTGCGTGTTCAGTTTTATGTGGCTGCCCGCACTTGTTACTGTAGTTCGTCCCACATTGTCTGCTATTGAGCTAAAAGGCTTCTTTATATAGCTTAGTGCAGCTGCATGTGGTGTCCCCTCGGGGACATCCGATAAAATTGGAACGATACAGAGAAGATTAGCATGGCCCCTGCGCAAGGATGACACGCACAAATCGAGAAATGGTCCAAATTTTTTTGGACCTTTTTGTCCCTCCCTTTGCAACTCAATTTACCCTCTCAGACTCGGGCAAATTTCTCTCTGTAACTCGAATCACTTCGAAGAAACACTTACAAAACGGCTTAACCACGCGATTGTTTTTTACTCTGGTGCTCCCTCTGGCATCCAGCCGTTCTTTACCTCTTAAAGCATTCCAAAAGCTTTTGGGGTTCACGATGGGTGATACCAATGAGTCGACCATAAACAGTAACCAATGTTGTGAGCAATCGCACGGGTTGACCTTTGAAGCACTCTCAGGCTTCAATGGAAGCCAGACAAGTGACAATGTTGGTTTCTGCGATTCGCATTTATAACTCTGGGTGTTCTGTGAATGTTGCATTTATGGGTAGCCTCATGAAAACAAATGAGTTGTAATTCTGACATGGATTCTGCAAGACAATCTGGAATAGCGTAACTCCGATCTAGTCACATATATTTTCGGGTGATTTAGGCGCATATGCAGAATGAAAGATTTTACTCGTGTTTAAAAGACAAATCATGCATGACAAGGACCCCAAGTCAAGTTCATTTGACTGTTCGAAATGCATATTGCATCTCTGTTCTAAGCAGATATGCAGGATGAATTGTCTACCCATTTCTTCAGGCAAATCATGCAAGATGATGACACCAACTCAATTTCATTAGACTGTTTGAAATGCATGCTGTGCGTTTACAGGACAACTTTGCGACATCCCAGAATAGCACGCTTTCCAGCACAAGGTCTTGAAGTTTCAGACGAAGAACTCCAAATATGGCACCATGAAACTGATACAAGGGGGATGGATGCCGGTCTTCAATTCTTCTGAAATAGCGCCATGAGATTGAGCAAAAGAACGACAACATGGTAAATCTGACCAAGGGCAATGGGGGTAAATAGCGCCATGAACGGGAGGGGCAAAAGAGATCCAAATAAAAAATTTGGACCATTTCTCGATTTGTGCTTGTCATCCTTGCGCAGGGGCCATGCTAATCTTCTCTGTATCGTTCCAATTTTATCGGATGTCCCCGAGGGGACACTGGAAGCAGCTGGGCAGTGGTATATAACTACTTCATTTGTTTTGTCATTTGGTGATGTGGGACTGAAGCCAAGCATGCATACTGCTGATAAGACTGAAGAAACAGCTGAATTATTGCTAAGGAAGCAAAGGCACCGTGTATGGATCTCTGGAAATATCAAACGGTGGGCTTCTGATAATCTTACTAACAGTATAAGCATGAAATTCCTGGATTGTTCAACTTAAAATCATTGGTTTTTATCAGCGAACTCACTCTTTCCCTTTTCTAGCACTTCTGATTTCTAGTGAGGGACCAAGTCATGGTGGATGGAGATTTCCATCTTCACAGAGAATTTGGACCATAGGATACTCCAACAAGATTTTCCATTTTCGAAGAGGTTATGGCTTGTAAAATACTCCAACAAACCTGCTTCAAGAAACTAGAAATTTGGTGAAAACTGATGTGAAACATCAAATGAACACTTAAACAAACCTCTCCAGAATTTATGAGATCCCACGGAAAAGAGGTACCTTCTTCAGTATCGACCTATGCAGTTCATTTTCTGAACTTGTTACATCAGTGCTGCCAGAAAATTCAAAGTAACTTTTCATCCAGATGCTTATTACCACCGAGAAATTGTTTATCATGTGCTTTTGAGGGAAATAACTGGACATGTACAACATGAGGTTCGGGACTAAGAAAGCAAATCTGTGGACTGCCAACACCTAAGTCATAAGGGTAAGAGTCTTGAAGCTTTAAGAAAAGCAAAGAAGTTTCTCCATGGCTGCATACTTTATTTACCAATAATCCCTTGTGCAGACAAGGGCTCGGCTACTTGGCCAAGTTGATCAGTTTCAATTGATCAAGGAGTAGACTCCCAAGGTTCTTATAAATTTCTGTATTTGGCTGTCCTTTGAACTGCATCCCCATGCTTATACAAGTGGCTAAACTAATATATCTTTGGGTATTTCAAGGAAATTCTTGTGCCTTAAAGCCATGTTTCATCATATTCGAAATGTCAACTCTCTGCACCACCTACCTGTTCATGCATATAAACAGTCAGGACACCTCTTTCTACTCTCTCTCGCCTTCCCTCCCTCGCTCGCTTCCTCTTGCTCCCTCTTCACTCCATGGCTCTCAGAATGCTTCTGCTCTTTTTCGTCTTGAAACCCATAGCAGTGTCATCAGCAAATATACTTAAGAATCCAGACTTTGAATCTCCTCCAACAAACATAACAACAAACACAACCACACCATTCTTGCTCCTTGGTAGAAACAACACTCTTCCAGGCTGGTCATTCAGTGGCACAGTCCAGTATGTAACTTCAGGTCCGAACATCTCATTGCCGGGAAATGGCCATGCTGTGCAGTTGGGTCCAGGCGGTAAGATCAATCAGACATTTAAGGACACGGGATTCTACTACTATGTCCTTACCTTCATCCTTGCTCCTGCGAGTGAGGACTGCTATAATAACTCCACTGCTGTCAACGTTACTGCTCCTGGGAGATCCAAGGTCTTCTACTTGGAAAGGCGCTACGGGAGGGAAATGTGGGAGAGCCATGCATACTCTCTGGGGAACTTTGCTGATGAAAGGAATCTAATTAACCTTGAGATACAAAGTGTGCCAACAAATGCAGATTCCAATGTCCGCTGTTGGCCGGTGGTGGATACGTTTCTCATCTCCGGGATCGAGTCTCCAAAGTTCTACGGAGGTATGTACCCTTGTACTAGAACCCAAAATAGTACAATTTATGAGCGCCCAAACCTGCATACCAAGTTAGAATTCCAACTTAGTTTGCAAGACATTAACATTAGAGCATCGATAGCAAAAACTGTACGAAAAGCACTGATAATAACTAAAATTGATTCATATGCAAGACAACCACCAACCAAAGAAACCACGAGAGCTTAAAATTTGTGCTAACGATGCCATTCAGCAGCCACTGCTACTATGAATTCAGATAAGATCATGCCACTTTTATCAGTATCAACTTTTGATTATTTGCCAATTTGCAAACTGAGCTAGCTCCCCAGCTCAACCCCAAAAGTCTGCTATATTATCACGGTGCGACAAGCATTCTGAATTCAATTGCACAACAGACTTAGTTATTAACATTGAAGATATAAAAAGCTGCCGCAACTGCTGGAAATCCTAGGCCTAGCTACTAAAGGGAGCAAAGGGGATCAAATCGACCACTAGTCCTGGGCGTAAGCGGTGGGTACTAGGAATCCCACCAAAAACCACAAGATGAGGAAGATCACTTTATCATCTTAATCTAGCTTATTAAATAACTGGTGATCTTTTATTTAGTATTCTCAGCTGTAAAGTAATGTACAATTTAGACCGTAACAGAAAATTTCTTCCAGACATTTACGTGTTTTCCTTTGCTATGTTCACTGGTTACACAAATGTATTAGAACGGGATAGTCCAGAGAGAAGATTTGTCTACTGATCAGAAAAGGAGGAAGCAGATATCTCACAACATATGCAGCCAAATGGGGTTTAATATGAGGTTTAGAAATGATAATTGCTGTTCTTATCAGTTTAAAAATGTCCTGTACAGACAACATGGTGGCGAACAGTGGATTTGAGGTCGGCCCCTCATTTATCAGAAACTCCCCCGAGGGGATTCTACTAGACGAGGAACCTGATTATATACAATCTGTACTGCAACAATGGACTGTCCTGGGAACAGTGAAGTACATAGATTCCAGACACTTCTCAGTCCCGAAAGAAAAAGCAGCAGTCGAGCTAGTCTCAGGTGCTGCTCTTGCTCCTTCTGGCATTCTAACCAGTTTAACCCTCACAAAGGGTTCTAAATATGTCATGGAATTCACCATGGGAGACGCCAATGACTCGTGCGTCGGGGATTTCATAGTTTACGCCCAAGTGGGAATGACCATACAGAATGTCACCATGCGTAGCAATGGCACCGGAACAGCTCATAGACATTCTTTGATGTTCAAGGCAGATTCAGGCCTGACTAATATCAGTTTAGCAAGCTTTAACGAGAGCCAAACAAGTGAACATATGTTATGTGGACCTGTGATTGACAGTGTTGTTTTCCACTCTTCCCTTGGATTAAGGCCAAAACTGCACGAAGCAGTTCTCATTTCCAATGTATTCTTCTCCCTGGCAATGCTATTGATGGCTAGATTGTTTTGTGAAGATTATCATTTCAAGAGGTGACATTGTTTCACCTTTCAAGGTTACCTTTCTTTCTAAAACGTAATGCAATGTACGAATCTAACATGGCTGATCTCAACATCCGAGAGGGGCATTTGCGGTAAATTGAGTTGCAAAGGGACAAAAGGGTCCAAAAAAAATTTGGACCATTTCTCGATTTGTGCGTGTCATCCTTGCGCAGGGGCCATGCTAATCTTCTCTGTATCGTTCCAATTTTATCGGATGTCCCCGAGGGGACACAACAATTAGCTGAGCAGCTCTATATAAACCTTTGTTCTACTCGTCAGTTGGTGATGTGGGACTGAAGCCAAAACGTGCCACGCGCACAACTTAATAAGACTACGAGCACACAGCTAACTCAATGCTACGGAAGCACAAGGCACCAAATATGGGTCTCTTAAAGGTCTAAATTTGGCTTTTAATGCTCTTACTAACAATACACAAGCATGAACTTCTTGGATAATTCAACTACAAATCACCGATGCAGGCGTTTAACTCAATGTTTTCCCTCTTCTAGCACTTCTGGTTCTAGTAAGAGACCAAGTCATGGTGGATAGGATTTCCCATTTTCATGGAGGGTTTGGTATATAGGATACTCCAACAAGATTTTCCATTTTCAAAGATGGTTTGATACACAAAATATCCAACAAACCTGCTTCAGAAAACCAGAAATTTGGTGGAAACTTGATCACAAACACACCAAATGAACACTTGAACAAATTAACCTCTCTAGAGTTCATGAGATTCCAATGAAAAGAGGTGTCTGTGACTACTATTTCTACGAACCAAGTTGGATGATTTAACATGGCACGGCCATGGCGAATGACTGTTGTATTCTGTCCTTGTGGATCATCACTGGTTTGATCTGGTATCTGGGTATTCATGTGCAAACTTATCTATCATAGAGTTTCACTTACCTTGATATCTTCTTTATGAGTTTTGCTTTTTAAATGACATGATTTGGTCCTTGACACCTTTAGTCTCGGAACAACAATGACAACCGGTAATCAGTCAATCATGGTATTAAGATAATGTTGAAAAAGGTGAACTCTCGCACTAGAAATAGACTGCTCAATTCCTTTTTAGTGGGATTGCAAAGGTAAACAAGGTGGAAGGTTATGTTCACGATAAGACAGATTTCATCATTTGATGATGATTGGCACTTAAACTATGAGCTCAGGCATATTATTATGCATAAAAGTCATGTATTATCATAACAAAGAATGAAATTTCTCTTTGGCCTTATAAAATCACCCTACTTGTCAACAATTTTGAAGTCATGGGGGCACATAACGGAGCGTCATCAACAAAACTTGAGAGTCATGGCTGAACTAAGACTCATTCTTAAGGTGCTCACCAATATGTAAGGAAGAAATTGTAAAAAGTTGCCACCAGCTGCCGAAGGAGAGAAAGGAAAAATAGGTAAGGTTTTCAGTATAACAGCGTTATTGTGACTCCATGTGCTCTGTATTGAATGTTGACTTTATTTGTCTGGAATTAGGACCTTGTTTTTTTGTGCTTATTTCTATAAGTTTAGCATTTAAAGTGAACAAAATGACATTTATTTTAACTATCCCCAAAATATTTAAGTACTTTAACATATAAAATGACTAAAAAGACATTTTCTTCTAGCATTTGTGAAATCTTTAGGTAGACACTTTTGTCATTATAAACTAGATAGACCATATGAGTGGAAAAAATGTTGGAGCAGCAGATGGACACCAGCTCACCCGATACCACCCTGCTAGCTCCTCCTCTGTTGGGAGCTCCAATAAATTTTTTCAAAATGTACATCACGTAATGGAATTTACTTGGCGTCCAGTCGAATATATCTGTTTGGACGTTATACATCAAAAGCAACGGAAAAGGAAGAAGAATATGAAAACCGAGCAGTCCCGTCTGCTTTTTCATATAAAATGACTAAAAAGACATTTTCTTCTAGCATTTGTGAAATTTTTAGGTGGGTACTTTTTATCATTATAAGCTAGATACACCATATGAGTGGAAAAAATGTTGGAGTAGCACGTGGACACCACCCTGCTAGCTCTGCCTCTGTTGGAAGCGCCAATAAAATTTTCCAAAATGTACATCACGTAATGAAATTTACTTGGCGTCCAGTCGAATATATCTGTTTGGACGTTATACATCAAAAGCAACGGAAAAAGAAGAAGAATATGAAAACCGAGCAGTCCCTTCTGCTTTTTCATATACAGTAGTAGCACTCCGTGTACAAACCTTGCATTTGTACAGAAATTACTAGGGATGAAATTAGGCGGGACCAGGGCCATGGACTGATCATCATGAACAAGAGCTATGGCCTAACTGCTCTTAAAAGCTAAGGTATCAAGTTCCTTTAAAGCCTTAAAGGCTTTATCTAGCACTGGTATGATGCTTCTGATACAATACAAGCATGAAGCACTGTACAACAGAAGTAGAAAACATCTCTATTAAATAGGTAAGAGATGCCTTTTCAGTTATTATTCAAAATTCAAAATTAGAAAAAGGGAAGTAAAGAACATGGAAGATCAAAAGAGATGGAATACTTGAACACAAAGCCTTTGTCACCTACTTGTGCAGCCTTATCTTTCAAGCAAAAATTCTCACTCAAAGCTCCCACCCCATCATTCTCCCCCCCCCCCCCGGGGGTGTTCCTAGTCCCACGCACACACAATATTAACATCTTCCCACAATGCAAAATCTTCACTTGTTTACCATAAAATCTACTGTCTAGGAGTCTACATTGGAGGAATACATTATATGGGGTCCTTCCAAGCACCAATGGGAACGCGGAGTTCGGCGCTGCTGGAAACATCGTGTGGGTTTTTGCTGCAAGAGTTACAGGCAAGTTCTTTTTTGGTTATGATCTTAGCTAGATATTGGCCTTTGTTGTTTGAACTAAGTGGGGTTTTCTTGCTTTCGAATCAGATGATATGGGATGAAGTTGGAGAAGATCAGTTTGAAAGGGAAAAGGTTTTGCTAGACCTGGAACAGGAGTGCCTAGAGGTCTACAGGAGGAAGGTTGACAGCGCAAATACCTCAAGAGCACGTTTACATCAGGAGTTGGCAGATTCTGAGGCTGAATTCACTCATCTCCTACTGTCACTTGGCGAACGGTCTCTCCCTGGACGGGTAACATAATTAATCCTCCCTTCTCCCCAACTGGTAAGATAGTACATAAACCAACAGTTAGCCAGAGACTATGAAATACAGTAGTATATTAGTACATGGGTAATTTTCTTCAACGTTCAAGATTATGGATTACTCAGCACCAGGGTAGTTTTGCATATATTGTTAGAAGGTGTACGTAGGGGTTGGACTTCAGATACTCGAATAGAACAGCAGAAAATGGCAGGTCAGAAACAGTGCATGAAAGAAGTCTATCTTCGTCAGTATGCAATTGATCATGAGGATTAGTTCTTCAAAAAGCACATCAAAGTCAGATGCAAATTCCTAATAACCAATTTGATAGCCTAACGAAGAAGCAACGATAGCACAATTTCAGTGACCATCTTCATGAGGGACGGCCAAATGTCCAAATAGTTTCCTCGTCTTTCTGAAGAATGGGCGAACTACATGCCCTCACACATATAATGATGGTTAAACTCAAGCTGAGATTGCCATTTGATTAATTCTACTAATTTTAGCATACAAAGGTCCTTATTTAATAGTATCTTTTTCCTTACCAATCACAGCCAGAGAAAATGGCAGGAACATTAAAGGAGCAGCTAGATTCGATTACCCCAGCTCTGCGCGAGAGGCAATTGAGAAAGGAAGAGAGAGTGAAGCAGTTCCGAGCTGTGCAAGGCCAAATTCAGAAAATCTCTGCAGAAGTTGCAGGTCTTTCAGAATATGATGATTCGTCTCTAAAGTTCACAATAAATGAGAATGATCTGTCACTGAAGAAACTTGAGGAGTACCAAGTTGAGCTGCAAAGACTTCAAAATGAGAAGGTACTACACATGATCCATGAAACTTCTTTACAAAGGATTCAATCGAGTCAGCACTAGCAACATTGTCATAAGGCTGATCTTTTTTATTCTTTTAAATGACATCAAAGAGTGACAGACTGCAAAAAGTTGAGAAATACATGAGCACAATCCAGAAACTGTCAGCCACAATGGGAATGGATTCATCCATGATCATCACAAAGGTTCACCCTAGCTTGAACAAGTTGTCTGGACTATCAAAGAACATAAGTGACAGCAATTTGGCTAAACTCAACAGCACTGTAGAGTCTCTGGAAGCAGAAAAGCAAATACGGCTTGAGAAGGTAATACTTCTGCTGTTACTAGCTCCATTTAGGATGTTATCTCAATGCCGGAAGCTTGCATCTAGGCTCGCATCAATGTGCAAATGGAAGAATGGCTTGGTGTATAATATTGGCCATTATGACCAGTCATACAGACTTTTGCATCCTGAATCTTACGTGTAAGAGGAAGCAGCTGAACTCAATGCTTCTTATATAGTGTTTCCCTTACCTGCTTCAGTGATTTGATACAAGTATACATAAATAAGGGGAGAAATGCATCAACATTTTAATACATATGTTTTATGAAACTTGCCTGAACTTGCAGCTTCACCATCTTGGTAAAGCCTTGACAAACTTGTGGAATCTTATGGACACACCTTATGAAGATCGTCAATTGTTCTCCCATGTTACCAGTTTATCATCAGTTTCTTCAGATGATATATCAACTGCTGGAAGCCTTACCCTCGATATAACTAAGAAGGTCAGTATATAGTATTAACCGTTATAAAGAGCATCAGTAACACACATATAAGAGTTATTCCAAATGTTTGAAGGCCGAGGCTGAAGTCAAGAGACTGGATCAATTGAAAGCGAGCAAGATGAAAGAACTTTTCCTTAAGAAACAGGTTGAGCTCGAGGAGATATGCAATCAATCGCATATGGAGATTCCTTCGAGATCAGAGATGGATAACATAGCTAATCTAATTAACTCAGGTTAGATAATGAACAATGTTCTCATCATAGAATAATTATTCTTCCTCCACAATGTACTAGTTCACAAACTGACACAAAACGCAAAAAAGGGGAGATTGATCATGCAGATCTCCTCATGAGCCTGGATGAACAGATAAGTAGAGCAGAAGAAGAAGCTTCTAGCAGAAAGGCCATAATGGAGAAGGTAGAGAAGTGGATATTAGCACGTGATGAGGAGCGATGGTTGGAAGACTATAGTAGGGTCAGTTTCTTCTACATAGATGCTTCATATGTTTCTTCAAGTCTTCATATATTTGTATCATGCATGTTATGCCAGGATGAGAATCGATATTCAGTCAGCAGAGGTGCTCACAAGAATCTTAAACGAGCAGAACGAGCCCGTGTAATGGTTAATAAAATACCAGGTAAGGTCGGTAAAATCTTTGCTGATTTATTTATCAAACCTAACATGAGGTGAACATCCCTCGGGCATTGTGCTGAATTGAACAAGTGAAATTCCAAGATGATAGAAATGCAGAATTAACTCTTAAACGTTTTCACCAGCAGATCAAATTTAGGGAATTTTTAGCTGGCTGAACTGGAACAACAGAAAGAGTCACAGACACAACATCGAATTCTGAGCGGAGTCCATAATTTATGTTTAACTAAGGGCCAACAGCATTTATTTAGTCCCTGGTTTCTAATTTTTTATGCAACACCTTTTTGCAGCTTTGGTGGATTCGCTTGTATGCAAGACTAAGAGCTGGGAAGCAGAAAGAAAGAAAGCATTTTTATATGACGAGGTAAATTATCTCTGGATGCCCCTGAAATATAATCTGAACTGCAGTGAACAGTGTGAAGCATCTAGTTATGGGATGTATCAACACTAAAACACGAAAATCTGGTTAACAGAGGGACTTTAAACTGCACCAAAAGTAATTAATATGTTTCAATAATGAATCTGACGTTTTAGATGAATTTCTTCTAGCTTCAGTACCCACATTACTGATGGCATGCCAAAATTGGAAGTTCAGTCACCCTAGGACTGAGCGCTTAGTATAGACCTAATATGTTTGCAGAAGGTTGTTTTGTATACATGTAGAAAGCATTAAAAGGTAATTCTCCTTCAGTTTTATCCATGATGCAAGGAGGACACTTCACCAATTGAGTTACAAAATAAGAAGATAAACCATATAAAGTGCACAACAACAATGAATAATTGCAATAGTGCACTACAAACCCGAAGGAAGCTACTCACTACATACTCCTTGGGTGAGTATGGAACAGCATACTAAAGGAGAAAGTAAAAGAAATACTATAATGACAGCGACAAATGAGGTGTCTCAAAAGCATGGTAGGGTGTGAATTAAGACTTTTGTTAATGATAATACTACCAATAACAAGATTAGAAACACCTCACGAGGTTCTGTTGGAGTCCTTCAAATGCAAGAGTACAATTCTAAAAAAATAGTTAATCTAAATTACCAATTTTACAAGTTCCCTTTCAAGTTTTGTAATGACAAACCAATTTCCCTATACGTGTAAAAGTTGTAAAACAAATGCTCTTCTTTTTCTAGGTACCTCTACTGGCAATGCTGGAAGAGTACAATATGTTGAGGCAGGTAAGAGAAGACGAGAAGCAAAGACAAAGGGTAAGTACAATTTAGCTTATCGAGTGAAATGATAGGAAGATGCCGACATCATGTCTATACGAATTTCTCTTATACTTGCAGTGCATTATTGAGAGTTAAATACCAACAAATATAAAATTTACAGTAAGTCAGTGACCCTATTTAGTCTAAGAAGGATATCAAAGATAACAATGATGTATATAGGTTTACCTACATTCTGATGTTATGGCCTCTCTCCAGGAAAAGAAGAAATTCCAAAGTCAAATAATAAGTGGGCAAGAAAATTTATTTGAACCTAGGCCAGGCACCAGCAGTCGGCGTCTTTCAGACAGAAGCTTGAATGGAGGTTTTAGTAATGCTGCCCCCTTGAACAGAAGGCTCTCTCTAGGCATACAGCAACTGGGATCAAATAGCATCAGTTCACCCACTCAAGGCTTATCCTTTATAAAGGAAGGAAAGAAGGCACGTGGACCTAGACAATTTGCTCGAAGCAAAATTGCTTCTCATCTTACAGAAGATACAGCGTCAGTAATCTCAACATTCTCTAGCCCCTTATCGCCTCGATATTGAGGCAGATAAGTGCAGATTCCCATGTGAAGGAAATTCATTAAGTAGAAGAGATCAAGAAAATTACCGAACTGCGAAACGTATTTGATCTGCAGAAAAACGATCAGAATGGTATGTAGCGTGCTGCAGTACTGACTAAAAATATTTGCAGTTCAAGAAGGGCCATCCAGAACTTAAAAGCTTGTGATAGTTATGTGCAATAAAGAGAAGCCTGATAGACAGTTTCTTACTCCAGTAGATATGCAGTGTCAATACAAGACTACCTTCTTTTTTCCAATCAATGAGCACTGGTTTCCTGATGATGCATAGAGAAATGCTTTAGATTCTCACTCCATGTATGGTGGATGCATTCCAGAGTATAGGAGTACGCATCTGCTGCTCGTCTAGATATGACAAAAGGATTTCGGATTTTGGATTTGATATGCATTATTTTACAATCCATCTAAGCTGCTTCGGTGCAATAAATTGCAATCCATTCGATTGAATATGCAATCTCCACCCATGCATGCCTAAGCATCAAAGATTTCCAAGGAGCTCAAAGCATTCCAATCTTTCCAAAAAGAGGTGGTAGCAAGGTAGTTGGTAGAACCTTTGAGAAAGTCCAATCAAAAGTTCTTGGGAACCATTTTTTCCGAATTCCTTGACTACATGATTCCTACAGAAGAAAGCTTTCCTGCAGGTACAAGAGTGGTGATCATTTTAGACCTAAACATCAGTACTCAATATATCACATTCATTCCATGTGATTATGGTAGAGCATATTTTACCTCAACAATGTAAGACACCTGATCATCAAGAAACCAAAAAAATGTAATCAAAGGGTAGAAAAGCAAGGAAATTTATGCCCAAAAATAGTTTTTGTGGGTTGATTCAGTCGTACCATGTTTTAGTAGTACAAGATAGCCATAGAAAAGGCGTGGAATGGAATGCCTCTGCATCATCTCCTTTGTGCAAAGACACTAAAAAAGAAGGTTCTTACAACTATAACCTTCGTGCAATAATTGGTATCCAGAACAAAGAGAAACAGCTATTTAACCGTGATTTCTGAAGCAATGAAAGACAATACATGTATGGTGATTCTTATTGAAATGATACAAAAACCAGTTACACGAGGCAGAAACACCAACAAACAACAAAAGTTCAATTTGTTTCGAATAAAAAGTGCAGAACGGCCCACCAAATGTGAGCCTAACATGTTTAGGCTTCTTGCTCACAAGCATCCCATGTCTAAGATGAAAGTTCAAGATCCTACTGTCAATCGGCATCTAAGACTACCATTTCTGCCCAGAATCTTTTGACAGTTTTGTGCACTCCTGTACTAATTGATATAACTAACTTGGAAATGTAAAATAAGTAAAAAGGCTAAGATCGCAACCAGCCAAAAGTACTTGTTACCTGAAACTAGTAGAAGATGTATAGTTGAAAACACATAATTATTTACTACTGATTGCTTACAGACATGTGATCCACACAAAATGATTGGTCGTTTATCGACAGAGATACAAACAGATTACTGTTAATAAGTGACAGACACTTGATCCTGCAAAATGGATATCAGAATTTCCACTGTGCAGGATGCTGTAATAAGTACTTAGTAATGGTAATGAAGTGTGTGCTAATACATACAAAAACACAGACAACATGGGAAATATAGACAAAATAAAGCATCCTGCAAAATGCAATTTCTGCACATCATCTCGCAAGTTTCCTCCCAATACAAATACAAAATAACAATAAAAGATAACTCACAATGCTCGAATCCCCATGAGTCAAATCCATGTGCAGGCACAAACCTAGGCCTGCCCAAAACCAACTAGTTAACTTATCTCTACAGAGAGCTCAGCAGCATTCAAACTAAATAAATCAATGGCAACAAAAATGAAAATGAATGCAGAGTCTTTGTAATACTCCCTCCAGTTCACAGTGATTCTCTCCTTAACCTTTTGCAAAGTTCAAGAATACGATTTGAACATTTAAACAGTGACTCTACTAATTGTTTCTTGACCTAGTTTGACTCGTCATACAATACATATTTGATCTATAATACATAATACAGTTCAGTCCAGTGTTTAGATGTTCAATTTTGATTCTAGATATCTGCAAGAAGTCGAAGGTAAACAAAAATACTAAACAAAAGGACTATAAATCAACCAATCACGATTTAGATTCTAACAAAATTACTACGCCAACGAAATGGCAAAAATAACGGCTTCACTGGACAAATTTGTAGACAATTCCACACGGTGCATACTTCAACCAAAAATAAATTAACCAAAATATATAAAAACGCCTAAGATTCCTTCTGAAAGAAATGATCGATCCGGCGAGTGCCAGCCGGCGCCGGCTTGTTATCAAGCCGAGATCGTGCGCGTTCGGTCGACGGACGATCGGACGGCTGAGAAGGCACGGGGAGCGAGTCGAGGAGGAAGTCGCTGGTCGGCTGGTGGCGCCTGACGGCGACTCTCAGGTGGTCGAGCCTGACGGTCCGGCGCTTCTTCTCGACGGTGACTTGCGCGGATTTCTCGGCTAGGAACTCGGTGAAGAGCTCGGCGGCACGCGAGACTAGGTAGATGGCCTCGGAGGTGACTTTGTTGATGTCCTCATCGAGTTTCATGATCTTTTTGACTCGGCTCGCCGGGAATGCGGGCTGGTGGGTCCCCGTCTGGTTCTCTTCTTCTTCTTCCGCCATTGACGAAAGCTGATTTTGAGCTGAATTTTTTCTTCTTTTTTTTTTTTTTAACTTGGGCCGTGTTCTTTTCTTTTTTATGATGGGGGTGGGTAATTGCCAGGAAAGACCTTGTCGAAGGATGCGTGAATAAGATAGAAATTGGAGGAAATATGACTACGATTTACGGAAATATAGTGGACAGTTAAGAATTTTCCCGCCACTTTTGTGTATTTATTCGCGCCATTTTCTTTTTGGGAACTTGGTCAGACTATGAGGCCCAAAGATTTCTATTCGGGCCGATCTAGATTTCACTGTCCAACTCCTTATGGGCCTCTATGGGTCATCTCTCATCGTGTATATTATACTGTGGCACATTTATATGTTCAAATTATATCCCGACCTTATTCTTTTTAAATAAATATACTTTTGAAGCGAGGATCATACTTTAAGACTGAAGTAACTCCCTTCAGATTCACACTATTCATGTGAGGCACGATAGAGTGGTTGATTCAATTCTAGAATAGGATAATCAATTTTCTTTAATTTAATTGCTCCTTTAGAATTCAAATGCATTGGTATCTAACTAATCTCACATTAATATGCAAAGTAATGATTGGGTTTAATCCATCACGACTAAATCCCATGAGCTAATGCGCCAAACTTTAATCGTACAACTAACTCATTAAAAAATGAGTGAGTATTTGTGCACGATTTTGTGCCTCTTGCCAAGGAGATCTCACACGCATAAATACTGTCTAAAACCCTACGAGCATCACATATAGTGTTACTCGTCTGAAATAAGTCTGCATATTCTACTTCAGGGTTTCTGATATTAGAATAGTCACCTTCAATCTATATCGTTGAGAATTATGAGTTCCTCCCAAAACATCGTGCATCAAAAGTTGTATGTGCTTCGGCAATTTTAGGGTCAGGGATGTTGTTAATGCGTTTAGAGAGCCGAACATATAATACATCTTTGGCATCCCTCACTAACGCAACCACACCCATATACCTTCTTTCCTTGAAAATAGCCGCATCAAAATTGACTTTGAATACACAAGGTTTGAAGGGCTGCCATTGTGTTGCAAATTTTGGTTTACACTGGGACGCCTTTTGTTGCGCATTCTTGAGCTCTTCCACCGCTAAGTGTGCTTGAGTGATAATCTCCATGGCATTATTTTATATGTTGTTGCGGTACTTATTATTCAGTTATTCTACGGTAGCCGGCTCATAATTAATATGTTCTCCATTTCTTATTTCTTTACCAGAATTAATAAGGGCTCAAACTAAGATTAAGATAATTTACATAAATGAGTTAAAACTCGACGATTGCTTACTAGGTTATGTCCTCACTCATCACGAGATTTGGCGTATGTTGAGTCCGCAATGAGAAAAATGACCAACTCAAGATAGCTTAAACCCATGAAATGAAGCTCGACTGTGCTCTAACGAGTTAAAACTTTACTATAACCTACTCGGGTCGTTCGACTCTTTTATAAAGTAACTATACGGTAAAGCTAATGTTTCACATGAAAAATGGTGCAGAATAAGAGACATTTATACTAAGTTAAATAGTTTGATAGTCCAATTTAGATCTACGTGGCCCACGAGATTAAATAAGTTAGCCCATAGGCCTAGGATGAAGGGCCAATGTGCGGAGCTCGTAGTGATAAGGTAATTCCTCCCTCAAATGGCTAACCTCGAAGAAAATGAGGCGATGCTCATGCTGAAATGAGCGAGGTGGACAATCCAACGTCA
Organism: Escallonia rubra; assembly: GCA_033065855.1. Classification (NCBI taxonomy): domain Eukaryota; kingdom Viridiplantae; phylum Streptophyta; class Magnoliopsida; order Escalloniales; family Escalloniaceae; genus Escallonia; species Escallonia rubra. The sequence continues at coordinate 187,356 of JAVXUO010002827.1, forward strand.
AAGAAGAGACCTTTACTCAACCAACGGGATATGAAGTTTCAAAAGTTAGGAACTACGAGACTATGGAGGTGATCCCGACCACCTCGATCTTTGCTAAGAATGGAATAAAACATTTTAACAACTCAATTTAGGAGCACACATTGTCGCAGTTTAGGAAGTCGTTGGTCACCTAGTACCTTGAATATCCACCTTTTCAAACTATATATTTGTCTCCACTGCTTGCACTACATAAATGTGGTCATCTCGTCTTAATTTTGAGACCAATCGTATGCTTTCAACAACGTACAATGCTATTTTCATGGGAGCAAGGGGTGCATCACATGCTCGTGACGAGAGAATTCATACCCTTGTGGAAGCCTTTCACACTTGATTTCTCATCTTATACTTTAACTATAGCATATATGCACACATGATGCCTCACTGTGCCCTATCCTGGACTTAGCATTGGCATAATTTTAATATGTCGTCGTACACTCGGATTCATTACGTATCAAACAAATTAGAATATGACATGTAGAGCTCCTCGCCACCTCATAAGTAATGGCGGAACTACATTGGGACTGGGGGGCTAGTGCACCCCCTGAAAATTTGAATTTTTTCCCCCGGGAATTGTACCTAATGGTCGTCCCCCGAGACCTCAGACCAGTCACCTCTCTCTTTCTCCGTGACTGCTGAGGACTGAGGCGGTGACCAATGACTCACACTCACTCCGACCGACGACCGTGACGGTGAGCATGTGATAGTGTGACCAGATTTGGACCGTGACGACGACCGACTCACTCCGACCGCGACCGTGACGACAGTGACGGACTGACGACGACCTCATCGAGCACCGGCCACTGAGACGGCGACTGACGAGGCGACGACCGTGAGTTCGTGACTCACTCCGACGGTCCGACCAGATTTAGAACTGGATAGACAGACTGAGGACTTAGGCTACTCACAACTGCTTCTGTGCACTACTAACTGTGAGGTAAGCCGTAAGCTTCTTCTTTAAGTTCTTAAATTTTAGTTTAATTTCAGTGATTATATAGATATTTGAAAATATGTTTGGTTAATTTGCTTGCTAATTTTTAATTGGTTGTTGGAAGAACATGCCTTGGTTATATTGTAGAAATTATTGGTGATTTGGAACACCTTAATTATTTGGTTAAATTGCTTTACTAATTCGTAATTGGGTAATTGTTTTTCTAATTCATAATTTGGTGCATATATAGTTTAATTTGGCTAATTGCTTTTCTAATTCATATTGTATTCATTGGTTTGCTCATCAACTTCAGCTAATTCTTGTAGCCGTTGCAAAAAAAATGTTCTCAGATTTCGTTACTCTTTAATTTGGTTACTAAGCTAGTAAACATCGCGAGAGTCTCATGCAAACGAAGAGATGCTCTTCGAGAAAGTGAAGCCTTTAGACTTGTTCATGCCCTTGCAAAATGGTGATATTGCTAGTGGTCGCAGTTTAAACCGTGAACATGGCATCAAAAAAGCAGGAGAGACCCGTTGAGGATCACATTATGGTGCATTATTGAATCTGATTCTTATGTTTGCTTCAGTGATAGATGTGCTTAATAATGTTGTTGACGATGCTACAAATTATTATCTGAGAGGTGAAAATTTGAGCCTTTTGAATTCGCTGTCAACTTATGATTTTGCCTTTAACATGCATTTGATGAAAATCATTTTGGAGATAACGAACAAACTTTCACAAGCATTGCAAAAGAAATATCAAAACATTGTGAATGTAATGAATTTGGTAAGAATAACAAAGTAACAATTGCAGAGCTTGAGAGATGATGGGTGGGAAGACTTGTTATACGAGGTTTCACGATTTTGTGTAAACACATGAAATTGAAGTATTGGACATGAGTGCGACATTTGTAGCCCCGGGGAGGCGAAAACGTAATGATGAAGAATGTACAAATCTTTACCATTATCGTGTTAATACTCTTTTAACTGTTGTTGATTTGCAAATCAGTGAATTGAATAATCGTTTCAATTAGGTAACTACAGAGTTGTTTATTCGTATGGCATGTCTCGATCCAAGTGATGGTTTTCTGTTTTTAATAAGCAGAAATTGATTCGACTTGCACAGTTTTATCCATATGACTTTTCTCCAATAGAGTTTAAGATACTTAAAAGTCAGCTTGAGACTTATATTATGAATATGCGGTTCTATGAAGAACTTTCTGATGTAAATGAAATTGGTATACTTGCTATGAAGTTAGTTGAGTTGAAAAGGGATGTGATATATCATTTTGTGTACTTACTTATGAAATTGGTCTTACTATTACATGTTGCAACTGCTACCGTGGAAAGAGTTTTGAAGATAATAAAGACTCGATTTCGGAATCGCATGAAAGATAAATGGATGAATGATAGTTTGATTTGCTACATTAAGAAAAATGTCTTCAAAACTATTGGGAATGCGGCTATTATCAACTGCTACAAATTTTCGGGGCCTTATTGAGTAGTAATTTCATTTGTAAACACTTGAATATCTAATTTGTATTTGTAAAGAGTTTTTAATGACCCTCGTGAAATTTAATAATACATTTTGTATGTTTTTTAAGTGCACTCTATTTTTTACTAATATTTTTTTTTTGTGAATTCGATATAATTTTTATACTCGCTGAAAAAGAATCATGGTTCCGCCCATGCTCATAAGAACTTGACACAACACTATTCAAAATACAAAGGTATATATGGCTTCGTTTGACAAAACTTTTTTTTTGGTTTTCAGTTTCAAAAAAATTAAAATTTAAATAGCAGTTAAATTTTTTTTTTTACAAAAATAAGTAGGTGTTTGATAATCCAGTTTTATTTTGAGTTTTATTTTGTGGTGGTTTGCGGTGGCAGTGGCCGACGGTGATGGTCTAAAAAAAAAAACTCATGTTTGGAGTTTTTTCTTCTTCAGTTTAAAAACTGATTTTTTAAACTGAAGAAGAAAAAAAAATTTGATTATCAAACGCGTTTTTTTTCCCAAATTTTTAAAACTAGAAAAAAAATGAGTATCAAACGGCCATAATCTCTGTATCTCTTTTCCAATCAGATTTTGTAAGTGGCTCAAATTTAACTTTTAGCTCACGAGAGTCTTGAAATGAAAAATGTCCACTAACAAATCAAGCTGGGGCCCAAATTCTAAACTCGACTACTATGTCTACACTTAGAAAGTGTCGCTAAAGCCTTTTTTTACGATAAAAGACGTGTTGCCATAGCTCATAATAATTGTTGACAAAGGTGAGAAGAGATTACAGCGACAAAAGACTTGTTTTGATCAGGTTCTTTAAGTACACGCGCTATCATCACAGCCGTCCGATTGGATGTCAACAAAACCAGTCTTCCATAAAACAAACAAGTCTCATCCCTGGTAAATTCCGGTAATTTTAAAGAAGCATCGGAACTTGGCCAGACAAAATGCAAGTTTCTTATCACTTCAAAGCCATCATCACCAAGAGTCAAATTCCCTGTAAAATTCACTTCGAATAACATCTTATTGACTTCTATGAATCCATGTTTGTGTTTTTGTGTGCCGAAACAGGAGGGCTTCCATCAAACGTCCCCCTACCCCAGATGCAGAGGAAGACCAAGATCGAGAGCCCACTCTCCAAGAAATCATCAACATCAAGGTGATTACTGTTAAAAACTCTAATCGATTTTTGGTAAGTTGAGCTCATAGCTGACATGGGTATTCATGTATCATGCAGTTGATAGAGAGTGGAGAGAAAGAAAAACTGAAGGAGCTGTTAAGGGAAAGGCTTATAGAATGTGGTTGGAGGGATGAGATGAAAGCTCTTTGCAGGTTTTCGTTCTAACGATGTTACTCTATACGAATGTCTTGAAACTTGATTGACTGCGGTTCTTCTTTTTCCCTATCAGATTATAGTGTTTGATCCAATTATGCACGTGTATGTTGGTTCCAATTATACATGTGTGTATTGGTCCGTATGCTAAATGTACTACAAAGGTGGAAACATAAGCTTTTCTTTGGAAGTTGCCAATTAGGAAGTGGAAAGTGACATGCATGAGTGTGTGACTGCAAGGAAATGTTCGCGAATTTCATGAACTCAAAAGTTTTTGCTGCGGGAAGGTTGGGTTAGGATTTGAATTGGGTCAAATTGAACCAGCACTGCATGCTTCGTGGTTATGCTCTAAGCATTCATAGAGACCTTGAAGAAAGGAAGGGTGGGAAGATGAACTATTAGCATTTATTTGTAGCTATTACTGCAAAGAGTACCCGTAGATACAATAGAGTCAGCCAAGTAAAATAATCTTGTGTGAGTAATTACTCAACTTGATCCCGGTATTGGGATGAATGTCTAAGTTGTAATAATCAGAGAAGCTTTTAAAATTATTTTTTGCCGTAGAATCTGCAGAATTTATGATGTTCTTAATTGTGCTTATATGATGTTCTTGAGGCAAGTTGTTTGCATTCGTAACAAGTTTGTTAAACGGCGGTGCATCAAAGTGCTAGATATTAGCCCCTTTATATCTCCATGATATGTTGTTTTTGTGCTATGCAATGTGTAGCCTTCCAACTTCTGACAAGATGTCGCTAATTTCCTTTTTAAAAGGGCATTCACAAGAAAGAAAGGAAGGGACAACGTAACTGTCGATGATCTTGTTCGTGTCATCACCCCGAAGGGTAGAGGTGGGCGGTTTTTACCTTTCACTTGCAACATGCCTTTTTTGATTGTCACACAATCTGGCGTACTTTCTTACAAGTCATGGTTTAAGTTTGGCCTGCATACATTCAAACCTTGTGTTCTTTATCTACTGTGAATCTTGATTGAATTACATGCATCAGGAAAGTAATTAAACTTTATTGTCCGAAAATCAGTCCTGCAACACCGAAGATGATTTTGGCGTATGTTTCATTCAACTAAGAAATAGAGGGGTAGAAGGTTTCCTGTTTCGACTTCCAAAGCTGGGTTGTCTTTTTCTCGATGGGTACGCATAAACCACGTAGGTTATGTACCAGGAAACTAGGGCTCCAGCTGTTGAAGAAAGACTAGAGGAGCCCATTATTTGGGGGAAAAAAAAAGCAATCAGTCAGGGCATGCCAATGTTATTAGGAACAGTCTATTGAAAATGTACAAGTGGTAGTTGAAATTCAAAATTTTCAGACATTGCACTTATCAAAAACTATACACTCATATGGTTAAAACCGTGATGGTGCTTGAGGAGACGCGTCAATTCACCTTCTTATGCATGTGGGAGGAGAAAAGACTTGAATACAATGAGTTGTGTATTTTAGAAAACACACACAACCAGAGAGTTAGAAAAGAGCGGAGAAATGTATTTTTATAAAAACCGACTTGTGGATGTCCCTTTCACTGGCAAATGCATCCTCACCTCTATATCAGTAAAGTATCTTGGATATGATTTTGTTCCAGGGATGGTGTAATGACGACATAGTAGATTCACCAGGCATGTCAGCTTAAAAATTTGCTTAAATTCTTTTGCCCCTGTACACAGATGTGTTTAAAAAGAAATTTCTTGCTACCTGGAAAAGCTCTCAACATCGAGATTTTACATTCCTAGTTTCTATTAATACTGCTTTTGGTGTTTTGGCTACCATCAGTCGCACTTGCTTGCTACCATCAAGTCCATTGTCTGATAATAAAATACGATGAAAGTAGAGTGTTCTTACCTGTCCAGTTGCATTTTTTTTTTTGGGGGTAACATCTGTCCAGTTACTACTAACAGGTATAGAATGTCACCAAAACTTTATGTACTGTTTTATTCACCTTTATGCATTACATTCTTGGTTTCCAGCTTTTTATAAGCTAACATTCCCTGTGTTCATGCAGCTTCTGTTCCTGACTCGGTAAAAGCCGAACTACTGCAACGAATCCGAGCATTTCTTCAAACAGCTGCTCTTTGATTCACTTCAATCGCCTAATAGCCATTGGCTTGGCAGTCAACTATGGATACTTGATTAATCGTCTCTCTGCCAAGTATTACTACTTGGAGTCAAGCTTTTCTTTGAGGAAGTGTTGAATGTATGCTGAACGACCACATTATTGTAATTTCAGAAGTTCTGTTTTTGAATCCTAAGCTGATGAGAACAAGTCCCCCTCACAAGAACGTAGTAGTTTTTTGTTGTTTGTGTATGTGACTTTGAACATTCACGTATGCTAGTGCGTTCTTCGAGGAGTTAACCATATTACACAGCATTCATAGTTTTGAGATCAAATTCTATGGCCTCGGGTTTCTTCCACGAGTTTGCTTGGAAACAGCCCACTCTACACAAATTGATTCGGAGGTTCGTACTTGGTTCTCTGAAGGTGCTACTCCCTATAAAAAATTATGTGCTCTGGACCAACAATTCCGACCATCTAGACTGTTAGATATATAGGACAATAACTCCCTCTCTTCTTTAATTCTTTCTCGTCTATAGGTCTTAAATAGTTTGGATCAAGAGTCCGGAACAATGCAACTCGTTAGTCAACAGACTGACTAGCTCAAGTAATATAAGTCAGCACTTGCGTTATATATGCCTAGGATTGCAAATGAACGAGTACTCGGTTTGTTTGGTAGAGCTCGGCCGGCTAAACCTCCCCCCATTTATTGTATTTTAATGTTTTCCATTTCTTCTATTAATAATCTATTTTGTTTTTCAGATCTATTATGCTCAATGTTTGCACTATTTCTAGGTATATTACCATAAGGATAACGTGGTCTGAAGATTAACTATTTCTAATTTGTTTGTAGACATTTATATACCACTATAAGTGTTGTCTAGATTAGCCAGGGCTTCATCATCCCATGGATTGTGTTCCATTATCTTGACAATGTTCAAGTTTGTATTTGCTTATTTTGACCATGTTCAAACTCGCATTTGATTATTTGGACAATATTCAAGCTTGTCTGGTGCTCTTCACGAGTTTCAAATACACGTTCGACTGTGTTCGCGAGATTTACACGAACATGAATAAAGTTCAGCTCGTCTCGCAAAAATGGAATCCAATAAAAAAAAAAAAAGTTAAAGTTGATTTTATTAATCAAAATCCTTAATTATTATTGCTGACCGAAAAATGCCTAAAACAACAAGTAATTGGGCTTATGAAATAATTGCGATGATAATTGGGCTTGTGAATATAGAAGATGTATACGAATATAATTGAGTTTTCAATGAACGAATCATGAGCTTGTTCACAAAAAAATCGATTCGTTTGCGGCGCTACATAGGCCTCCTTGTTTATAATGGAAATCTGAAGTACTATAAGCCAGCACTTGCTCCTCATTGTCGCCTTAGTTCCCCAAAGCCATGAATGCCCTTGCCAAACTGTCACGGCTATTATGAAAGTTGGGAATAATGTTAGAGCTTCTCATATTTGTTAGTACAAGATTGTTTTCTAAACGTCGCTCATCTTTATAAAGTAAATTGCTCATCCAAGAAAAGAATGATTAATAAATTTGGTGTCTTCCCCAAGGAGACGAAGAAGAAAGAGAAGAAAGAAGGACACATTTTCCGATTAATAAAAACAAGCCCAAGTTCTTGATAATTTTGCGAATAGAGGAATTAAAATGATACGAGACATAATACAAAGATTAATTAATTTCAAGAAATTATGAGTTCTAGACTGATTTAAAAAATGAAGATAGTACAAGGAGAAAATTAAAATTATTCAAAAAGAAAAAACAACACGAAAAGCACTCTTCTGAATTATTTTTCAATTCTTTTCATATGTAATGTTAAATTCTTTTTCTTTTTCCTTTTTTTGACTCATGAGTTGACCAAGGGGCAAAAGTGTATTTACGTGTGACCGGTTACTCCGTCCTTATCAGCACTTTGCCATTTGTTCTATTTTCGCGGTCCCTGATAATAACTTCTACTGTCTCTGTTCTTCGGTTTGTGCTTGTTAAACCCTAGCCCTCGAAGATACACAGAGTAAGCCATTATACCGTGCCAGTGAAGATGGATTCGTCTGAATTGAACATCGAGCGGTACATGATATACGAGCACGTCCGTATGACTGCTGAAGCCAACCACGCCAAAAACCCTTACGACGCCGATGTTAGTCTCAATCTCCCTCACAAATATTTCGCTTGCTTTTATAGTTTCTATGTACTGAAGTACATGTATATAAGTGGGGGTATATAGTACTGCCTCTGTTTCATAATTTTTGTTCCCTTCTTACTTTCTGAACACTGAACTGAGCTCTTATAGTAGACATAGATGGAATTGGGGGTGTTTGGCCAGTCTTGCTAGGGCCAAAACAACGAGAAAAGACATTGTTTACATGTTCGTTCAATATTCTATTTTAGGAGTTTGGAAAAATCAAAGAGGTGGGAAAGGGAGGGATTATGTATTTTATGTAACCTATACTCTCTCTGCTGGGCCTTTTTTGTCTCATAAATATTTCGCCTAATTTTAAAATTTCTAATTACACACTGGCGTGCATATGTTACTCACATACATGTATATAAGAGTGCGCGTGTTTGTATAGTAATCCCTCCGTTTCATATTTTTGTCCCCTTTTGACTTTTTGCGAATTCTTTGGATAGGATTCAAACAACTGAGCACTGAATTGAACTCTAATAGTAGACACTGATCGAATAGGCAAAATCTATTTTAGGAGTTCGCAAAAAGTCAAAGGGCACTAAAATCAAGAAACGGAGGGAGTTTGCATTTTGTTTAATATGTACGCTCTTTGTTTGGCTTTTTTATCTCATAAATATTTCGCCTGATTTTGTAGTTTCTAATTACACATTGGCGTGCATGTGTTACTCAAATACATGTATATAAGAGTGTGCATGTCTGTATGTTTGTGTGTGTAGTACTCCATCCGCTCTCATAATTTTTGTCCCTTTTTTGACTTTTTGCTAGTTTGTAGGATAGGATTCAGACATCTAAACAATGAATTGAACTCTTATGGTTTTCATTGTTTGGCAAGTCATACTAGGGCTAAAAAACAAGTAAAGTAACATGTTCAAAATTATATTTTAGGAATTCGCACAAGTGAAAGGAACAAAAGTTATGAAATGGAGCAAGTACGTATTTTGTTTAGTATATCCCTCTTTATTGTCTTTCTTGTCTCACTAATAATATCTCCTGATTTCAAGGTTTGTATCTACACATCGACGTGCATTTGTTACTCAAATACATGTATATAAGTGCGTGTCTGTGTTTGTGTATCCCTCCATTTCATAATTTTAATCCCCTTTTGACTTTTTGCGAGTTCTTAGGATAAAATTGAAACATCTAAAGTCTAAACACTGAGTTATTCTAACAGTAGTCATAGATTAAAGATGTATTGTTTGGCAAGTCATATTAGGGCTAAAACAACCGAGTAAAATCAATGTTTCCATGTACCATATCATATTTTAGGGGTTTGCGAAAGGTAAAAGGGGACAAAAATTGTGAAACGGAGGGAGTACGTGATTTACGTACGTGTATATACTATATGTCTTCTATAGTCTCTTAGTTGTAAAGTTTGTCTTCTTTGTCTCTTTATAGATTGTTAGGATAGGGTTTGAATGTTTAAATGTAAATTGAACTCAAGAAGGTTACAAGTCAAACTAGAGCATATATGATGAATAAAATCAATGTTACATTGTAAAACCTTGTTCTGGGATTCGCAAAAAGGCATATTTGTTCGAATAAAATGCTTAGCTCACCTCGCCATTTCCTATGTCGGTAGGGAGAAATACTGGTAATGTTGGTGTTGTATTAATGGGTGATGGTTTGATGATACAAAGTGCAATGATGTAAGCAGCTGAGGCATCCTAACAGACCGGTGAAGATATCTATTCATTGATAAGAAAAATAAATTTATATTCTATACATAAAAGGAAAAAGATCCTTTCGTGCCATAGTTGGAAGATCCTATAACGTTATCTCGTGGGGTATTTCGTCTTTTAATGAGTAATGGGAGTAGAAAAAATGCTCAAAAATGACTTAAGAACCGAGCTCTCAAAAAAGAGTCTTTCCGGTTTCAATCTTTCAAAGGGGACTATGTATATTTATATAGAAAAGGGAGGAGTAGTATGCTAATGTATAAAAAATTCATGGTTCATAATGTTTGGGTATGGATTGTATGGAATGTAGATTAGTTGCTTCTCCAGTGTGGAGCGCTTTATCAGTAAGGATAGTTGGAGTTGTGTCTTTTAAGTTTATGCTTCATATATGGACAATACATTTGAACTGTTCTTGGAAATAAGAAATGGAATTTGTGATGTATTTTCAGAACCTGTTGAAATGGGCCGGAGCGCTAGTCGAATTAGCTGCATTTGGTGGAGATATGAATGAATCAAAGAGGATTACCAAAGGTATATTGGCTGTTTCCTATTTGTAATTATTCCATTAGTTGAAATCTTGTACTTTTTGACTTGATTATGAACTACTAATGAATTTAAAATTTGGCGAACCATGATCCAATGTGTTAGATGCCATGGCGAAGATGGAGGAGGCCTTGCAAATTAATCCTGCAAAGCATGAGGCACTATTTTGTTTAGGGAATGCCAACACTTCTGTTGCGCTTATGACGCCGGACCCCAAAGAGGCACAGATTTATATTGACAGGGCATCTCTATGTTTCCAGAAAGCTGTAGATGAGGTACATTTGAGCCTATCAGAAACAATCGTATTGGCATGATCTAGATCTTGACAGAATTTTTGTTGTGAAACTTTTGGTCTTTCAGAATCCAGGAAATGAGATTTATGTCAAGTCTTTGGAAGCTAGTGCACAGGTATTTCATATGTGTTTGATTCTGTTTCTCATACTCAATAACTTGTATCATTTCCAACGGAAATGGTGACTGAAGGTGTATCTAATTTACGATGGGATCGGACTAAGTGAAAATGCTTAGAATGTAGAAGCAGCTGAAAGAAAGTGCTATCATTTTAGTGTGTGCTACACTGTCGATGGAAGAGTAGTATCCTACCTGGAGACATGCCTGCCAAGTGCCAATTGATTTTGCATCCAAATCTTTTAAGCATTTGAATATGGTCCGTTGTTATCTTTACGTTTATCTGTCTCAGTTACCGAATATGGTTAAGAGTCACATCGGATCCAGCAATGATCCAATCTTATCTATATACACTTGTAAAACGCGTGCACCTATATCTGTGCCTCTATACGTGTGTATGTATAATACACCCTACATTATTCTTAATATTTTACGGTGGTAGTTGCTAGTTAGGTTTATTGGACCCGGAGGATGAAGATTTTCTTTCCTCCATGGATCGGGCAATAATCTGTTCAGATCTGTTCCCGATTAAAACACTATGGATTAGTGATGCTGTTATTGAATAATTAGTCGGATTAGGCCTCTTGACTAGGTTTCTTTGGTAAGATATACTAGGATAGGCCACAACAATTGAAGTCCAAATTTTATTCATCAACTGGCTGGATTTTGATATACCACCATCATCTACTCCTTTTCGATGAAGTTTTGCTAGTTTCTTGAACACCCCCCCCCCCCCCCCCCCCACACACACACACACACCAAACACCCCCCACAAAAAAAGGGGTGAAAAAGTAAATAATTAATATGCAAATGGCAACACATCGAGATCTTAGATAGGATTTGGTTGTTTTATGAAAGTAGGGATCATCTAAGACACGGAATTATATGGATGTAATGGGAGGTGGATATACATATAGGTTATATGTTAGGGTTTGTGTGTGAGATCTTGAGAAGTGAACAGGGTATCAATGATTAGTAAGGATCCAGCTTGTGTTGGGACAAACTGATGTATGTGTGGAAAAAGTCTCATCAGCCTTGATTTAAGTTATTGATTGATTTTACTAGACAGGTGGAGAATCGAGGTCATGCCTTTTTGCTGGGATGCAACATGTTTTGGAAATTATTTGTTTAGTGCTTGCTCAGTTGTTCCGTTGTTTATTTGTCTCACTATTATTTGTTACCAAGTTTGCCACTGTGTCATGATAGGTAACAAAATCTAAGTTTTTTTTATTTGAAATTCTTTTTTTTGTGGAAAAATGAATATGCTCGAGTTTTACTGAGTGCATTGTAATTGTCTTCTTTCAGACCCCACACTTGCACATGGAGCTCCAGAAAGCTGGCTATGGTCAACAGGCTTTGGGTGGAGGTCCTGGAGGACCTTTTGCTACTCCAAATGCAAAGGTTCGGTTTCTAATGTTATTTTTCAGATTGCTAAATAAACTGTAGTATCTTCTTCAAGGACTGCGTTTGCGTTTTGCGTAGTTTTCTACCTGGAGGGAACTAGCTCTCTCTGGTCATTGTATGATCGTTTGCTCCTTTTTGTGGGGTATAATTTCTCATTTGTACCTCCTCAAATAGCAGAGTCAACTGTTCAACCTTTCCTCATTGTCTTACTTTATTATATGCATACATATGCGCATGCCTTTGGAATTGCAGCTCTCTTTGCATGAGTTTTTCCCAGAAAGGAAATTGATTTGGCATAACCATATTCCAAGTTCACCCATCATTGATGAAACAATTACTCTACATCCTAAAATGAACTTGCCCATGCAACAGAGAGGTAACCATTGGGTGAGGGAACTGAAGCTTAGTATATTCTGGCATGCGGCTACAAAGTGTAATTTTGACCTTCGAGTGTTCTTAAGATTAACCTTGCCTAGATTGAAGCTGCCATTTATGCTGGCAGTTAGTAGGATATATGCAGGAGGACTCACATACTTGTGTCACATTTTTCTTATTTTTGGTGTTATCTTTTGGGGTGGGGTTGGAGTTTAAGAATCACAAAATCAAAGACGGGCATATTGTTATTTAAACAAGCCAAACACGTTAAAGAAAACATTGTATCTTATGTTTGATAAGTTGGTAGAATGTGGAGTTTTTGCAACTTGGGACTTTGGACAGATTAAAAATGACTTCACGTAATGATATACCTTCAGTCGTATCTTGTGATATCTAAATTGGATCAAAATGATAAATATGGGAGTATATGAGAAAAGTGAGTATGAGATGACACCTTAGGTAACTTACCATCAGTGCGCTAAATATCTGTTTGTCTGAATCAAATTTTAGAGAATCAACCTTTGGATTACATGGGTCTAATCGTCTTAATCATTTATACCAAATTTTAAGTTGATCTAAGAGCAAGAATTTTCCATTTACTCATTTTAGTAGATCAGATTTTATAGTTGGAAATAAATATGGATTGGAACACTACTTTGATGAGGCACCTCTCGACCTCCGATTGACTTCAAAATCAGTATGCATGTTTGTAGTAAGTAAAGCATGAAATCACGCTTAAATCAAAACTTCCATTTCTAGGAAAAATTATTGAGGTCACCTTATACCCACTTCTCTCTATATGCGCGCGCGCGTGTTCTTTTGATATTGACCGTCTCGCTGTCAAATATCTGATTTTTGGAAATTGATGTGCCCGTGTTGCCTTACACAATTCCTTCTGTGCTCTATGCTTCTTTATCTTCCTCAGCTACTTGTTAAGTTTTTTTCAATTGCCTTTTACTTCTCAACTTAGAGCTTTGTTTAGTGTTTAACTTGCCCTTTTCTTGATTCTATCAATTTTTTGTTGGATGAAGACTCGCTAATTCTTTGGTTCGTTTTGTTTCAGGGCTCCGTGAAGAAGGCGAGCAGTGATCTGAAGTATGATATATTTGGGTGGATAATTCTTGCCGTTGGACTTGTTGCATGGGTGGAAATGGCCAAGTTTCATGTTCCTCCACCTCCTCCAAGATAAACAAAGATTTGCTTGCCCCACAACGAAACACGAGACATTGTAAAAACATCTGTTGGTAGTGTTCAGGTATTCCATTAATAGGTTTACCCAGCTGAGTGTGTAGTAAAAATGAGCCATATTTGTGCTATTTTATTCATATCTTGGTTGTTAATCAGTAATCAGTATGGCTGTTTTCCAATTTAGTTAGGAAGATAACTTTCATTGTCTTGGCAAATCTTTACACCATATTATGTGCCGTGTGCAAATTGGTTTCCACCTGTTGGTTGAGCTGCATCAGTTTCCCTTTTTGACATTTTGACGTTGGTTGGTATGCTTAGAAATGCTTCAGTGAGCCCTATTATAGCAGTGAGATTGTCAGGCTGTCCTTGGTCTGATTGCTGATTGTTGTAATCTCTTTGTTGTACTATGTGCGGAATGTATCGTAAAGCTTTCGAACTGTAGAGTATACATGGGGCGTCTCAGTGCTTCCCTGGAGGAGTCCATCTATTAACCATGTTTCTGCCATTGGAGCCCATTTCCTCTTGATTTACAAATATCTTTAGCCACTCTCCAATACAACTGGGCATTCCATTTCACATTATGTTAGACTCAACATGATGGGGGATATGTGCGCGTTTGCAGATGGTTTGTCCTATGGGCTTATGCTTTTCTAAAAACTGAATATATCCAGCCATTTTTTTCTCGTCTTTGATGGCTTATTGGTTCATTATACGGTCTCCTGTACTTAAGTGAACTGATTATATGAAGGTTCTAACACAATGGATGGGATCATAGAAATGGCGTAGTAGAATGACAAACAAGATATCTGCCAAACTAGTGCCCCTTTTCTTTTTAAAGCAAAGATTCTAGTTGCAGCATTACTTTTGAGGTGTGTCACGGTCAATGTGCGTGTTGTGAATTCTTGGGCAACTCAGCTTTTTTTCCACTGTAGCTTAACACGTATCTTTACTCCTCAGTCAGTAGTGTTCTTAAGCGTATTTTTATTAGATGCAGTGATAGTATTCGCACTAGATCGCTATGAGGACAGTTAATATAATAACTTTTTATAGAGCTGGAGCATTTTTGTTAGGTTTGGAAAGTTAAAAAGTATGCATTGCACTTAAGCAGGCTTGGGTTCTTTAGGATGCTCCTAGAAACGGCGTGCCATTAAATATTATTTCGGCACAAAGATCCCTTCCTTTTCAAACTTGCCTTTAAAAGTTCTTTTTCCAAGTCCCCGTGAGACTGGCATCCACTCGTGGTTTTGGTCTCAGCTTTAGCATATTTAAGGGGCAATTTTGCCCGGGTAATATAGTTTTATCCGCATTCTAACGTGCTTTCTGTAAAGCAGACTTCTGTTAATCTGTCTGAAAGGAAACTGTAGTGAGATCGTGTGGACCGAAGACGTCCACGACTCGGACTTCACTTTCCTGGGATTATGTTGCTCCATAAATTTTATGTAGCTTACTCCTAGACTTTGATATATATTGTGGGTTGCTAAAACAACAAAGAACTATCGGAAAGGAAGTTTTATTGGGTGCTTTCATGGGTGGATGTCATGATTTTCCACAGCCGAGGTTATTTTATAGCTGGTCCTTACCCTTCTTGTTGGTTCTTCCCTTTCTCATTTCCCTTTATCTATTGAATAGATGGTGCCAGGTTTTCCAAATGTGGAGGTGGTGGGACACCGGTGATGTCGAAATGTGGTCAATAGCGTCCTTGGTTTTGTTCCTAGTCGGATCACCTTTTCATTATATGCTTTTAGGCATTCTGTTATCTGGATTTGATTCGATAGGAAGCACCTCATTTATTGGAGTCCATGACCACTAACCAACCACTCTGGACTTTTGCCTGGGCGAGGCCTGTCAATAGATCACTTATGTTACGAACCCTACGTTTTTAGGTGGATCTGGTTTATCCAAGAATGCGATAACCTGATTGTTTGATTACTCGCTGGATTGGAGACTCCTATCCAAAAGCGTTCCCAGTCCCAACATTTTTTTTTTGTTAGACCAGTCGATTTTCGGACACCACATTGGGAGCCGACTAATCCGAGTTCGAGCCAGGCTGGACCACATGGAAGGAAAAACTCACCCTACCAAGTTTTAACGCAGCTGCATTCCCAGGGCTCGAACACGAGACCTCTGGTTAAGTTAGGACAACCCCTTACCAGCTGACCTACGCGCTTGGTGGTATTCCCAGTCCCAACATTATAATATGGTTTGTGTATTGTATACTCCGATCCAAATGCTTTAGGCGTTTAGTTCGAACATTTGCATACTGTGTACACTCCGATCCAAAAGAGGTAACATTGGCATACCCGGTACCCGGCAGGCCTGCCATTGGATATAGTAGCGCGGAGGATGTCATTGCTTCGCTGTGATGCATGTAAGCATTCAATCTGCACAGTTGATTTCATATTTAGAGGATCCAGGACCATG
Organism: Escallonia rubra; assembly: GCA_033065855.1. NCBI lineage: Eukaryota > Viridiplantae > Streptophyta > Magnoliopsida > Escalloniales > Escalloniaceae > Escallonia > Escallonia rubra. The sequence goes on from JAVXUO010002827.1 coordinate 203,439, forward strand.
TTTAGGCACTAGTGCAGGTGTGAATCAGCGTACGGATGCCCTATCCGCATGATTAATTAGCAAGCCCAGACAGGCATGCTGGTGGAGCCGCAGCCCCGATTTTTTAATACGTCCACTGGCTAAACAAAAAGCTGTTTGTGTCACTACTCCAGCTTTCAGATTTCAAAATTTCGTTGCATCCTAACTATTTTCTAGGCAAAAGAAAGGCCCCGTGCAAATGCACCGCCTTGGTAAATGAAACGTTGCACATTCGAACAAAAATTAAAACGAAGTCAATTGAGGTGTCGAGCTTCACCATTAGCTATCTGACATTTACTCGTCTCTAACGATGTTATATAATTGCTTCAGCGCGGAGTTCAAGTGCTGAAAGTACAGTTTAAGCATCTCTTCTTTAAAAATAGAAAGAAGATTCGATACAACCGTGTTTTCGACTATTTGGACTCAATTTGTTTCAAATCTCTTTTTTTTTTTAGGAAAATTAAGGGCCCGGCCAAAATATGGAATGGTTAAACCTGCAGCAATAGTAAGACCCCTAGGAAATTGTTCATGACTATCCAGGTTTGTGGGAATTGTCTGGATCCATGTAGACCATGTCAGTAATTTTGCTTCCACTTAATTTTATTTTTTTCACGTTTATATTTTCTTTTTCTGAATAAAACTAATAACATCATAATATTTTTCTTCATGTACTCAAACTTGTGATATTGTGCAAAAGGCAAATGAGTTTTTTTGACTTCGATCTAATCTCCTCCACCTCTTTAGACATTTATTTACATTTTAAAATACAGAACTCTAGACGACAACATGGTCTATATATGCCAACCTCCTTCTCATCCAATCTTCTCAGGACAAACAAGTACGAGCCTCTTTCTACCAATAATACTCGCCACCTTTTGATTTTTACAAATGAAGCTGTTTACGTTGGCAAGCCTTGTTCTCCTAATCCTTTGTTTGAAAGCCACTTGCCCTCTCACTCTTGTACTACTCCTGTTGTCTCTCTTGCCCTTCTTCCTAAACCTCTGGTTGACTCCAGGAGGTTTTGCATGGAGAAACTATGAACAGAAAACCCCTTCAAAGCTTCGTGGTCCCATCGGTTGGCCTTTCTTGGGGACCTTACCACAGATGGGCAGCCATGCTCACCGAAAACTAGCCGCTACGGCTTGTTCCTTGGGCGCAACGCGTCTCATGGCATTCAGTCTCGGCGCGACCCGTGTGATCATCAGCAGTGACCCCGACACGGCCAAGGAAATCCTTTGTGGGAGCTCGTTTTCGGACCGCCCCACGAAGGAATCAGCCCGGCTGCTGATGTTCGAGCGTGCCATTGGATTCGCTCCCTCTGGTGCCTACTGGCGCCAGCTCAGGAAGATTGCGTCAAACCACATGTTCTCCCCCAGGAGAATTTCGAGCCTCGAGGGCGTTCGGCAACATGTAGTCGATGACATGATTGCTGGAGTGCGGAAAGAGATGAGTGAGAGAGGGGTAGTGAAGATAAGAGGGATATTGCAAAAGGGTTCTTTGAGCAATGTTCTGGAGAGTGTGTATGGGAGTAGTTTAGGGTTAGAAGGAGAGGAGCTGGGTTTCATGGTGAATGAAGGGTATGAGTTGATAACAAAGTTTCATTGGGGTGATTATTTTCCTTTATTAGGGTTTTTGGACTTCTATGGAGTCAAGAGGAAGTGTCATAAACTAGCACTTAAGGTCAGTGGTCATGTGAGACGGATTATAGAAGAAAGGAGAAGAGATGGAGAGTTCTCTGACAAGACCGACTTTCTTAGTGTCTTGCTTTCTTTGCCTCAAGAGGATCAACTCTCTGATGCAGATATGGTGGCCGTTTTGTGGGTAAACTCCCTCCCTCGGCCCTCACACACACTGACACACAGCATGAAGATTGCTAAAAGGAGCACCCATAAGCTACCAACACAAAGTGCATGCATTAAGTATGTTAATACATGAATAATTAACACTTACTTATATACTTGTTTTTTCCTTGCGATGAACTTTTGACAATGATCTTGTCATATATATCCTTGAAAGTTCTCGTCATGCAGAACCTTTTTAGTGAAGTTAATTATATTGTGTTTAAGGTTGCAAATTGCAGTACTGCATGGTGCCATATTTTAAACAATGAAGATTTTTACTTCATTGTCAATAGAATTGAGGAAAGGAAACTGGTCGTATGAGTCAAAAGAATAGTTAAGAGACGAAAAATTATTGCACGACAGCTAAAGTATTGAGTTCGGATTGTTTATGTGACATGCCCGCAATACTTGAAACTGGCCCTAGGAGGCAAAAGAACAGTTAAAGAGACGAAAAATTACTGCACGACATTTAATTATTCATGCATGTGTCAAAGGTGACATATATTATTCATGCATGTCTCAAATGTGCTATAACTCCCTTCGATATAAACAGCGGTTACAGTTTGCTTGGGTGAGCGGAACCGCCTTCCTTTCAAACTATACAGAAAATATTTAAATATTAGATTTTTATAAGAAGTTTGGGGTTTTGCTTAATTTTTCACTGATCAAACTGGGCCTGAAGCCTGATTAGTAAACTAATTTTTATTTGCTCGTGATATTATGCAGGAGATGGTATTCAGAGGAACAGATACAGTTGCCATCCTTCTTGAATGGATCATGGCCAGAATGGCTTTGCACCCAGACATCCAAGCAAAAGCCCAGCAAGAGATTGACACGTGCGTCGGCCGCAACAGGCACGTGCAAGATTCCGACATTCCAAACCTGCCTTTCCTCCAAGCCACGGTCAAAGAGGTCCTCAGATTGCACCCTCCGGGCCCATTACTCTCGTGGGCCCGCCTCGCAGTCAACGATGTCCACGTGGGCAAATTCTTCATCCCAGCTGGCACTACGGCAATGGTGAACATGTGGGCCATAACACACGACCCGTCCATATGGAAAGACCCGTGGGCCTTCAGGCCCGAGCGGTTCACTGAGGAGGATTTTTCGGTGGCGGGCTCGGATCTGAGGCTCGCACCGTTTGGGTCGGGTCGCAGGGTCTGCCCCGGCAAGGCGTTAGGGTTGGCCACGGTGCATTTGTGGCTTGCTCGACTGATCCATCGATTTCAATGGCTTCCGGCTGAGCCGATAGATCTTTCAGAGTGCTTGAAGCTCTCTCTAGAAATGAAGAAACCACTGGCTTGTCGTGCACTCGACCGAATAAATTTTTCAAAATGAAATATTTTCAACAAATTCAAAAACATGATATCAAAATCAACAAAAATGATATCCAAACAAAGCCTAAGTAACCGTAAACTTGTGTGATAAAAGGTTGTTTTGTGATTCCTGTAAGACTCTTCAAGCCCGAGCGAGGCAAGTGTAAAAAGCATGGAATTCAATTCCAACAACATGACATGTATATAAGCTTGACGAGAAAAAATGTTTGTGGACGTTCTAAATTACAGATTCTAATTGCTTCTTCTATATCCTTCTTAGAATGCCCTGCTTGTTATATAGTTGAATCGGGCCCATCTGTGTCATAAGGGGTAGGAGGAAGATTCCTCCAACTTAGGTAACAGCCAAATTTAATCATACTTGGCTTCTTCAGAGGATTTTATATGAAAATTCAGTCTAATGTCTAGCGAGTTTCACACATGCAACTCCAGAAATACATCCGGGTTAAGTCGGGAGGTTCATTTGCAGATTGTTTACATGATTTTCAACAGTCCAAGACACTAAAGACAGTATTATGATTCAAATAATGCTAATTCTAGATACGCTTTTGTAGTTAATGCCACATAAACGGTGTGCCGGTTTTTATTTGTTAGGCCATAAAAGGTGTTAGGTTTGGACAAACTTTAGAAAGAATTATCATTGAAAGTGTTAGCGTAAATGTTACTAAATATATTAAACAACTATTAATCATCGCTAATACTTGGAGTTATAATAATATTCCCAGATTAGGTGCAAAAATTTATCAATGAAGAGAAATATGATTATTGGAACTAGAGTCAACAAGTTTCTAAAGACCCGAGGCTGACCCCACTATGGATTTGATATAAATGCTATTGGGTTAGAATTATCTAAATCCGGCTCGTTATCCGGAGGCCCAAGTATTATGGGCTAATTATGATTGGGTTTCTTGGGCTTGTGTGAAATCAAGTTGACAAAGAAAGAACCGAAACAAGTATGCCTTAAATAGGCTTCCGTGCTTGAAATTCCTGTTTACGGCCCATTACTACTAGGCTGGTTGGCCCAGCCCCGAGCCCGTCCAAATGTAGATACTGTATTTGATTTGTCTGTTACTCCACGCGCTCCACATTGGATACCCCTCAAATTCAAAATTTGAACTCAGGGAGACTTCCGTGCATCTCGCCGCTGAACATTTTCAGATTCCCCCCACGAGGCCGCTCGAAGTTTGAATAAATTCAGAAAATGTACTCCTCCTGTTTAGCGAAATGACAATTTTTATTATATTATTTTTTTTGGACCCTTTTTCTGCGATCATCTTCTCAAAGGGAAAATAAGTGTCAAAAATTTTAACAGTTGTTTTCAAAACATGAGATGCGCTTGTTATCACGTTATGATTTGAACTATTTTCGGAGGACTATTCATTGGAAACAGCCATTCAAGGACAAACATAAGTAAGATGCTGCTGATTATCCTTGATCAATAGTTCTTTTAGTTCTTTGTACTAATAGAAGGTAACTTAGGTGGGGAAGAAAGACGATCACTTTGAAAAAAATATAGTTGTTTAAAAGACAAACTTAATGTTTATTGTTTATATGATTTGTTGAGAAGAAAATTATTAAAATAAAAAAATACTTATATATTGACTTTTCAAGTATATCGTATTTATCTCTCATAACACGCAACGAAAAATAAATTTATTGTGTGAAATCTAACCGTTGTGTTCAAAATTTCTTTTGATCAAGTTTAAATTTTAAAATTAAAAAGGAATTGAATTTGTAAACTCTAAAAGTGGAAAGTTTACTCATATATTCAAATTAATCAAGACAAAGTGACAAACTCACATTAAAAACGAGCAAAAAATTAAAGAAAAAGAACACAATTTCCTAATTTCGCAGCCTCACTTAAACCCAACACGCTCCGCTCACATTTTCCCCCCACTCGCTCCTACAAATGCCAAAGCGTTACAGATGTCAGCTGGGAAAAGCGAGTTTCTCCGCACGTCGAAGCGCGCGAGTGGGGAACCAAGTGACTTCTGTTAAAACAATACTTAAAGATGAAAAGAGCTCAAAAAATTTCCCAACAAAATTTCATTTTTCTTCCGACAAACAAAATAAAATTCCGATTCCTCGCAGACCCTTTTCCCTCTCTTTTCATTTTTTTCATTCGTTTGGAGGGAAAATCCTCCGAGCAACCAACTTTTGCTGGTAAAAGAACCCTATAATTTCAGTGTAACGGTTTTCAATTTACTCGTTTAGTCTTCAATGGCTGAATTTGCTGGTACTTTGCAGGTGGAGCTAGTTTTATCTTTCAGCCGTTGTGATCTTCTGGGGATTGATTTCGGGTCAGGTTTGTAGCTTTGAACTTGCTTTTAGTCTAATTTGTGGCTTTGATTTGCTATTTGTGAAGTGCTTCTGTTAATGGAGTTTTAGGGTTTTGTTTTGGTTCATGCATGTTGCTAGTAATCGTTGTTCTGTGGTGATAGAGCTTGAAATTTTTGATCGAGTGTTTGAATTGTTGTACTTTGTGCTGCTGCATGTGCTTGATTTGAGTTTGTATGTGGCTTCACTGAGCTTTTGACTAAGCTGCGAAAGCTTGGTCATTGACGCACTGTATATTTTACATTGTTTGTTTCAATTGCAAATGTGTGTGTGAGCGTACTTTTGTAAATATTTAATTGATGAGTTGATTTTCGAGTTGTGTAGCAGAGGACTGAGATAAGAGGATTTGCTGAGTTCAGATTTGTTAGCCAAGTGTTTAAATGTTAGGCTTCAAGTCTCATATGGGGAGATAGGGACAAGTTCGTTAGATGATATTTACTGGAGGTATATTTAGCAGGGAGGGTTTGAACGAGCCTGCTCTATTCTGATTAGTCCAATGAGAGGTTTATTTAGGGCCTGTGTAATCGATTGATCTTGCTTTGACTTGTGTAATCGACTGTCAAGCTTCTAATGGATTGAGTCCCGTGTCAGGCCAGATTGATTATATGAATCTTGGATCATATTGGGGAGGAAATCCAAGTCATTGTACTGAAAGATGCAGAAGGGCACCCTGTGTTGATATATCCAGTCCTTTTTTGCAGTAGCTGTAATTTGTAAACCTAACACAAGAAGGGAAAATATTTTTGTGCACAGAGCTTGATGAACTTTACTGAAGGGAAAATATTCCCTTCAGTAATATTATTAACCTGTCAGCTGGAAAAACGTGGGAGTTCTAACTGTAGGGAATGTCCAGGATAATCAAGACAGGTTAATAATATTACTGTTGTGTGTTGAAGTATGGGTGCAGTAAGGGATGGGGAAACGACCTCATGCTCTGTTCCAGTAACAGATTAGAAAAAAAAGATTAACTGGAGCTTGAGACGTAGATTCACAGGCATAGGAATCAGAACCACACGCACACTTATCGTACATACATATCCTTCCCTTTATATGAGGGGACACCTGGATTATGCAGCTTTACGACAGTTGAACTAAATCTAGTTCTGATTTATGATGTCTTCATGGCACACTTTCTTTTGGAAATATGTATTTTCTACGTCATATCTTCTCACTCTGCATCAGCAACTTCTCCGTGTACGATCACATTTGTATGGGCATCAAAATGTTTATGTATTTGCTGTTTGAGTTTGATGGTGGCGATTTAAGTCTTCCAAGATATTAGTGTTGGTGATTTTAACTGTTTATATACCTAGTAAATGTGTTGGCAAGCTTTCCTGTATATTGTCAGGCGTTGCACCGCACACTGACTTGCTTGTTTACCCATGTTTCTTTATTTGATCACTCACCCTTATTGATTTGTCAAAGCTATACTTTGCAGAATATAACAAGATGGTTGCTATTCAAGAGTACATGTTTACTGATTTCTTTTATCGTGTCAAAACTTTCGAGCTTGAAGGTGGTGATATGATACCCTGCTGGTTGATTGCGTAGCGTATTGCCCTTTAGCTTGAAGGTGGTATTGAACTGTATTAAGCACAGACATTCCAGAAAGGGGACTGTAGAACTCTTTTTCTTTAGTGTGCTGAAGCGCATAAGCTAGTAAGCATCTAACTTGGATATCCTTCCCCAACTTGGAGATGCAAACCAAGAAAAAGGTGAGCGGAAGAAGTTCTTCTCGTGAACCTGTCAGACCAAAGGCTTCAAGGGGTCAGAAGAAGGTGTCGGGAGATGTGCAAATTCAAGAGAAGAAAGTTACGGACTTGATCACTTCTTCTACTAGAAAGCAAAGATCCTGTAAGTGAATACTTCAATTCTGTTGTTTGACTTTATAGCTCTGAGCATTGTGATGTGTTTCCCATTTTGTAATTGCAGGATACTCGACTGAAATCACTATAAGGTGGCATATATATGTAGAATGATTTAGGAGACGTTACTCGTGTGGAAATTGTAACTAACTATGTTATTCCCACCTTGACGTGAAAGCTAATTTAATAGTTGTACAATGATTCACCCAAAAGTTGTAGTGACCATGATATCAGCCAGTAGTTGTTGTATTGCGGTTACATACATATATGCTGTATTCTCTATGTTTTGTGGGCACTTCTTTGGCTTGAAGAGTGATCTTAAGGGCTTTATATGTTACCACTTCGTGCCGGATATCAGTTTGTTGTGTTCAGGGGTTTATGAAGCCTATTGTAGGCCTTATTGCTTCCAGATTTATCCTTGATATTATTCGAGGTGAATATGGAATAAACCTGGTTTTGGCTGGTTCTGAGAGGCACTTTAATAGAACATATACTGTCCCTGAAGTTAGGTTAAGGGATGATATTGTTGGTTCACATGTTCATTTACATTTATTATCATGGCGTGTTTTCCTATTCATCTGGTGTCTGTGCTTATTTGCTGATCACACCATGAAGATATTGGCTTACAACCTGCGCATGACGGATTTATATTATCTTCCACCTTCATCATAGTTTTTGTTCACTAGGCATCAGTTTGACAAGACCATTTTCTTATATTGATGTATACAAGCGTACACTTATGCGTGCCATCCTCGTGATGTTACTTTCAGCTGGCGCTCAACCAAAAAAAAGTACGGATCACGTTACTGCAGCGAACTTAAATTCCAGATATGGAATGTTGGATGATGAAACTTCCGCTATGTCTTTGGAGCATGATGCTAATCGGTCTATGGATAATGCCACGCTGGATCCTAAAGTAATTATATACTCTTTCCACATTGATTTCCCCTCTAGTTTGTTTCCAGCCTTTCCAACTAACTGCACTCCAATTTTATTTGCCAAATCATTTGTTTATTAATAGTTTCATTTTCATGCTCCTTAAGAAACACAAAGTTCTATGTATCTTATGTAGCTTAAAGAGAACATGTATCATAGTCCATGTATCTGTGGTCATATTTTATACTTACTAGGGAAAAACCCAACCAACCAACTCAATCAAATCCTTGTCTCAAACTAACTGGGGTATGGTACAGGAAACCTTTCCTTCCATCGCCTATCTAAAGTCATGTTCTCTTATATGTTTCTAGCAAGTAAGCTTTTATTTTCACTACTTCTAGCCATGATTTTCTTGTTATGCTTTCTTCTAGCTTCATCAACTTGGTAAATGTTTCTGTTTTACTGAATTTTGCATTGCATGTTAAGGAACCTCCTAGGCAACACAATACATAACGAGTCAATGAAGGCATTGAACTCCTTGAGACTAGATTCTTTGTGTGATTGGCTTGCACCAACTCCTTCAAATGCAAAGTTCTGAAGATCATATTGCACAGTCATGCTTATGAAGATGGATGTCAGTGGCACTTGATTGCGTTAGAATGGTCTTCCACTATGTAATATGCAACAATATGAAGGGATGGCCGAGATAGTTTAGAAAGCAATTGGTAGAAATGCTACCTGTTTTTGGCTCCAAGACTTCATATTTGGCTTATAGAGCAAACACCAATTTTCGATATTATGGTTTTTGTTAGAGTACAATCTGAAAAGAAGGAGATACTAAAATTTTCAGGCTCTTTAAACTCGAGATACGAGAATAAAAAGGAATCTGAATCGGTCCTCTAACAAACCTTGTCGAAGTGAGCAGGAGACCACCATTTATATTGCATGTTAATATGAATTGTGGTACCCACCCTATAGCTTGCAATGGAGGGAGACATGAGCTCTGGGGCCGCCCTTTATGCATCTGTTTCTCCATTTTATGTACGTATATATCATTTTGGTAGCATGAACAAAGGCATAAGCTACAGGATGTAGAAGTGACTTGAAACTTGGGTGAGTCCCTAATGTTAGGCCCTCGCACTTTAGGGAAGCCAAAATATTGTAATTTCACGGGGTTTGGAAAGTGGATTGCTCCTAAGGGTGTAAGCTCGACCATGAAAAACTCCCTGCTCTTGTAACTGTTACCCTAGTCTTTTATCCGCAAGTAACTGATTCCAAAGTCTTGTTTCGTGTCTTCTGAAATCTAATTGTTCAGATCAATCCAATAACAAGTAAGAACAAAATGTGCTAATTCTTTGGAGCGCAGTATCTCTTGTAGCTAGATGATTGCATTGTCGACAAGCAAGTTGCCTATGACTATTGAGTTTCTTCTATGCTGTTGAAGCTCAATTACTTTTGATTCTGCATGGTGGCTGCTCCTTCCTGCTATCCTTGCCTAAGCGAAAGATTGCCATACCTGCTAACTACTTAATCTGAATCTGGAAGTCCCTTGTTTGAAGAGATGTACCTGGCATCTAGATAGTATTCAATGTTAAACTGTTTATCCAGGCTGATTGTATATCGGACTGATAGCATTAGTGGGTGGTTGTGGCAATATGTGCAAACTCATCACTTAATGTATTAGTGTTCAGAAATTGGTATGCAGTGAGCGTCATAAATGTTAGTATACATGACACCAAGAATATGACGTATGATTGAATGCTGATACTTTAGGATTGTGATGATGGACCTGCTCATTGCATGATGGAAACTATATTCTCTCCGGCCTTTCACATTTCTAGGGCTGCTGGGGCGGAAATTGCCAGTGGAGGTAACTAATGGAATTGGTTTCCTTTTCTCCATTTTTTTGTCGCTCTTCTGTGCTTTTGCTCCGAAACTATTTACTTTGTCCTAATTATATCTTCTATTCCATGCTTCTGTCACTTTCGCCACAGCCGATTTTATCAAGTTCTTCCAGAATGGGGACCAGCAGTTTCATGACAATGGAAAAGAGAACTTGCAAGTTGATCTGCAAAACAGTCAAGTAATCCATGATACTAATGATTCCAAGGACGACACAATTTCTTTAATGAATCTTACATGCCCTGGTAATGTGCGAATAAATGCGAGTAATTCATGTGGAAAGTACAAAGTGCTGTTGAATTATATTGCTGGTACTAATGCTATGAACTCCTATAAATGCAGATGTAGGAGGGGGTCTGTCGTCTGAAGTATCAGCTATATATCTTACCATGAAAAATTCGAAGTTGGAATGTGTAGACGAGTACAGCCATGATCATATATCAACTGATGTGTGTATGGAAGAAGATGAATGTGAAGAATTTGATGACTTCGATCCATATTTTTTCATAAAGAACTTACCAGAACTGTCGTCAGTTGTTCCAACTTTCCGCCGTGTGCTACTACCTAAACAGACACGGAGTTGCCCGCCAACTACTCTTGTTTTAGACTTGGATGGTAAGCAGAATATAAATTCTCTTCATGTTGATTCCCTTTTCCCGTTATGTGTATTACTTTTCCATGGGTTTGAGCTTTAATCTTCTGACTAGTAACTGCCATGGTTTTTGATTTATAATTTCTTGCAATAACTCTGAGGTTGATATTTAGATAGGCTAATTTTCACTGTTATCCGGGCTTCTGTTGGGTTTGGAAGACATTGGTATCTCTCGTCAGCCATAAGTAGCCAGGAGGTGGTTTAATACCTGTAATTCGTGAATGGTCTCCTTTTTCAGTAGCAGAATGTGAACGTGAAAGGACCAAGTCAAAGTTGCAAAATTACCCCGTTCATCAATGGTACTCTTGTTTCGGATAGTAAATTATCTTAGGTTTTTGGCATTAGTGGGAAGTAGGAGCACAAAGCAGCGCACCTGACCATTCCCCCATGGCAAGAGGCATATTATGTGAATATACTACTTTTATGCTTTCCATGTCTTATCTCGTGCTTTACCTACTCTGGTGAATTTCTGATTCACCTTAATATCAGTTTGTGGATGTCGAGATTGTTGATGAAACTCTGGCTTGCGCACTTATATCGTTAAATCAAGTGGTGATCTCCTTTATTTTCAGAGACCCTGGTGCATTCTACTCTTGAGCCATGCGAGGATGCAGATTTCACCTTCTCTGTGCATTTGAACCTCATGGTGCATACGGTCTTTGTTCGATGCCGTCCTCATCTTCATGATTTTATGGAAAGGGTAGCTGGCCTTTTTGAGATTATTATATTTACTGCCAGCCAAAGCATTTATGCTGAGCAACTTCTAAATGTGCTGGATCCAAAGAGGAAGGTGTTCCGCCATCGGGTTTATCGTGAGTCTTGTGTTTTTGTTGAGGGAAATTACCTTAAAGATCTATCAATTCTCGGCCGTGATTTAGCGCGCGTCGTAATGATCGACAACTCTCCCCAGGTACTGCTATAGAAATATTTTACTGAGCAATATCTTTCAAGTCTTGCTTCTTGCTCTTTGTTTGAAACTATTCTTTTTTTTGTGCACGGAACATGGATCAAGTTCTTTGACTTAACGTGTCTAAAGATCTATGTTGTTGACAATCCTGCACCACAAATACTGATGGAAACAATTTTGCTCTCTGCTCTCTTTAAAAAATGTTCTCTTTGATGTGTGGAATCCAAGACCTGAAAACTTTAGCAAGTTTGTGAGATACAATTTGAAAGGAATAGATCAGCTTTATTCCCATGTTAACAGTTTTCATTTTCAGGCATTTGGGTTCCAGGTTGACAATGGGATACCAATTGAGAGCTGGTTCGATGATGGTTCAGACAATGAGTTGCTTTTGCTACTTCCCTTTTTGGAGAGCTTAGTCGGGGTTGAAGATGTCCGGCCGCTGATTGCTAAGAGATTCAACCTTCGCGAGAAAGTTGCTGCAGCGGTTTGCCCTTTAGGATCTAATACAGGAAACCCTCTAGAAAGGTGAGCGTTCGTGGACGTGTAAATTTAGTCGACGTGCATCTTAGGCCTTCTTCTAGGATTATGAGGCCCTTCAATGAGAATACTTGAGAATGGAGAGTTGAATTTAGAACAGGCTGGAAGAAGTAATGGGTGTATCATGTGTGAGCTATCTAATAATTTTCTACAGAGGTGGTGTACCGAAAGCCAAAAACTGACCGACGGCAACTGCTGGTTATCAGCATAGGAATGACAGCTCTGTTGTTTGTAACAGTTATTTCTGATGTTGATTCTTTCATGAAAACAACATGAAAACGAATGTTGGCCAATAGGCCCAATACTCCTTGTCTTTGATTTCTTTTTTGAATAATGTGATTATGTGAAGCGCAAATTCTATCATGTTTTAATTTAATGTAGTCTTATTTACAAGGCTAAATTGCAAATAATTCGGGAAGGCTTGTCACATTTGGCGTGCAATTTGGATATTTAAGATCCTGACTTTCTCATGTAACATAATTGGACATAAAATTGCATGACTGTCTAAATATACTAGATGTTTGTTTGTCCTTGGGATGCCCTTAGAGGGTGTTTCGGGTTTATTCTAAAATTGTCAAACCTGATTAAATTCTAAATTGCAAATAATCAGGTTTGAAGTGTTTGGCAAAACAAAACAAAAAATTATTATATTTGCTCCAATGTGCTCAAAACTGATTAGATTCATAATCCTTACTCCCTTAGATTAAGATTTAATTAGTTTTGGAGAATCAGGTTTGATAAAGAAAATTATCAAAATATCTTTACATATAAGCATACATTAAATGCTCCATTTCAAGTTGAATACACTATATAGTAATTTTACCATATTAAACCCACTTTAATCCATTTTTATCCAAACACCTTCAACAACTTTTAATCTCTTATGCTTAAAATGGATTAAAGCTAATTCTGAAAATTGATTCAGATTTAATCAAAATCTATATTTTAGAATCAATCCTAAACGACCTCTTAGTATGCAGGTGACCTTTTAAGAAGTATTCAAGTAAAATTACAAATAAAGATAAAAAAAAGTTAATTCACTGATTATGTGTCAAAATGATGTATTTTACGGTCGTCTAGTTAATTTTGACGGCCATAAAAATTTGGATTAAATTTTTTTAAATTAAAAACATTACCGATTTACTTGTCCAAATGAAAAGTTTATTAGAGTTTTAATTGTCAAAACTTACAAACTTAAAGGGAATTATTTACAATTTAGCCTTTCTACAAAGAATATCATGAAGGATTTTTATGTAGCAAAATAATTTGCACTTTTGGCAAGGCAAGATTAACCTCTGTCGATGAGTACGTGAATTGGATGTGCAACTTTCAGAGGAACCCACATAACTCCGTTTTGATGGTTTCCTGCCTCTTTCAGATGGTGCTTGTCAATTTTATCTCTGATTTGTTACTGGTGATGATATTTTATAATAGAAAAAGGTAATCAAACCAAAAAAGTTCAAGAATAAGTTGCTTCAGTCATGTAAATAGTTCAGCCCCCTTGGAGGTGATTTTCGTGCTAAATTGCTCATTCGTTATAACACAAGAAAAGTTTCTCAGACAGTAAAATTATATAATTTTAGATCATTTATTTTGATCATCTAAAACCGTTGAATCGGATAGCTGACATGATCAAAAGTAGAACTAAGAAGGAACATAGTTATTTTATTATGTATGACACCGTTCTTAATAACCGAGACCATTATGTACTTCTCAATATCTTTTACTTGGCCACGGTTACGAGCACAGCACAAGACGCATTTTCATACTTATCTAGACCGAAAGGGCCCTGCCTTTGACACAAACTACATCCGCACCGGCCTCACTCACGTTTGCCCGTCCTCTTTTAACCACAGAGAGGTTATCTCAACCAACCAGGGTTACAGTTCTCAGTTTATAAATCCCCCCAGCTCCACGCCCCTTCTCCTCCCGCCATTTCCACACTTCCTCCAAATTATCAGTTCACACTTTACATTCAAGTTTCAAACTCTCTCACTCTAAACACACAACACACACAGTTCACGCACAAACACGCACACACATCCACAAACACATACTCTTAACTGCAATTCTACAAACATGGTGAGCAGAGATCACCTCCATGAAAAACACTTCTCTACACTTTCGCCGATCATTTTACTGCAATCTCACTGTTTTCTCTCTCTCTCTCTATTTGGTCAGGTTGTTGCTCAGAAAGTGAAGGAATCGGAGATCACCGAGCAGGACTCTCTGCTCCTGGTAATAACCTATTCGTCTCCACCGTTTTAATCAGCTTCTTGTTTTGATCCATCAGTTTCTGCTTTATTTGATGAAAATCGTATCTGTTTCAACGATTAGTGCGTACTAAATAGAACTGTATACGGTTTGCTATATGTTTGGACGTACTCTTTGGATATTTTGGAGTAATAAACTGTTCAATGAAAAATTGCTTAATCATTTCACTATTTCAGATGATTTTACCAGTCGAAGCTTATTAGATCCAACCTAAGATGTGATTTCTCTGCAACTAGATCGGTGATATTTTACAGTAGTTGATAGAATTTCTGCAAGTGCCGATGTGAGATTTGTCTGTGATTTGTCTGCAAATGACGTGTGTTTGGAATTTGATCGGTGATTATGTTAGAGATTCAAGTACCTGATGTATTTTGAATTTGTCGCTAGTTGGTGAAATTTGGTTGTTTGGAAATTCGTGTGGAAATCAATCAGTTGCTTGTGGTCAACCAGGAATACTAATCTCTTCTATGAAAATTTAGTTATGAATTGACGAGTTCAGATCATTTTACCTATTGACGTGTGTTGTATCAGACCTGAGATCTATTTTTGTGGAAATGATCTTTTTTATTTATTTACATACATATCAAACTTCCTATTATACTTTGAAGAAGTTGCACTAAACTCTTTTAGTGTTTTTTTTTTCCAAAACTGTTGATGCGAATTTTGTTTTCAAGGGGCAAGCTGGTATATTAAGCTCTCAATTGAGAATATACTTATGGTTTTTACTTGTTCGACCCTTTTCATGCTACATCAAATATGAAATATTTAGTGTGTGGACAGTAAGTATTCTAGTTTTCTCCAAAATTAGTTAGAAAAGTTAGAAGTATTAATGCAACTACTGGCTTTTTAAGGTGAAGCTGGTATGGTGAAGCCTTCCATGTAAATTTTATAGTTAAGTGGAGATTTAGTTGAAAATGGAATTACGAACTACTTTATGATTCATTGTCAGTATCTGATACATGATCAAACATACCTGTTGATCTAATGAACTGAACATTTTGGCATGACGATTGAAGTCACTGAGAACTTCTAGTTGAATTCAGCACTATTCAAAACTCTGTTGGGCCAATTGTCCGTCAAAGTGTCGTTTGTTGATTGTGTTCCTTACACAATGCACTTGAACAGTAGACCAAAATTCCTTTGCGAATTTTTTTTACTTGCTCCAGTCATTGAAATGCAACTTAAGAGGCATTCTAGCTAGGATGATTAACATATCTGTGGCCGTATAGTAATGCTTTATGAGCTTGATTTCCTATGATTTGCTTAATACTTAAATGCTGATTTTATTGCTCTTTGGTGTCACCTGAACCAGACAAGGAACCTACTACGCATAGCTATATTCAATATTAGCTATATTAGAGGTCTTTTCCCTGAGAAGTATTTCAATGACAAGACTGTTCCAGCTCTAGGTAAGCTATTTGTCCTACAGAATGTTCAAACTTTCAACCTGAAATTTAAATTTCAGTTCGATTACTTTACGTGATTAAATTATGAAACAGAGATGAAGATCAAGAAGCTTATGCCTGTGGATGCAGAATCACGAAGACTGATCGATTGGATGGAGAAAGGCACTCGAATTTCATTAATTTGATGAAAATCAAACTTGGTTATCTTTTTCTTTCTTTGTTGGAATTCTTTACCAGTTTCCCTTGTTTTGCAGGTGTTTATGATGCACTGCAGAAGAAATACTTGAAAACACTTCTGTTCTCTGTGTGTGAGGCAATAGAAGGTCCACTGATTGAGGAATATGCCTGTAAGATTTCCAGAAAATCTTGTCATTCCAGTCAAATTAGCCTTTGATTTGTTAGCAAAAAGTGGATATAGGTTGTCTCAGTCTATTGAAAGTAACTCCTTCCCTGCAGTTTCTTTCAGCTACTCCAATTCTGATAGTCAAGAGGTCTCGATGAATGTCAAACGCTCCGGGGATAAGAAGCAGGGTGGAACATTCAAGTGTGACTCCACGACTGAAGTTACTCCCAATCAGATGAGGTATTTATGTCATAACAAGTCGGTCTTGACTCTCAATTATGACTCAGACAAAATAAGTTGTTTTGATTTCTGAAATGGGTTCCCAGGAGTTCTGCTTGTAAAATGGTTCGCACACTGATTCAGTTGATGAGAACTCTGGATAAGATGCCAGAGGAGGTAATATCTGCTGAGACTTGTTGCTAGATACATTGCATGTTTCGCCTTTTTCTCTTGATGATGATTAAAGTCTCTAACAAATATCGTATTATTGTTTCAGCGCACTATACTGATGAAACTCCTCTATTATGATGATGTGACTGTGAGTGCCTTTATCAACTAGGTTTCACCTTCTTTTTTTTTGTAGTTGTTACGTTTGATTTATCTATGTCTGCCAGTTCTCCCCTTTGTTCAAGGATGACACAAATTGATGTTTTTTCTCAAAATTTCAGAAGTGTGCCTGTGTTCTAATTGTTACACTGTTGCATAGGAAATTTAATAGAAAGAGAATCGTTATCGGAATGTTTTAGGATGTTTGCTGTTAAAATCAGTCACTAATTCCTCTAAGAGTAGTTTATCTTCTAGCTTTATATTCGACCAAACAACAGTACAGTAACAGACTTCTTGGTCTTGCAGCCTGCGGATTATGAGCCTCCATTTTTCAGAAGCTGCACTGAACAAGAAGCTTATAATCCATGGACAAAAAATCCTTTGAAGATGGAGGTTGGCAATGTCAACAGCAAGCATTTTGTGTTAGCTCTCAAGGTAAGGGATGGAGATTTCAGGAGCGATGACATACTTTAATTCTTGGCTCATCTACACATTAAACCACACTCTATTGGGATCTTGAACAGGTTAAAAGCGTGCTTGATCCTTGTGAGGATGAAAATGATGAGATTGAGGATGATGTGAGCTTGGGAGCTGATTCTGTTGATAGATATGATGATTCATCGGACAGCGAGGTGAAGTGTTACATTACTTGTTCTTCTTCTTCTCCCAGGCCCTCAAGTATGCTAAGATGAAAAATCTGAAAATGGTTTGCTATTAAAATATCGCATTAACTGTTTGTCAAAATTGCTACTTACAGGCCAGTCATTCAGAAGATGACCACTACATAGTCGCACCAATAGGTAAAATATCCATCCCTATGTTCGGCTGTCTTGTTGGAACATTTTCCGTAGTTTGAGCTCTAAATAAGATACTTCTCTTTTGCAGACAAGCAAAGGGTTCAAGAAGATACATCCATGGTTGATGAAGGTACCATCTTAGTTATGAAAAATCATGTAGTATAGCGATTACTGAGAAGTACTAAATACTGTCCATGTGCAGATGATACACAGGATCCAGCTGAAGATGAACAACAACTAGGCCGGATAAAGGACTGGGTGAATTCTCACCACCTCGACACTGTTGAGCTCACTGATGTTCTCTCAAATTTCCCTGACATCTCCGAGGTAAAGACTTCTAATTCATATGGTTAAACGGTTATTATAAAACATAATTTTGCTTCAAATTGCTACGTGAATATCCTTGTTATTTACTTTTCAATTCTTTTGATCTTGACATCAGTTTTTCGTCAATTGCAGGTTTTGATTGAAGGTAATTGGAGAACACGGTCAATTTTACAGCTATCATAGCAAGGCATCTACTCCTGCAAATCTAATGCGTTAAAAAATAAAATTGTTATTTCCTGGTTTCAGAGATTATGGAAAAGCTTGTCAAGGAAGGTCTTCTAACCAAATCAAAGACAGGAAAGGAGAGTTACATCATCAACAAACACAAGGTTGCTTATTACTCTTTGGTTTTGGTTTATTTGTCTTACCCATCTTGTCATCATTGCTGATTTTCATTTGCATGTAACAAAATCACAATGCTAGAAATCCGACTACGAATTCAACGCAGTGAAAGAAGAAGCGGATGGGCAACTAGTTCCATTTGGCAAAAAAGCTCAGCGGAGCAAGGGTGAGGATCACATGTACATGAAGGTGAGTTGGTAATAGTGCTCCATTGGTGGTTAAACCTGAGCTGTCAGGATTTGTCTGTTTATCATTATATTGATACTCATCTATTTCTACTAACATCATTGCACAAAAACACGTAAAACTAGATTGTAATGTCTATTATTTAAGGCCATGGCAGCTCTGGACTGCACCTATTTACAGACATAATGGTTTGACTGGTCGGTTCTCGAGTCAGTTCACGTGATGGTAAAAATCATGCATGAAGTTTATCTCTTTGGACGATGAAAAAGGATTATGGCAATGTTGTTTGAGTTTTTATTCTCGTTGTAGGCATTGTACCATGCACTCCCAATGAACTACATAACCATCGCGAAGCTTCAGAGTAAGCTTGAAGGAGAAGCCAACCAGACTACTGTGCGCAAGCTAATTGATAAAATGACACAAGATGGTTTCATTGAAGCCACAGGCAACCGTAGACTAGGTATATGTGATCAAAATACAATTCCCCTCTTAATACGTGGCATAATATGGTCTGTAAATATTTCTCTATCTCTGATTGTCGCAGGCAAGCGTGTAATCCATTCAGATTTAACTGAGAAAAAACTAAGGGAAGTCCAGAAAGCATTGGACATGAATGCTGCGGTACCAATTATCTTTTTTCTTTGGGTGCGTAGTTGAATTTTCATCAGATATCGCTGTACTTATTTTTTGAAAGTCAATTAAATTTATCAGGATGCGGATATGAAAGAATCAAATGGCAAATCCAATCATCCCGAGATTCAGACAACAGGTACATCAGTGCTACAACAAATTAGTGGATCTATACTCTCTAGTTTACCACTAACAACTGAACTAAGAATACTTTATGGCTATCAGGGAGCAACCACAGGGACATGTCCACCTGCGGTGGACTCCACTCCATTGGTTCTGACATCACACGCACAAAAGGCCGATCCGTTACTTATCAGAACGGCTCTCCTAGGAGTGACCAGACTGTTTCGAAGATGAAGGATCACGGAAACACCCCCACAAGCAACGCTCAGGTTAGTCCTGTTTCCCTTCTGGTATCAAAAAAAAGTTACTGTAACTGAAAGCTCAAGATTCGGATGGTACGTAATTGTGCAGCCAGTAGCTTCAAGAGAGAGTTTTGCACCTGGGGTTGAGAATGGCAGAGCTAATGGAAAAGACAATCACTGTGATGAGGTTGACACAGTTATCTGTAGTAGGTCTACCCAAGACAAGCGTTGCAGGAAAGCAAGCATGGTATGGTTCCAATTTTCTAACATGACTTTTTACTTTATTGGTTAACTCACTCTGTTTGAAGTATTGCCTAAGAACATGCTTTTTATTGTTCTGATCTCACATTCTGATTTTCTATACATCGACGTTTTAACAGCAGTTATTGTCCTCTCACAGGTTAAGGAGCCTATTCTTCAATATATGAAGCGCCAGAAATCTCAAGCTGCCTGAAACTCCTAAAAGCTTTTGGAACGTGATTCCTGCGGGGTATCCTTCTACTTGTATTAGCTGAATATATTCGTAGAAAGAACATTGTCTTCCAAGTCGTATGCTAGGGCCTTAAAGACTAAGGTTCTCACACGATACTTGATAGGTCACGCCTTCCCGAAATTTAAAGCTCAAGGAATTTTTTCTTGAACTTCCATGGCGAACTAGACGTCAATACTAAATATAGTAGATTGAATGTATTTGATCTCAGAATTCTTGAACTTCCATGGCGAACTAGACGTCAATATAGTAGATTGAATGTATTTGATCTCAGAATTCTCCGTCTCTTTTTTGGTTATTTAGGCACAATCAGTTATGCTTGCATCTTTTAGTTTATAATTGAGGGATGAAGATTATTATATTCTCTTTTCAAGGGAGTGAGGTGAGGCTGTGAGGGTATGAGCATAGTCGGGAGTGAGCGAATGACTCAATGTCTTTATAGCTGCTCTGAGCTACGACCTCTGAGTTACAAGTTATGAGCTCCAAGGCCACTATTCCGTAATCGAAATAGAATAAGGCCTTTACCTTCTTGAGCTAAGGGCCGCTCAAAGCCTCTATTCCTTCCTAGGAATAGAGTAAGGCTTTGTTCCGAGGGACACTCGATCAATAATGCTACCAAGGTGCGTGTCTTAAGAGTTTAAGCACGTGTGAGTTAAATTCTAAGCAGTTTAATCATGGGAGAGACTAGATATATTGATATACTACTGAAAACATATGGCAAATCGTGGGATCTGATAACAAGGCTTCAACCACTTGCAGAAAGCCAAGAAGTCATGGCTTTTAGGTGGCAAGTTCATCATTCTGTTTCAGTTGTGTTAGCTAAGACGAAAAGGTGACCAATATCTTATCAGTTTAAGCATGTCAATTCCAACCCTAGACAATAGCACTGATTACATACTGTTGAGTAATTATAATCAGCTTTCAGTTAGGAGTGAGGTGGATACAGCACCAGTTAAACATGAAAACTTGTTGCTACTTTTACTGTTAGCTTGTTGCTTGTTTTCACTTGCAAGAAATGTGAAACTAAAATATCAAAAGTTTTTTCTTAAAAACTTCAACGTTTTCTCAAAACCATTATTTCATGAAAAGAAAAGGGATATTTTATAAAAAATACTCCGATAGTGTGTGCGCGCGCGCGTGTCATGTGCAGGCAGTCGCAAGTTTGGACATGTGCGACGCGTGTGTGCGGAGGGTGTTTGACGACCGGCTCCAGCCAAACATATAAACTTATTGCTATTTGTGTAAAGTGCAGAAGGTATTTGGCAAACACGTTCACAATGGTAGATACTAAGATAGCAAACGCGTTTACAATGGCAAAATTGAACTTTTTTCCATCTTGTAATTGAGGGAAGGCATTTCCTGTCACTGAAAATGTTTTGTCGTTGTTACTGAAATTTATAATGATAATTTTAGTAGCATTTTTTTTATACAACATCTCTACTGTTCTCTGAAATAATGTTGAATTCAAGAATAATTACATTTATTTTCCACAGTGAGCGCCAAGTACACAGTAATAGGTCATATTAAAAGTTTCACGTAAAACGTGCAATTATTATTTTACACGCTTAACTACAAAAGTTTGAAATATGTACGTTGACTCCAAAAAAATTGCGTCTAAGCATTTTCACATTTCAAAAGAAAATTTATCATTTGTAGATTTAAAATAAAAGTACATCAAAATTATGGTACAAACGTACTTTAGATTCATTTTTTTGAATTCCATTTAGACATTCAAAATTGCCGCTAAAAATGCATTCATCATCGGCTGAATTTTGGTTCAGAAGCTCGTACTCTTTCCGTCCTTAATTAATTAATTTTTTTTTACTTGCACACTTATTTAGAATATGAATTATAATTATAAAAAATTTTATTCTACCCCAAAAGAGAAAACAAGAGAGAAGGAAAAAGTGGGATAGGACGTGTAAAGAAAAATAAAATAAAAAAATATAAGAAGAATAAATATGAAAAAATACCTATAAAATCTTTTTTATTTTAAAAAATGATCAATTTTTTAGGGGGAGTGAGTGGAATAATTTATTTCCTATATCCCACCTAAAAGAATATCATAATTTGTTAGGACGGACAAATTGCTTCCAGATGCTTCTTTAAAAGAGACGCATAACATCCCAACCGACTCACACGTGTCCTTCCCGTAGCCTCTACTTTCTCCTCGACAATTACGCCCCAAACTCGTTCCTGATTCGCCCCAAAGAATCTACCAGGACCCACCACTGACACGTGCCCTCCCCTCACACCATTGATCTGCAAAGCTCCTGAAATGACTTTCCCCTCCCTCGTGTACTCGATCCTTCTTCTTAAACCCCTTCCAGATTTCTTTCCTTCAGTTACTGCAAACACCAAATTAGATCTTCAAGTCCAGATTCAGAATTCCAGTACTCGAAAAATGGCTTCGGATAAGGTACTGTGTAAACTTTTGTCAAGGATCGCGTTCATTTTTGCGTTCAGAACCTCTATTTTCACGCCTATTCAGCGTTTCGTGTTATCGGCTTATCGCTGAGAGACGCAGCAATTAGGTTTAGATATAGACGCTTGTGAGAAATAGTGGATGATGATCGGTCGATCTGTGTGATTATTGTGCAGGTTGAGATCGAGAAGAGCGATGAGGAGCTGAAGCACCTAGGGTTTGTGAGGATGATCGCGATGAACGCTGTGGTGTGCGTGTCGCACCTGTACGAGTGCGCCAAGCAGAACTCCGGTCCACTGAAGTCTACGGTTGGACATGTGGAGAGTGCCGTGACTACCGTCGTTGGGCCCGTTTACGACAAGTTCAAGGGCCTTCCCGGTGATGTCCTTGTTTTTCTCGACAATAAGGTATCGATTCTCTCGGTTTTTTATTGTATCAGATGGATCTGAGATTGGGCCCTGTGTGCCGTTTGGATTTGACTTTTGAGTACGTCTACTGTGATGTTTCCGTGATATTATGGCATTTGAATTTTTTAAGATGTAAAATTGGCTATGCTTGATGTTCTTTGACCTAGTTTGATTCGTCGAACCTTACTTATTTGATCTATAATTACAATTTGAATTCAACTCGGTGGTTAACTGTTCCAATTATATTCCAGAAATTTGCAAAAGGACAAGCTTTTGAAACGTAGGGTATGTTTGTTAAGGATTAAGCATAAAATTGAGAGATCGGCTGATTTCTGCTTTAACTGAGTGGATTTGATGTCCTTAGATTCACTGTAATTTCTGACTGAATATAATGAGCTTTGTTGCGAGTTGCGACTTATGAACCCTTCGGGTGCTCCTTGATAAGCAAGTACTTGTATGCGAGGATTCTAGTTTGTTTAGGTCGTGCTGTATCTGAATCAGATCGTGTATCTCTCTTTCACGTTGCAAGTTAGTGGAAAATGAATTAGTTTGCTGGTACCTCATCTCATGCAGTGTCGCTGATCTTTCTTACCTATAGCTGTCTGTTTTCCCTCTTTCTCACTCACCATCTTGTGGTTGTCTCCCCTTAACCTGCTGTTGTCTCACCTTAACCTGGCCGTAATCCTATGGTGTTAATAGTTGTGTGGCGCATTTTTGGTATGGACACACTGTGACAAGTATCATTGGTCATTAACTGTATGGTGTTCACTTTTGAAACAGACTCGTGCGTTGCTTCTTAGAATGCACTTAGATCAGTAGGTGGTCGTAATGCTTTTAACTGGACATTCTTCAGGGTTCCTTTCTCTATGTTACAATTTCCAGTTTGCTTGGATACATCATGTATCGTCTACACCAAAATATCAGTTCCGAATGAATCCAATGCACTTTATAGGGTTCTAAAACAAGCCTTGTCGGAGCTTAACTGACATATTCTGTTGCCAACTACAGGTAGACGAAGCAACAATTAAGTTTGATGAGCATGCTCCACCTTTTGCCAAGCAGGTAGTTAGCCAAGCGCAGTCCATGGTAAAGAAGGCATCACAAGTAGCCCAAGACCTTGTGCAGGAATTCCTGGTTGGTGGCCCGCATGCAGCTATTCACCATGCCGGTTCATTGTACAAGCAGTCGGTCCTGAGCCAGTCGGCAAAGATATGGTACGGAGTCAACAAGATTCCACCCTGCCATACCGTGGCACAAATCGTCGTCCCCACTGCTGCTCACTTGTCTGAGAAGTATAACAAGGTGATTGCAGACTTGGCTGCGAAGGGTTACTCCGTCTTCAATCATTTCCCTCTGGTTCCTCTCGACGAGATTGCCAAGGCGTATAAGCAAGTCGAGGCTGCACATGGAGATGATGCTAGTTGTGACGAAAGAGAAGCAGAAATCAATTAAGGGGTTGTTTAGCCTTTCCCTTTCTATGAATGTTAGTAATGTTTGACGAGGCTTCTGGACGTTTGTGAAGCAATGTGAATAGCTCTCGTGTATGACAGTTTGGAAGGCTTTGGCCCACAGCTCTGTTTATGAATGTAAATGTTTGGGATTTTAACTTCAATATATTTTTTGCCCTCGGCCTTCCAAACCTACTCACCCCACCCCAGAAAAGAAAAAAGAGGACATAACCCATACCCATACCCATACCAGACATGGATTCTAGAAAATAGGAAGGTGTTAAAGCTCCTTAATGTTAACACACTTCCATTAATGTTAACGGCAGTCCCTGCAATTGCTTTGCATGAACGTACATCATATGTGGCTGAAATTGCAGTACATGAAGTGCCACTAGTCATTACGAGAGTGCCATCAGGTATATAGAAGCAACGAAGTTGTGATGCTTTACATTTTGTACATTTCTTGAATGTTGCCCTCTTTTTCAGTTCATTGGAGACATGGTTCATCAACAATTCTCGTTCACGTAAACGAAGCAGCTTCACTCGCAGTAGTCCAACTTGACCGATAACAAGCAAAAAATTGGCAGTTCTAAAATTCGTTAAATCTCTATTTCTGAAAGCACTCTCGTCGGTAGTGAATCTTAATCGTGAGCAGGGAGATCTCAACTTGGCTTTATTTGAAGTAATTACCTGGCTAGTTCATGACATCGTCCCTATGTAACATCAACATGGTTTGGTTTTTTGACCAGGTAGAAGGTAGACCGAACAGTCTCAATTAGCACTGATGTACATTCAACAGTAAATGTCTTCAACAAACCATTACGTTTATGAAAATAATAACAACAATTTCCAACATGACATAACATCATGGACACTTATTATGGTCACAAATCTGGCAAAAGAAAGCTGTTTAATCCACGCCATCCCATAAAGAGGTTTTAGATCAATCTGCTAATAGCTTTTGACCGCCCTGTGCTGCAAAGCAGAATTTATACATCCGTCAGAAAATATATGCCCACTTCATGGTTTGCTATAAAGCAAGGATACATCATAAAACTGCGGAGAAGATGGTAGTAGACATCATGTCCTTGTATTATTTTCATAGCATGAAATACAATAACTGCATTCATACTAACTACATTGATGGCATATCCCAAAGTTCCGGTTTTCTATCCGTAGTGTGTCCTGAAAAAATACTATCTTACTACTACTGACGAAACATATGTGGTTTGTCTTCCAGAGAGTAGAAGAACTGCTCGTTAAACATGGGAAACCATAGAACTCCAATAGTCAAAGAAAGAAAGAAAGAACTTCATTTTGCTCCTCCTCCTATTGATACTGAGATGTCAAAACAATTAAAAAGGCTTCCCAAAGAATTGCCTTGTTCCTACAAATCATGTTCCAGAAAAAGACCCCTCCCCTGCCAAAACAAAAAATAAATAAACCCGCACCAATGGTAAGCTCGAAACTGGGTGGCTAAAATTGGAAGATTTCCAGAATGTGTAAAATGCAACTCCCATCTAGTGCAAGGTCAAGCTCTCATGGTTAAGCATCAATTCTGTGGTATCAAGGCCGTCTAGGTGATCCCTAACAGCTTGATTTGAAAAATCAGTAAGTTCAATTTTGAAACCTTCTATTACCAATTTCAGGCATGTTGTTTTGTTATCTGCTCTCTTTTTGGTCTTACATATAACGCACTAATGCTTAGATAGGGGAGAACGGAAGATCAGTATTCAAGCAGCTGACAGAGAATAGTTTGGGATGAGAGCATAGATGATTGATGATGATATATAGGGGGTTAGTCGTCTAGTGCTCGCAAAAAATAGCTACACTTTGTAAAGGCAACCGCTACGAGGAGCATTTGTTTGTTCGCAGCATCGCCACTCTTTTCGGCAGTTGCAATCTCTCGAAATAGGAGCCAATCCAATGCTCCTCTCCGCAATTGCAATATGCTGCCACAAATTCGTTGGAGAGATTTGGAAGTACCCAACGCTAAAATTTAATCAGTCTCCATATGTATAAATGTAAACCTCAATAGAAAAGATATTGGAACAGGAGAATCGTAAAAGCAGTTCTAGTTTAAGCATATGGAAAGCCTAATACAAAAATATATAGAAAGAGGTCACATTTATAAAGTCTCCCCATTAATCTTCTTCACTTTTCATTTAGATACTTGATGTATGGCACCCCCGCACTGTCGTCTCCACCAATCACCACTCCTGGTGCTACCCTGCCGCCCCCAAACCCCCTCTTCCACCACCTCCATCTGAATCCATTAATCGGTGACAATTCAAAATCACAATTCCCAATCACAAAACTAGCCCGTTTGATCAAAACGACCATAAAAAAACCGAATTCAATGAAACCCACGTACCCCTGCCAGTCGTAAACCCCAGGCGCATCCCTCTCCATAATCCCCCACCAAACCTCCATCAGCACGCCCTCAACTCTGGCCGTCGCCAGCGCCTCGAATGACTGCGGCATGGCCTTCCTCCGCCGCATCTGCCTTTCGGGCTCACGGTGTCCGCTGGAAGAGTGACGAACACCGGGGACCCAAATCGGAACCTGTATCGGCCTCCATTAATGGAGCTTGCTCGGTCTAAACCTGTATGGGCCTCCAAATCGAAAATTGGAGGTTATGAAATTAAACAAATCGAAGAGTTAGGATTTTGAATGTGTATAGGGCTCAGGATTTCCAAGCTAGTTACGAAATGAGTGCTTATTTTCTTGACATGGGGGTGGGGCTTGAGCAATGGTTTGGTTGGGGTGGGTGATGAGTAATGGTGTGAGGGGGTGGAGGGCGGCAAGTGGGGTGCGACTGTGTCTTGTGGCTGAAGAAGAAGAAGAAGTGAAAAAGAGAAAACGAGAAGAGAAAAAAATTAAACTTGTTCGGACAATTTTGCCCCTGACGGTTTTGCCTAGAACGTTAGGAATTTGGAAGGATGTCCTTACTTATTGCGAAATTGAAACTACGGACCCTTTTCTATGAAAATTGAACATTCGAACCCTCATGTGAGATTTCGGGGTACTTTTGGGGTACTAAAATGTTATTTGACCCTAAAAAGAACTTATGCTTTGACAGGGTGAAGCCATTAAGATCAGTAATCAATGCCTCACTTACTACGTGATTCGAGTTACGACCTTAAGTATGCAAGTAGTAGGGACCAAAAAACTGATCGTGGACAGACTTCCCTGAGATTTTGATAAGTTATGCTGGAAATTCTGGCAATTTCTCCGTAACAATCTCAAACGGTAGAAAAAGAAACTCATTGTCATACCTTATAAAAAATTATCCAAAGTTTTACCTCCAAATATTTTCTCCTTCCCTAAACTTCATCTCAATATGTGCCTCTTAGTCATCAATGCATAAAAGCATAAATCAATTTGCTGTCGTAAACCGAAATCGATGAAAGGCAGCAGGCAAAAGTCAACTTTAGAAGAGCTAGGGAAAAACAAAATGTGCATCATAAACAGAATTCAGGAATCAGCTCGGAGCACGCTTTACCAACCTCAACTAATCTAAGGCGTTGTCCTAAACTATTTTGGTCAGCTACATGAATAGTTCTCTTCCTCTCTCCTCTATTAAAACAAGTGTTGTCTAATAATTTCCTAACAAATATAAGTCCTTTCTCACTACTTCACCACAAGTAACGCTTCAAGCACCCTATGTAAATTTCAAAACCAAACGATTCTTGCAACACAATCCAAACTTCATGCAGTTCACAGATAAGCAATGGTCGCCCCACCAAATGTAACACACAAAGCCTCAGACAAACATCTACACAAGCAAAAACATACTCCAGTAGGCAAAGGGTAAAAGACCGAAGCTTACCACTTATTTAGATTTGGAAGTAGTAGAGTCGTAGGTCTGAAGGAGGTCATCAAAAGGGTCCCTACGACCAGGAACCTGGCTAATTTGAGCGTCCCAAAAGATCTGGGCATTGTGGCGATCAAACGTCCAAAAACCATACGGACGGATTGGTAAGGCCCACATCTCCTTGGTCTTCTTACACCTATCCTTCATCGTATAAAGATGCTCTCTGAACTTTCGGTCTCTCTCCTTCGGATCCTCCATCATCCTCAGTATCAAATTCTCAGCAAATTCCATTATAAACCCCATTTCCAAGCTCAAAACCTAGAGCAAACATAAAAACCCTAGGTTCAAGCATAATACTGAAAAAGAAACCCTAAGACTCAGTATAGAAAACAGTGAATAACTCGAACAGCAAAATCCACTATAACCCCCCCAACCCCCAATATAGGGCCAATCTTTCAAGCTAACAACTTAATAGAGAAACAAGTTTATGCATGATTTAGCATATGAAACCACATGGTTCAATACTGAAATCACTGAACAATTCAAATAGCAAGGTCCATTACAAACCCCATACTTCAAGCCTCACAACCTAAATAATATAAATACCCCAGGTTCATGCATAGCTTTAAATATTAGACCTAGGTAGCACGGACACCGCGTCCGACACCGACATCGACCGGGACATCGAACACCGCAATTTCCAAAAAATCAGATTTTGGACACCGCTGAATTTTTTTTATATATTTTTATTATGTATATATATAGTCATTAAATATCAAATACATTCTACATCTAAAATAGTAAACAATAATCAATAACCACAAAACAAGCAACTCAAATAAAAGTCATGCTTAAAATTTAAATGCAATATAGTACATAAAAAAAAAACATGGTAGATAACATAACAAAGTACTTCAGTACTCAACTCTTACTAAGTCATGCAAACAGGTAACAGAAACGGGGAAAACGCTCTCTTCTTCACCGCCCAAACAGAAACAGAAACAGGGAACTCTTGCAAAGGCATAAGAAATTACTTCACTACTTAACTCTTACAAAGTCACACAACTATTATCTCTTTCCTTCGACTAAGGGCTCAATCCACATCAATAGTCTCATCTTGGAATATACCGAAACGAGAGAGATGAGAGAGAAAGAAGGAAAAAAGAAATAGATGAGAGAGAAAGACGAAGGTACATGTTGCTGGAATCCGGCGACGGCGGCGAGATCCTCCGGCAACCAATTTGCGTGGGTCGTCTGCTTCGTTCTCTTCTCTTGACGCCGCAAGAAGAAGACTCAGAAGACAACGGCAATCGGTCAATCTAATTAGGGCTTCCTTAAAGTTTATTTCTAAAAGAGCTCCAAAATTAAAACCTAGCTATCACTGCTAAAAGCGTAAGCATAATTTGCATCACATAACGTGCTAATTGAGATGAAATTCATATGAATAACAGATCACATTTACACAAGGAGAGATTTATTACCTGTTCGCCGATCGAAGCAACTCAGAGATCAGTGAAGGAACTCTCGACAACAAAAGCTCAGAGATCAGTTCGACATTCAGGTATTACCGGTCTGTAGCTTTTTGGACCAAAATATTGACAACATCTGGGCTTTGGTTTGGGCCGAAAGTTTGATGGTAGACAGGCCTATTACAAGTACAATTAAGACAACCCAGTTCTCTCTATATTTGGGCCTAATACAGTGGCCCAGAAAATTGGGTGAAATAGCTGGCCCAAACAAATTTAGTAATTTGAAAATGTCTCTCAAGCGTTTGAAAATTCCTCGTATGAAATCCATTGTTTAGAGTAGCTTTTTGCCGAATCCTCACGTTAAAGTCTTACTTGTTCTATCGAGTGTGGGCGTCCAAGATTTTATCTTATTTGTTACTATCATTTCGATCTTTTTTGTTTCCTCAAATTACTTTTATAAAAATTCCTCGTATGAAATCCATTGTTTAGGGCGTCCAAGATTTTATCTTCCATTGTTTAGAATAGCTTTTTGCCAAATCCTCACGTTAAAGTCTTCCTTGTTCTATCGGCTGTGGGCTTCCAAGATTTAGTCTTATTTGTTACTATCATTTCGATCTCTTTTGTTTCCTCAAATTACTTTTATAAAAATGTGGTCTCGTCTTTGTTTTTTCATTCTTACCATAAAACTTTTTATTACCCGAAAAAGAATCTTTAGTTTCAGTTTAAAAACGCTGGCTCATGCAAAACAACTGAAGATATTTTTTTGTTTCTATTTATTTTCTCGTGTGATGTAATTGAAATTTGTGTTTCGTAGTTCATATTGAAAATGCTATCTCACCCTTGACACATTTTTCACGTGTTTTTTCTTGCTAAAATACATAATTAGTTTTCCATAAATTGTTTTTCCTGAACAAACGGAGCCTAAATTTTGTTAAGGTTTTTAGTTTTTTTTTTTTTTCTTTCTAATGTTGGGTACAGTTCCATTTTCATTAGAGGGCTCAGCAACAGAAGTAAGGTAACAAGGGTATACATAACACCAAAAGAATCAAAACTTGCACTAAGCTAGCTTATCTGCGACAAGGGTGCTCCATTATGATTTATGAATTTTAATAATATTGTAGAGTTTGAAAGTAAAACATGAATAATAATAATGAAGAGAAATTTTGAGAGTCACTGACCCGCAAATGACAGAAACTTTCTCACATCTTTTCAACCAACTAAGTTGACATTTTATTCCTCGCATTTATAACAGGTTGGTTGTTTCTCAAGAGGCGGATTCGGACCGACGATACATTACTAAATTAATCCTTTCAATTTAGCAGCAAGAAAATGATGAAACAAACCCCCTTAAAATATTTATCACGGCGTTCACCACCTCACCGTGATTAAAAATTGCCGATTAGTCGTTCAAACTCGAAGATTTTGTGGTTTGACAATTCCTTTGGGAACTTTGAAGTAGAAAAGACTTTTGGGAGTTCAATCGGATCCTTGAGAAGTGCACATATGCTTTTTTGGATGTTTTTTTTTTTTTGAATTTCTCAAAGAGAATTACTAGAACTGCAAATATGGGTAACGCAATCGATTCTTCTTGCCAACTCAACCAACCCCCTTGATTGCTTTTTTGGATGTTAAGTTACAAGATTCGCAATATTCTTCTCCTATTCTCTTACCCGGTATCAACAAGCAATTCCCATATGACCGGCCCCCCACAAACAAATGCTCCATCGCTTCTGATAAAACGAATGACTATGGGGCGTTTCTCGTTTCAAGATTCATTTGACGGTTTTTCGTGCAATCCTCGTTTTGAGTTTTCACTCAAACCTCAGGAAGCAACTGCCGCCCAATGAATTATCCAATATGCAGAGGATGAGAGGAGTCCTCAACATAGTACGAGACCCGGTTGAAATAGCTAGTTAGAGGGCAGCGATAGCATCGATGTAAGATTCTTCCATCTCGAATTAATGTACAACTGTAACGATCAAATATACCAACCATAACAAAAAGTGGTCTGACATTTATGGCTGGCCTAATTAGACTGAGTTAACCCCCACTCTATGGCACTGCACAGCATCTTTACATTCTTAGGCACCAACCACAGTACTAGAAAAGAAAAAAGAAGAGCATCCCACATTCTCAACCACATCGGTTGCAGCTTCAACTAACAATGGCTTTAAATGGACAGGGCCACAGGACCACCTATTTTTGCCTATCCTAGAATCCTGATTCTGAGCTGCAAAGTGAGAAACACTGAGAAAACAAGGAATAATTGCACAAGCACTAACACTACACCACCATTTGATGCCTTTTTGTGAGCATAAAAAATTGGAATTATTGACCTCATTCTCCCCCTAATGGGCTCCTCGTGGGGAGCTTTAAAAAGCTCCCCACGTAGAATGCCTCTCCACTCCCTTCTTTTTCCTGGGGCTGTAGACAAAAAATAGTAACAATACACCTCCCATTTCCAAAACCAATCTTGTCTCTCTTTCTTCCCTATTCCTTTCCCTTCTTTCCAATCTACTCTTTCCCTTTCCTGGTCAATCTCCTAGCCTTTTTTGACTAACACCCAAAAGCCACAACAGCACAGGGAAAGGAAAGGGACACGGTGATTAAGTGACCTAGGATTCCATCTTCCTACCTTCCCCCTCCTTCAATTGCTTCACAACTGTCTTTCCATTGAGGAAAGGTTCAGTAGAGTGAGAGCTGGTGTGCCTCGGGTTATGAATTTTGGTTGCTATAGCCTACAGCCAAAAGGCAATCTCAAACCTATTAATGTAGGGGGTCATCTATTCGATTCCTCCTCTAACCAATTCTGTTGCTTCCTCTAATCTCAGTTTGTCCCTTTTGTGGAAGAGGGATTCAAACAGATTATGATCATTAAGTCTGAATTTCAGGTGATAATACCACAATCCACAGCCTAAACTGAGGACCCTTTTCCGTTGTAAGAATAGATTTACATCTCACAAGAGGAGTGTCATACCGGATACCTCGTTGAAGCGATAAGATCACATGTTCGAGTCTCATATAAAGACCGAAGAATACAAAAATAATTTTTGTTCTAAAAAAGGATCAGAATTTACTGAAGATAAAAGAGACAACTTGACATTCATGAGAAAAAACTACTCGGGAAGGAGGCATTAATGCATAGCAGAGGGAAATTAGAGTTAGGACTATAATTACGTACGAACATTAAAGGCAGCCGATGCGGTATTTATACAAAATCGCCCCCCTGAAATCCTCCAAAATACTTCCTCTACCCAAAACAGCCATCACAGAAGAAGCCGAAATTACTTTACCACCCCCAAAACGCCTCAGCATCCCATCCACAGACTCACGTGCCGTTACCGTCACAGTCACTGTCCCAACTAGCTCTCGGCCATGGCTTCGGCCCCGTCTCCGTCGAACACTGCATTTCCGTTGCCATTTCCATTCCCGTTATCTTCCCCGTCCTCGTCGATCCACCTCTCCACCGGCGTGCACTCCAACTTGTGGCGCATCTTCCAATCGAGTGCCTGACACGCGCGTGAGCAGTAGTTCACTGCGCCGCACACAGAGCACCGCCGGAACTCGTGCCTCCTCGTCTCGGGCCGCCCGCAACCTGCATGCGAGCACAACCGGAGCCCCGGGCAAGGAGCGGCCCCCCGATCCGTAAACCACTCGCTCAAGAACAGGCTAGCTGGATGTGCTTCAGGAGCCGGTACGTTGCACCCGAAATCACTGAGCAACGGACAACCGGAACCGACCACGTGCCGGTGGTGAGGCAGCGGGTTCCACGTCAGCCACGAGCCGGATTCAAGAGCCGACGGAGCAGTCGACAGCACGGTGGCCAGCTCGCGCGCGTTGGCTTGGACGAGAAACCGGCGTCCCTCCGCGACGTTCTGTTTCACGCCGTAGCCGTCCTGCAGGCAATGGCCGAGCTCCCGCAGCGCATCGATGTGGCCGAGAAAAGCGGCACGCGCGCACAGCGCCACGCCGGCTCGCAGGTCCTTGTCGTTCTTAGAGCCGCCGCTGCCGTTGAACTGAATAACGGCCAGGGAGTAGAGTGCCGGCGCGTGAGAGCTAATCGCCGCCTTGGCCATTAAAGAGGCTCCACTTCCTCGGTTTTGGAGACAGTAAAACCGAATCTGCATGTTAACAATCAATCTCATTAATGACGACCATAACCAAAAAAAAGAAAAGCATTAAAATGAATAAAATTTACATTTTTAGAATAATTTTGAGAGTTCAAATCTTGTTCACTCACCATGCCGAGTGTGTAACAGGCTTCAACATTTCCGGCATCAGCGCATTGTTTCAGGAACCGGTGAGTCGACTCGGTCCAGTTCTTAGCTTTAACGGTAAACGTTTTCGGTGAAGCTTTAGACAACACAGCAGGCTGAAGACCAAGACCGTTTAGTCTTTTACATCTGCTTTCAAGAACAAGGAAAACAATCAGGCACAAGTCCAGAAAATCTAAAGCAAACCGAATCATTTACGGCGAATTCTCACGTCATCAAGACGCTGGTGAAATCGGCAGGACAGGTGGCGGTGGTGCTGAGCTTGCATAGGATACATAAAACGAGATCGTCGGGCAAAGCATCGAAGAAATCACAGTTTCCGGCGGTCTCCGGCGATGTTTTCCGGCGTTTACGCTTGCTCGTCTTTTCTCCGGCGACGTCTCTCCGCCGCTTCGAAACCCTCTTCTCGCAGCTCATGTTTACCGTGGGATAACAAAGTCCCCTTCTTGTTCTCATCCCTCTCTCTATATATACACAGAAACGGGGTATAGGTAGAGATAGGAGTTGTGCAGACGTGCCCCTTTGTTCGTCTTTCAAAATTCTTCTGAGATATGGGGATAAAGAGAAAGGTGAGAAAGCAAACTGAGGCCTTATATACAAGAGAGGGGGGGCAGGAGCGAGGAGCTTTATCAGAAGAGACCAACAACAATAAAGACAGAGCCGAACGTTAAAAAGAGAAATGACCCCAAGAAGGTACTCCTATTTACCATGGCACCCTGACATTGTCTTGCTATGTGAAGCTGGTCAAACGGCGTTGACCAGATCCCTCCCTCCGTCGTCGACGTACGGCTGCCCCTTTGCTCACCGCTTGCTTCTTTACACGCTCTCCTTTCAGCTCGTGCTTTCAAAAGTGATTATGGTTAAATGCAGAAAATATATCATTTAAAGCATTAAACTTTTGCAAACTATTTAATCAAAATGATGAAATTGATTTTTAATATAAATGCTTTTTTTAAAAAATTATTACAGAATAAATGTGATCATCTAAACGTTCAAATCAGAATGATGTTCTTGTTCTGGTCCTTGCAAAAATATTTTTAACTTCAGCCTAAAATAAAGGATAAAGATGTAAAATAAACGCAGGCTGAACTGATCAGTTTACCCAGTTTAGCGTGTTTTAAGGGATTCTCTCTCTTAAATGCACTGGGTTTGTTTAAAAAACAGTTAAATTTGTTACAAATGAAAAACTAACTTCGGTTAATTACGAGAGAAAAGGACAATAGGACGACTAAATTGGCGCGTAAATGTTTTTTATGGGTGTTAACGTGCATTTGAAACGAGGTGCGTGAAGGGGCGTGGAGTATGGGATAGCTTGAACAGATTTAGGTAGCGAATTATCTGGCCGCTTCAAAGACCTAACCACAGTTAAGGTCAAACGGGTGATTCAGCACTAAACAAAAGTTCAGTTACTTGCGTTTGGTTTTACTCGGCCAATTTTACGTCTTTTCCTTTCCTACTTTTGATTCTAGTTTACGTAGTTAATACTCCTAGGTACTCGTTGGATGTTTGCATTTTTTTTTTTTAATATATCATATGTTGGATTAATCGTTGTAATCATTTCACCTGCATTACTTTCGTAATGGTTCATTCGGAAGTGTGAATGACATCTCGCCTTTATATGTGCTAACGATATATAATTGACATTAAATACGTCTATTTCTGCTCAGAGTTTAATGCACGATATCAGCGATTACAACTTATCCATGCTTTCACAACAATTAAGCTGACTCCATTACTGCAAACTATTGAATCTAGCATTAGAAATGTTACAAGTTTAAATTGATTCAACTCTCTGTAATAAACTGTGTGACATGCCGATGCATTCGCGTTAAAAAGGCTCAATTTTTCGTATGAAGCCTCTGATGCGAACCTTCTCATCAATCGTATGACTCATATGCTAAGGTGGTTCTCATCCATGACCTCCACTTGGAAATGAAGAAATCTTTTCTAGTTTGAGGAACAACCTTTCTTTGCCAAGTATTAAGCTCATCGTCATGCATGGTAACTACCCATGACAAACTTGACATTTGCGGTACAACCAAAATCCTTGTACTACAACAAGAAATTCTGGCATTAGGTTATATGATATTTGTATAAATAATTATTATAAGGTGAGCTTGCCTTCGCAAGTCTTTGTTTGAGTTTCACGTATATACATCAAGAGATATCCTAATTGATTGTGTTTCAAGTATATTCTGCAATTTTTACTCCAAGCAATTTTGATGAAGCTTTTCCAAGATACACGGTCAAGCCATTTCGTCATTTGAAAAGTACCAATAACTTGATGTTGTTAATTTAGACTTCTATCCGTTTAATATCGCGATTCCTCAATGTATTTAAGTAGACATCACTTTCTCGTTGACCAGTACATTTGCAGGTTAAAAAAAAATAATAACAGTTTTTTGTATAGGAAAAATTTACAGTCGCTAAATATATTAAGTAAAAGTTATATTAATATTTTTAACGATAACTCTTAATAGCAGTTTTTATCGTCAATTAATGAAATTATTATAATTATATAAGAATTACTCCGTATTAATTATTGATAATGTCACTTAATCTGGTGGATGATCACAGCCGTTGAAAGAGATAAGAAAACCTCAAGGCATCAATGTCGCGTGAAGAACGTAAAACGCCGGCCGGCGTCACGTCGCCGTAATTTTAACAATTCCCGTCACGTCAAATAATGACGTGATTGATAGTGTTTGTTAGCTCAGAGTCTTAGACCAACTGATTCATATAACTATTTCAAAAGCAATCAAATTCGCTGAACTCACTTCTCTCTGAAGCCATTTCCTCTCTGTATATTCTTTGATTAAATGAGCAAAAGAATAGGGGGACGTTGCTTATTCACAATTTGATTTGTATTTGATATATATAAATACTGTTAATTCATCAACATTGTGGAGTATTTCGTAGCGATAAGTTGAAGTGTAGACATGTATTTAAAAGCGTAAAGATAAATATTCAAAAAATGAAAAAAGAAATTATCTTACTCATATCTTGGTTGTAACAATGAACAGTTTCGTTCCGACTTATTTTAGTGATACAAAAACGTTGTAGAAATTAGTAGACAGTTTTGCTTTGACAATTACACTAAATATAGTAACAACATCCATGGCAAAGGTTCTATCAAAAGTGTCGCGACGAGGCATAATGATTGACAACGTTTATGTCACTTGAAGTAATGGGTCGAAACAAAATTTGATCCAACCTCTTGTTGGAACAAAAATTTGTCCAAAAAAAGGGAGAGTTTCATTTTGGACGTGCTCCTCACTAGAGTATCGTGACTCCCCTTTTTCATCATGTAAGCAATGAAGCATTGGAGCCTGGAGGCCACTTGATCAGGTCTGAAGAGGAGATTTGACCTATCTACTTTTGGCAAAGAAGAAAAATCCTTCGTCTTTCTAGAGATCTAGGATAAATAGTTACTTTTTTATTTGTTGCAAGGGAAAAAGATCAAGAATAATTAGACATACAATATTCTCACTCGATGCACGGCTCACGTCTCTATATTCAAATATATAAGAACTATTTCGGAGATGACTCTTCAAAGCATAAAAGTACTCACTCGAGTGAGGGACTCTTGAAAGTTAGGATATTAACATAAACGTATATAAGAAATCTAACGTGAATAAAAAGCATGACTTGTTTATCACCTTCGATCATGTTAGTCTCCACGAAAGACCTATAGCATACCACAAGAATTGGAACTCATCACGAAAACCCTTAGAGTCTGTCACTTTTTTTGTCTTTATCTTGCATCACAACTAAGGTATAATCAAAACGCACCATTTGGCATACCACCAATCCGATTTTCAACATGCTTACTTGAGATTGCGTAGAATAATTCTTACATAAAATTTAAAAATCCAGAGTCTACACACTTCTCTAGAGACCAACTGACCAGGGGATATTGGGTTATTCTTACGTGAAGTAAAACTGATTTTCCGGTCAAAAGGAAAAAATAAGCGGATAGGGACGACATTGCCATTTCCTTAAGTAAGAAGCCAACTAAATAAATAAAATAAAGAGAGGAAGTGAAAACTCAAACGGGTGGATAACCTGATGAAATGACGTGGGTGCTAAGGACTGATGTCAACCACTCATGTCAACCCACGTGGGTCCTACATGTCTGCTACTGTAGGAGGGAGAAACAATGAAACATGCCGGGCTGCTATATTTGCGGGACCCACCTTTTTATTTTTCCTTTCCTTTTTTGTTTTCTCCACTAACAAACGTGCTTGCATGCACACCCCCATCTTTAATTTCGTACGATTTTTTTTTATTATTTATAAAAAAATTAAAATTATATACTAAGATGGGAAGAAGGAGAGAGTTACAACAAAGAAATGATAAGGATGACAATTCCATCAAAGTTAAGTAAACGATAAGAATTACAGAGAAAACACTATAAATTGGATGACAATCCTATCCAACATAAGTAGATGACTACAGTATAAAATAACAGGAAACAAAACACCACGTGAGTATCATTAGCAATTGAACCGAACAAGAAAGAAAACTGTAGACTATACAGAGGTAAACCATTCCTGCGGACATCTATTTCCGATCGGCAAGTTAAGAGGCCAAAGCTGAAGAAAGGATTCACACGCCTTCTTTACCCTGGACAAGATGCACCGAATGCATCTTCCTGCAGCTGATAGTCAATCTGGAGAAAACTTGAAACCCTGCCACTGAATGCGAAGCTTTACTGTGCATATGTTGGACCAATTCAGGAGGAGAGAGTAAGAATACAATATATAACAAATTAGAATTCAATAGCATCAAGAAGAGCAAAAGTGGTAGCATGTAGAGTATCCTCCGCTAAACAAACCATAGAAATAGCATCCTGTGGTAGCCATGAGGCATATAATTTCATACGGTCTATATTTGGTTTTGTTGACGTAATTCTAAATTTCGTGATGCTTTATTTTTTTATTTAGAAAAATTCAATGACGTCCTTTTTAAAATGTACTTTTAGTGATAAGGTGATAATGAAAGGCACGTAAAGAGTGGAAAAGACATTTCTGATTTCTTTTTGGTTTCTTGATTTTTGATTTTTTGGCTTTACATGCACTGTTTTCATGAAAATTAAGGCACTAATTAACCAACAGCTTTCGTCCAGGGCCTCTGTCAAGTACTTCACTTCTTCGTTTTGGAACGAGCTGGCACTACTTGAAAAGGGTGCTATATTAAATTAATGAAGTGGAGTATCATCTTTTATCCTTTTGTCTCAATCAAGTGACGGGAATATAATTATCTCCAGTTATATTGTTATAAAATTCTCATGTGAAGCCTAAAATTATGTTTTCTTGATTGAATTTTTTTTTAAAGAGACAAATCTCTTACTTTTCTATCACGAGAGAGAGAGAGACATCTGGTTGTTGAAAACGACGATGAAAATATTTTAAAGTATTTATTTATGGTACGCTAGCAAAATTGTAAAGCGTCAAAAAATATGAGCCACCAAGCAACTAAAAAGCGACTTCCAACAATAACTTCAGCGTATAACAAATAGGATCGTGAAACGACATCAAACTATATTATATTTCAAACTAAAGTTAAA
The DNA here is from genome assembly GCA_033065855.1 of Escallonia rubra. Lineage (NCBI taxonomy): Eukaryota > Viridiplantae > Streptophyta > Magnoliopsida > Escalloniales > Escalloniaceae > Escallonia > Escallonia rubra. The sequence continues at coordinate 242,820 of JAVXUO010002827.1, forward strand.
GGAGGAGAAGACATTTTAAAACAGAATGATAACCCTCCAAGAATAGCTATGTTCTCCTGCCGATTGCTAGTGAGGTTTCATGATAATTGAAGTTGAGTAAGTCGGAATATACTAACCATTACGATTTTGGCCCTAACGGTTTGTTTTTTACCCACTGATTAGGTGATTAGAATCTACCTAATGGTGACCATTACCGCCGTGTTTAGAAAACTCTCGAATTGGGGCATCTTTAATACGTAGTATTTGGTCGTTGGTCCCTTTACTTGAAAGGAAGGGAGCTTCATTTCGACATGTCAGCTCTCGCAGCGGTCAAAGACGTACCGCCGTTTCCATTTTCTCTCTTCAATCTTTTTCAGTCTAGACCAAAATCTCTCCCTTGATTGTGGTTTAGTTTCTTGTCTCTTTGATGGGATGGGATGGGATGGGATGGGATGCTCTCTCACAGAAATGGTTTTACTTGCGATCAGGGGAAAATAGTTTCACTTCCGAGGCAAAACTATGCATGGTCAAAAGCCCCCGAGTGCGGATTTGGATCCTCCCTGTATAGTATTTTTGCTGCTAGTATTATTGACAAGACCAAAAAATTCTCTGAAAAAAGGGTTTTTATAAAAAGATTTCTATATACTCGCGATTAAAATTATCTGAAAAGATGTTTTTAGAAAGAATTTTTTTTTTTATATATATTCGCAATTATTTTGATTATCGTTAGAATAATCCGATAAGTGATGTATATCTTATATTGAATGTAAAGTTTTGCAAAAGATTAAATCAAAAAAAAATGTTTTGCAAAAGAAAAAGAAAACCCCAGAAGAAGGCAACCTTTCTGACCCGATGAAGGCAAAATAGTGTAAAGCTTGCCGCAAGTTTTCACTAGGCGTGCATTTTTTTAAGAGAAAATTCATCCAATTTCAACTGCGTAGATACCAAGAAAGCGACTGCTTTGCAGCAGTAGGTGATCTTAGTGTCGGATATTGCCAAAGGCTGGGATTAGGTTTTTAGGTGATGACACGTGGTGGGCTGGAATTCAAGGATGCTCTATCGGCCTAAGATAACATGGGGGTAATTCGGATTTGGAAGCAACGAGGAAGAATGAGTGTCAAGTAGCTTCTCGTAGTGAATAAGAGGAGGAATATTAATGATTTTTCCTTTACAAAAGACATGCACTTTATCACTTTTTATGGTAGCTAGCTGTCTCGTGGGAACCTGAACCTTGGCATATCGTTCTCCGGTCTTCGCTTCAGTTCACAATGTTGTGTGTGTGTGTGTGTGTGTGTGTGTGTGTGTGTGTGTGTGTGTGTGTGAGAGAGAGAAAATATTACCATGAGCAGTGGCGGAAGGAAGGGGGTGGCACGTCGGGCACCTCCACCCTTTGGCATGAAGTAATCTTTGTGTTAAGAGTCTTATATTCATAGTCTTATTACTTTGAAACCCCCTCCGAAAACTTATAAATTTCAATAATTTTTTTGAAGTCACTGTTCTTTTTCAATGTACACAAAATTATTCTTATCACATAATAATCAACAAATTTTAACACTTGGTTTTACGTTAACTTTTTTCGCTATAAATGTATAGTAATACATCTAATGCTTTTAGGGATACTTTATTGATTTTAATTTCCAAAATAGATTGCAAGTATAAAAGATAGAATGCAAAATTTATCGTAAGCTTCATCTTTATTAGTTTAACCGAAAACGTTAAGATGTCTTTAAAACTTGGGTGCCTTCCTTATAAGGAATTTCTGGTTCCGCCACTGACCAGAAGAGTGAATAATCGCGAAGTAGGAAGAAAATCTTTATCTTTTTGCTCATGATTGTGGTCTTGCAAGACCACAGTCATGAGAAAAGAGAATATTTCTTATCATTTTCAACAAAAAAAGTTTTTGCCATGCTACCGAGTGAAAACTCAAAAAATTGGTCTTTGCTGCTAGCAGGAACCAAATACGTGATTTTGATGCGATGTAATCGAGTTTACATACCAAATGAAGTATTTGAGACCCGCGATATTGCGAATGAATATTTCTTAGATAGAACCCTTTTGCCATTACATTTTGATTCCGTGTGTAGAAAATTAATATTCGGTGTTGGTGGAACCGTGTCTTTAATGCGATGATGCTAAACATGTTTAAGAACTGAATTAACGGTGACCCACAGCTTACTAATGAATGCTCCCTGGAGAGAGAACCCTTTTGCCATGACATTTTATGGTTTCACAAGTCAGTTAAATCACAAGCAAGCAAAATCAGAAGCAAGCAAGCCTTGGAAAGTACATAGACATGCAAAATCAATAACCTGGGAGCTAAGCATCACATGTTAAGTAATAACTTTGTCTGTCAGGCACCATGAAACCTAAAACGCGTTAAAAGAGGGCAAAAGTGGCGACCCAAGTAACTTAAATACATCAATATCTATCCCCCAGCTGCAGCTGAAGCTGCTGGTAAACTAAATTTCACTCTATCATGCTTGCTAACCTTTTTCTTGGAGTACAGTTCAAGTGTTAGTGAATCCACATGGTTTTGTCCCTATCCCCAGAACTTTAAAGATGTTGCCGATGTGCTTCAATCCATCGTTAACCTCCTCTTACCACAGGATAGGTCATAAGTGCCTTACTGCATTTACGATTTTCAGTGGGTAGTTCCTTTTGACACTTCCATTTAAGAATTACGCCGGTATAACAATTTAACGCGCTACGTACACTTGTGTAAGAAATAGTCACACAAGAAGCGTCATTACCTAATAAGAATGCCAATAATGTCACCCGTATATGCTTTACGTGTTGAATCAAGAAGATATACTCGCTTATTGTTTATGCGTTTTGTGTTGAATAAAGTGATTGTGTCACGCTTCTTTGTGCACGTATAAGAAAATCAAACAAAACCTGAAAAAAAAATGGATATAATAATTGTCACAAAATCTATTACAATTTGAATTAAATGACAGTACATTTAAGTTAAAGTTCAAAATAGTATAAAAGTTTAAGTTTGACAACAATGATCCGCGTCTTTCCTATCACGTCATACATAGATATGGTAAGTATAAGAAAACTATTCTTTTTGCAAATTCGATGGTGAACCAGGGATTTCATCAATAAAGCAGATACCAGTAATAAAATCACGCGTCAATATTTTTGTACGCCCTCGTGTACCATTATGTATGCAAAATCTCAACACGGCGGTTAAACCGTTGAACAGTTGGTTCATCAACAAATTAGATACCACAATGAAATTATTTATACTTTTATAGAACCTCGAACCTCTTATATTACGCAGTATAATAATATAAGTAAAAGAGTCTACAATGCGTGGCTCAAGATAATGTTGCGTAGAATAAAAGTCTCCTAATTTATAGATAATATAAATTTTGGTAAAAATAAATTTACAAAATACTAGTTGAGGGCGATAATGACGAGTCAAAAGCGCTTCAGATGGGTTGTTACAGAAATTTGGAAAGGAGGTCCCGCACAGTTCCAAAGCTCAGGGGGCATGACTTGGGTGCTAAATTTAGTGTGTTTGTTAGGGGGAGTTCGGGGTGGGTCCAGGGGGGGTCCTTCACGGGGGACCCACATCTTGTTGGGAGGTTTGGAGACAAGTGAGTTGTTCCCTCTGGGTGATGCACGGCTCTGTTGCGAAACGGACACGTGGAGGAATCCTGTGCTCTGTCAGCACGGGCATCTGCATGCGGCTGCCACGTGAGACGAGAGAGAGAACTGGGAGTCCGTCTCCACAGGGGTGTACGTAGAAGAGAAGTCAACATTGGTGATGGCAGGGTAAGTTGGAGGGATTTTGTTATTTTGTTGGGTGGTTTTTTGTACTTTTTATTTTATTTTATTTGTGGGCTCGTAATTTTGGCTGGATCAGCGCGAGCCACGGCGCGGCAAAGAGGCCGAGGAGCCGGGCTAGCTAAGGCCCTGAGTCAAGGTGTCGAACCACATTTGCTGCCGTGATGGTGAACGGTGACGATGCAGCATTAATCGGCCAACTTTTGCTGTATAAAGTATTCGATCAGGTGTTTGTGAAGGAAACACTTGGTACGTGGTGTAATGCAAAAGCACAGAGCTTGCTGTCTCTCAGAGTCTGCTTAGTATTTAGTTTCAAAAATAATGTTTGGGATTTCTCATTATATATTAAATAAAATTGGCCCTTACAATCATGTTTAATTTGCTGTAAGCAGAATAGGCTAAATGTTGTGGAATGTATTAAAAAGAAGTACTAAAAATGAATTTACTGTGTAAAAATGATCAAATAGTGTGTTGAAATTTGAATGTGAGGATACTTAGGAAATTCCTTTGGTCAAACTTAATTCTAAAAAAATAATTAAATAAAAATTTGAGAAAAGCAGGATTCTGAATTTAATAATCAGTTTTTTGCAACAGGTTTACTCAGTTTGTATTTTTTTGGCAAACAATTTAATACTAATTAATCACATTTGGCCATCCTAGCAACAATCCCGATCAGCCTCTAACGAACAAACTCGTTTTTTGTTTAACAGTTGGAAGCGTGAAAGTTAGGTGATTCAAACCTTGATCTGCTTTGACATCGACCAGATTCTACTACATGCATTTAGAGATAGCGCTATACAGTGTACACACTGATAAACTTTTGCGAATGATTTATTACCTTTGGTGTTCGATTTCAATTTTTAAAAGATAGATACCAAATATAAAAAGCGAAATTCAGAATGAAAAACTTCAAAAAAAATTCTCATTTTACTGTAGAAATTGTTTACTTTTTTACTTTAGTTTCTTTCCAAAGCGTAATAACTTATCTTAGGAATCTTATTGCCAAAGTAACTGAAAAGATAATTTATCTTATACTGGAAGTGATTGCCCAAAAGAAATCTGTCTCGTCGGACTTCCTTAAGGAAGCATGGTCATGCCTTCATCTTGCTATCTCCTGCTTGCTTCCTCTGCTACATATTCTTCCCACAAAACTGTACATGGCCATACTCATAGCTGAGATAATGAAGTTAAAAAAAAAAATGTGATTTTGCCAACATGCTAAGGGACTTCAGCTTAGCTAACGTGAAAACCAGTCAATCTCATTCCTTATTCCCTGATGTCGGGATTCTGAAAGATCTAACTTAGCTCAGTGAAACATCTACATCAGATTATATAATCGAACTTACTCCTATCTGTTAACTGGGGCTGGTCAGAGGATGTTGCTTCACGCATTTGCCATTTTGCTGCTCGACAGTGTCCGCTCGTAACTCGAGCCGGATACGGCCGGCCACGCACACGCCTGCGCACGTGAAGCTGCAGCCACATGCACCAGCACCGCTTTGAGTAAGGTCCAAGCCACTACTTTGCCTTTGCAATAACTTAATCTTCACAGTTTTGATTGTAAAGGCATGTTGTTGTTAGCTCTAAACGTGTGCTTATCTATGTTTAGAGAATCCTGTATCAGACTTTAACGCGTTGACCATGTAGGTGCGCATGAGTCCGAATTCTGGTCAAAGCCAAGGTGGGTTCTCCGTCCACTTTTGAGCATCTCATTTGACAAGACAATATTTAAATAAACACATTAACAACATTGCTAATCAGTAGCATCTTAACTTTTATGCTAATATATTTCAATAGTTTGTAGCAATATACCATGTGTCATGCTTTTGTGTAGATGGTACAAAAGAAGTACAAATGTGTGAAACTCAGTGTTATAATAATAGTAATAAATATGTTAATGGGCAGAAATTATAAAATCTTAAACGATACAGAAGAAGAAAAGACGTGTGAAATTGTGCGTTATAATTGTTGTAGGCGGAAACTTAAATCATATATTTTTTTATCACTTGAGAAAAAAAGGAGCCGTTAGAAAATTCCTTTTTAGATTGATCTAAAACTATACTAGTAACGTCTTCCGAGTTACAAGAGAGTAGTTGCAACCATATCAAATACTCTCCGTCCTAAAACTGATCATATTTCCTTTTTGGCCGTCACAAAAAGTGATCACTTCCAAATTAAGATTCTATAGGTATTTTTACTTACTTACCCTTTTTATACTTTTTTATTCTATTTCTGTCACCACATTTAATTCTCTACCAACTCATTTTCTCTACACTTTACACTTTTTTATTCTATTTCTCTCACATTTAACATTCTACCAACCAATTTTCTCTCATAAAAGGGTAAAATGGGAAAGACACAATATATAACATAAATCCTTAATATACGTGCAAAGTAAATGGATCAATCTTTTAGTATCTAGTAAGTTGCAATAAAACTCAGAAAGTCGGATTGTCTAGATGAAGAACCACCAGAGCTAACAGATGCATTCTTGACTTAATAACGAGCGTTCTTCGTTCTATCTTAAACAATCTCACCCACGAATCGTTTTTCGACAGACGATTTTCTGAAAAAAAAACTGGGGGTGCAATTACTTCAACGCCCCTCATGGGATACAAGGACGAAGGTCGCACGTGACTGCTTCCTGGAACAGTTTGACCGCTAGTCGTGAGTAATCACGTTGCTTTTTTTGGCTGGCCAGTGTAAGGCTTCACACGCCACCGCACCGCACGCCTTTGATTGAAATGTAACGTGAATCGTCCTTTGCCTGCTTATCATCTTGTCTATATACTATTTCTTGAGAGTAACACGTCTAAAAAAGCCCTTTGAAGAGTTTCGTAGACTTAATTAAAAGCACATGGATGATTGATTATTAAGTTGTCCTTTGCCTGCAGCTGCTTATATATGTTCCATTCTTGTAGTATTAACCTTTCTTGAACGCTAGGGTTTGTCCCCTGACTAAGGAGATCTATCTGTTTATTTGTTTGACATTTTGAAATATAACTTTTGGACAAACACCAAAAATACATTTCTTAAATGCATTATAATGATATTGAAGTGCGCTCTTAAGATCGTTCAAGGATAATCTTCGCCATCTAAAGAAAAGTTTCCCGTATGGTCTTTTTGATCCCGTGTCATGCCTTGCATTCTTAATCTAATTACTTTGCACAAGTAAAAGTCTAATTACATTTGACTAAATCCTTCATAAAGAGGAACTGATCCATTACTTGTGCAGATAACATAAGGTAAGTTACCACCGTCATCTGGCCATCCATACGTTACAAATGGACGGGCCAGATCGTTTTTTTTAAAGTAAATTCCGTCGTCCGTCACATAATATAACGAACAATAAAATTAACAATATTGTCCACCCTGTTATCTGCGAATCCCTCCGACTCATTAATATATTTTCGAAGCATTTTGGTCAAAATCACAGTTCGCTGGATAATATAGCAGACGGTGAATTTTTTTTAAAATAAAATAGATCTGATCCGTCCATCCACCATGGATGGATAGCTAAATCACACTGACAACTTATTTAACGAGGACAAGGGATCACGTCCCTTCATAAATTGGTGCCAACTCAATTTATTTAAGGATTTTGATTTGCGAACTCTCTCGGTGCATCTAATTAACAACAAGAGATGCAATGATAAAAATAAAAGCGATTTGGATTATAGCGTAACTACACTTCAATTACTGATCAAATATATTACTTGCATAAATATGATGATGCGGAGTTTCTTGCCAGTTCAGCATTCTCACTAATTGGCCGTGGAAGCAAGAGAGTTGGCTTTGGTTGCTTTCTGCCTCCTGGTTCAGGGACAAAACCAGTTTGACTTTACGTGCATGGTAAGTGAGCTTCAAATTTGGCCAAAGGCTACGTCGGTCATGATACTTCTCTTTTACAGTGTATGGAGAATTGCATTTTGGGGGAATTCCCTGCTCCATCACCATGGTACGCCGTACAGAAAGTGTTTGTAACTTTTCTTTCTGGGGTAGTCACGAGGATCCTGGAGCTGTAAGTAGGATTGCAGCAGAGATGTTGTAACGCTAGTTATAATCGTCAGATCAATTTCAATGTATCAGATCATGCCACGTCAGCAACTAGCTAAAAGTTTTTGGACGAGAGACGTACGTCTGTTCCGTTGCCCCATTTATGGCGTGAAGTCGAAATAGGCATCCGATCTTCTCTGTCCACAGACCGATCTGATGGCGACAACACTTCCACCTTTTGGCAACGAAATAGCTTCTAGAAGACACTGTCTCCCCATAAATTTGAGGCTGCCCTCCGACGCCACAAAATTTCGATTTTGCCATAATCGATGTGTAGTTTTCCACCACCATCACCAGCAATCATATGCCCACCATCAGCATCATAGATCTACAGACCATCACTAAACTACCGAAGCCACCCAATTTAACCTTATCGCCAACCACCGATCTATGCACAACCGCCATTATAATGTCCCTCACTCTGATTACAAGCATTCAAGCACCAACGATCTACCAGCCGTCACCTAACGACCAAATCTAAAGAGTTGGATCAATTGGCTGATTAGAAAGACGGGGTTGAAGATGCATTTCTAGAAATAAAGGGTTTATGGAGAGACAATATGGTTTGGACAAAAGAAAGATTGGCCGTTAAGTCTAAAAACTACGTTTCAATGTGCTGTTAGTGGGATGGTGACATGGTAACTCGTGGGGCGTCCTTTCTGATTGGACGGTTGTAACCAGAGTTACAACACATCTGTTGTAACCCTAACTATGCAAACGATCCCTATTCTAGTCACGAAGGAGGATAAAGGATATGTATATTGGATAACATGTGCACCTTTGAATGTGTCCACTAGCGCAATTTTCGCACTCTTTTTCCTTCTTGGTTGTTTTGAAATTCCGATGTCCAAGGTTTGGATGTTATGAATTCTTATGTGATCACCTAACATAGGAATGCGTTTGTGAATATAGGCGTTCGACCACATAATGGACCTGGTGTGCAATGCACAGTCTAATGCATTGCGCTTTGCACCGATTCTGACCTCTCGCAGATACTGGATGGATCTATTGAAAAAAGAGCTTTAGGGTTTAATTCTAAGTATAGCCGACACCATATGAGAACGTCCCTGGATCTGTGACAGCCGAGAACTTTATATATCATCATATAAAGCATGTGCGAGCATGAACATATGAGTATTTCACCTTTACAGTATGTCGTTTAAACTCCAAATTTATGTCGAACAATGATGATTGTAGCTCGTTAGAAAGTGATAAATTCAATCATTTGTGAAAAAAACTAATCCACTTTCACTATTACAGCAGAGAGTCAGGATAAAGCATGCATGTATGGTATATTCGAATTCGATGGTAAATAAATTTTCTTGCTCCATCCGGTCCTTAAGAAGTCACGTTATTAGAAGAAAAGTTCATGAACTTAGGTGCCAGTGACTAGACGACAGTAACCTGAATCAATAGTGTGACATATCTAGGCAAACGTTCATGCATGTGAATGAAAATCGACTGATTGGACTCAACATGATAACATTATATGCTAGCTTAAAGATAATATAAAACCGACTCGCAACCATTATTTTGTCATATTGCTGGGTCGGTTACTAACCCTCTAGCTAAAGGTCAGGGGAGGCTGAACAGGAGCTACGTCCCTTATCTTTTGTGTTTTTTCTTTTTAAATCAGGTAAGAACCCTACACGCTGTATAAGCCAATCTTATATTTTGTTTTAATTCCATAAAGAGGTCAAGAATCAAAATGGTACCAACAAGATGTGCCCCCCTCTAACCACTGTTATCTTCTTGTTGGTTTCAGCTCTCTTTAGGGTATTAAAATTGAGTACAAACAGCCTACTGAGTCACCACACTATTATTGTTAAGTATTTTATGACATGCCAATTCCACACCAAGACCCGAGATCGATATTTGTGACGATAATCGGGAAAAGTAGTCGTGACGGATATGTTGTGACGAATACAGACTGAAGTCGTAAATTCGCGCTCTTATTAATTTTTGTCAAAGAAAGTGGATATGATTTGTGAAAGCATCCGACTTAAAATCAATTGACTATGAGAAGAGAGGTTCACAAGGCTTACGTATTGAAGTAGTATTTATTATTTACCCGATGCTTGAATTGTATCTCGTAAGAAACCCCCTCGCCCGTGGCCAGACTTCTTTTGAGCGGGTCTAGCACGTTGATGAGTTATAGTAGATGCCAGTTGATGAATTATTTTTTGAACTGTCTGCTAAAAAGCTCTGAATCGACCAGTTCTCATATCTTGTAAATAAAAAAAACTTCAAAACCAAGCAATAATAAGGAAAGATGTCTACAAAATTTATACATTAGATTATAAGCAGTATATTATTTATTATTTGCCCAAGATGAAATTTATGTCTCTTAACGTATACAATTAGCTCAAGAAAATTCTAATGCACACCAGCCAAAGAAAAAGGTGAAGGTTCGCCCGCTCTTTACGGGAGATGGGCTGCTAATAAACAATCTTAGAAACCTTAATTGAGTACGGCAAAAGCAACACATGGTACGCTCGAGATATACTTAAGAAGACTTAAGCAGCAGTCTTTTGACGTCAAAGTATAGTTAAATGGGTGTTTAATTGGGAGTCCTAGGTTACGTGAAATTCCCTCATTCTCGTTCCCAAATCTTCTCCTAACAACATTAATTAGGAGCACACCATCATTAATTAATCACTGGGATTTGTGAGGATTTAGCGTAACGAACCATAAATGGGGCTAGAGAGAGAGAGGCGACGTTGCTTAACGGATTTGGCAACGCTTCCCCCTCCCTTTGCCTCGAAATTCGTGAGAAATCCCAGTGAGTCTGCGCGCGAACTGGCCCCAGGAGCTTGAGTGAATTCCAAGCCATGCAACATTCTCTGTTACCTTTTTTTTTTTTCACTTTGAATCTTTTTTCTTTTTTTTTTTAAGCTGAGTAGTTGAAAAGGAAGAAGTAAGTTCCAATTTGAATTAAAGCTTTAGGACCTTTCCTCTTTTTTTTTTCTTTCGGAAAGAAGGGGAGGGAACTAAGGGAAAGTTTGTACGTCGGTCACGTTGTGGTTAGAGTCGAACATAGCTCGTATTGATGGTAAAACGGTGGAATTGGTCGGCTCGACGAGTCAATTATTGTGTTGAATGACGGTCACACCTTTATTATGGCTCGGGTGTTGATCGATTTACGTGCTCGGCTTAGGGTGACGATGAGTTCTTTTCTATTTGACAAGTTTCGCTCGAGATAGCGAGGCTTCATGAAAGGTTCAATATGCTTGATTAGTCTACTGTAGTATCGTGTACTCATACTTCATGTATGAGTCACATCACATAGTCAAACTATCTTATATAAACAAGTCGCACTCTTGTTGTTGTAAGGTTAGGTCTGCGACTATCTAGCATTTTCATTAATGGGGATTGCGAGACCAGTATGGTAAAGACTTAAGATCTGATCGAGGGGCTTGCTCTCATCTTTAATCTCTCTAGAAATCCACATGAAAATCGCTCACGTGACGTTGCGAGGATGGATGTAATAAGTAAGAATAGCTTATACACATGAATGATCTAACGGTCTAATCTAATAGCTTAAAATTCAAATAAAAAAGGTCTCTGGGCATTCCGCTCCAAAGTGTCTCGGAGTTTTGTTGTCTAAAAAGTAAAAATTGAGCTACGACTTTAATAGATTCTGTCTGGATAACTATTTGTTGAAATTAAACAATCACTTCAAAAGTCTGGCCAAGTGCTGCTAAACATGGCCTGATTGCATCCTTTTTTTTAAAAAATTTGGTCACCATCAACATGTCACATTATCTGTGATTAATACCCAAAAAAGTTTGCCCGGGTTCTTCGCTAGATGTCTAACATCCCCAAGGAACTGCGAAGCCATCCCTCTCAAATGTGATGTGAGGTCCAGAGAACAGTTCTTGTGACATTGCGTGGTCAGGCTCTCTGGATCTGACCTTATGCGTGGTTGAATATTGAGATGCATGTTAATTAGCAGGTCTAAGCATGCGCAGCCAATTTAAGAAAACAAGTGTCACAGATAAATTTAAATTTCCCAGGATTTTGTATTATCCTAATAACTTCTGGATGTAATAGCCTTCTAGAACTGGGTTTCATCACTATACATGCCTAAGTTCACCACGTTACATTACTTGTAGAACTGGGCTGACACTTAATTATTGGATTTAAGTATGTTTACGAAAGCACAACGCCGGTTTGTTTGTGCAAGCAAGTTGGTATTTTTGTAGCATTTTTAAATCAAAGTTAGCCCAGCTAATTCAGTCACATACTTTTCAATTATAAATGTTTTTCAAGAAAGGGACTAGCAAAATTATGTGCTCCCTCCCTCATTTATTTTTCCTTTTTCTGAAAAGAGCCAGTTTCAAAAGTCATTCATCATGTCATGAAAGAATAAATTTTGGCTTCTGTCGATGTCATATAGGCAATTGCAACATCTTGTATAGCGATAATTAGTGCATGGTCGTTAATTATTTTTAATGACTTTTTTCAGCACCTTCAGCTACAATTCTCGGTAGCGCAATTATAGTATCAATACTTACAAAGTATTTAACGATCAAGTTGTCGTTATATGGAAGGTTGTAACTATATATCATCCTACAACCAGCATAATAGTCAAATTGTTTAGGATCAAAAAACTAGCGAATAATCTAATTCATGCCCTTCGTCTTTCTGGTGCCGGTGTTCGATCATCTTCCCTTTCCGGTGTCATCCCCTTTCAGGCAAATATTAGATTGTTTCACAGTTCAAGTCCTTTTTCTAACAAACCAAAAACCGGAAAAATGAATCTTGGCTCCGAGAGAGTATTTTACATGAGAATAAATGGGTTTCACTTCCTCCGGCTTCGGATATAGAGATATTAGATGGTATTGTCGTGACCATCTAGGACTGTTAATAGGCTAATTTTCTCTCTTTCTTAATCACTTTTCCTGTCACATCAGCCATCCTTTTTTCAAGAACGATAGAACAAGTTAGGTATTTGTGTTCAAATTACAGTCGGGAAAGGTTGCAAAAAGGACAGGGGGCCGGACCCAGGGTTTTGAACCAGGACATTGGAGTAACATAAAAGACTTGTCAACATGCAGATTTGAACTAGAACACCATCCTCCGTCCACAAATTTAGGCAAAAAATGATATCCCTGTTGCCGTAACTTTTTGTGTAAAGGGATTAGAATGGCATACGCTGCACTCTTTGACTAATCGGCTGGTCAGATGCCATTGTTTAGAGGCTGAGAGCTCCCTCTCACCAACTTGTATTTCTCAAAAGGCAGCGTATATGGTTTTTCAGTCAATAATAATGCCATAAGATTGATCAACATGTTGTCTGCAGTTGTTAATTAATAATGGAGATGCAAGAATGGTGCCAAAGCACAATTATTAAAACCACAAGGGCGACTGCAAGTGAAACATTGGCTAAACATGATGACGGAATGTGGCCGTCCAAAGAACCGACCACGTTGATCTTCTGCTCAGAAAGGATTAAAGGGTGGGAGGATTAGGTTGGAGTAGCAAGCAATACCTGCATCATTACGCATATTAAAACCAAACATCCTGATGTTTGGCCGGTATCTAACCTTAACTAGAGACCTTGTCATGTGTCTATGTATGTGATGTTTTCTAAACTAGTCTCTCTCTTTGATAATTGATTGCTTTCATCTTTCGTTGTGGCATAGAAAGTCGCTAAAGTTTAGCGGCGGATTAAAGTGGAGCATAAGTGGTAAATGTAAAATGCAGATATCAGTTCTGAGGACATAGGGATCCGCATCGAACAAAATGCTTAGAGGGAGTTGGACCCTTGAACAGGCCAAAACTGCTAGGTTCAAGTTTTGCCACTTTGATTTCTTGTCTCATATTAACCTCTCTTAAAGTGGCACAAGAACTAGACCTAATGCATTTTGTGGTAAGAAGTATGCATAATTGAAGCAGGGGATGCAATTAGAAGTCCGGTGACTCTAACTGTTGGATTACCAAGATTAAAGCTCGATATGTTGTTGACTTCTAAACGAGGATTTGTCTTGCTATATAACGAGCCAAGTCTCGATTACCGGCCACGTTAAAATAATTTCGCTTCTAAGTATCGAGCTTGGGTACTTTATTATCGAGCCGAGTTTCAATCACGTTCACCTCAGAAGTCGATCTCAAACAAAATACACCCTGATACCGGATTTGTAGAAGTCTATCGAACGTTAATACTGATACTCTCATAACTGTTAAAACCCTCTTCTTTTTTGTGTGGAATAATATCCCAACAGATCATCAGCAATTCTTGCGATTCACTCCTGTCAAAGACTGGTCATCAATTAGGCCACAAATTTCAGAGCTTATTGCCCTACCTGCATGTGAAACACAATCAATGGAAGTGCTGCTTATATGTAATCTGTTCAGCACAAGCTGATCCATGGGCAGCATGATGATTCATGGGACCAGCCGATCATGGAATATTTGGACACAATAATTTTATCTTTCGAAGGTGTTGGATTAATCATCATCACAACCAAATGCTGCGTTACTTAGTACTCTCAGAAAACACAGCTTTGCTATGAGTACTAGCAGTACTGCTTTATTCTCTCCCCCACACAAGTCAACAACATCGAAAAGCATTTCATCTTCGCTTGTTGACCCCGCAACCATAGACCAACCAGAGCTTTTAAAAGAAAAAGAAGTGTGCCCCCGTTGTGAGAGCATCCTTTTAAATTCGTAATAACAACCTTTCCGTTATATTGACCCGACGCACTGTTTATACAGATTTGTTTTAGTCAGGCGCTTCAAAGGCATCGAATCCTGAACAAGAGCGCAAGTTTTGTAAGACGTTGTCATGGGGCCGTTTACGCCATGATTCTTATTATAGTTCTTGCAAGACATATGTTCTTGATAGGCACTCTATTTCTCAGCACACATGATTGTTTGCAGCCACTAATTAGCTAGAACATGCTGCCATTTGCTAAAGAGAAGGCAGGTAAAAGGAATCGAGTAGGAGTGGAAAGGCAGAAACTAGTATCCCCAATTCTTGTGAAGGACCACTAATGAGGATGCAAACATGTTTACACTTATCAAACATCTGCTTGATAGATAATTCAGCAAATCTAGTTAGATATCCCCCCAATCATGCAAATCAAATCTACTGATGCTTTCTTGAAAGACTGTGGTTGCAGTTTCTTCTGTTGTTAGGCGAGAAGCGTCAGTGCAATTAGAACTGATTAGTTTGACATTAAGGTGACAAAGTCAGAACTGGTGATGATTAGCAAATGTGTCTGCTATGCTGTGTTCAATGTAACATGCAATAATGCAGCTAGAGGTTTCATGTTACATCTAAGGTTTCTCTCTATTTCTTTTGTTGTGACACCCTAAGGATTTCTTCAACTTGGTAATGAACTCTTATTGTTTAAGGGAGAGCACTTTTATGCGGAAGCCTTTTATAGACTTTCCATTTTGCTCATGCTACATTATTTTAAACCATTTCATAGATGCGTATTAAAGTCAAATAATAGCAAAAAACCGCGAGACAACCCCACAACCCACAATCCTAATTTTGATCACTCAAAATCCCTACCAGCCCACCTCCTTTAACTCTCACCCACAATCTCCGGTAACTCCTTGAATGTGCGCCAACCTATAAGAAAAATATTTTCACCATTTATCGTATCTTACAAGCGCATGGCATGTGCCCGAAATCACTAGTATTCTATGAAGTCATTAAAGGTGATCATAGAATATTTTGTGCTTTTATACGTCTTCTTGTAGGGCGAAAAAGGAGGTGAAAATAGCATTTTTCTTGTTTTATTTCTGCGTTAAAAAAAAAGCTAATTTCTCAAAGAGGCGGACTGATTTTATCGCAAGCAACACGTGTTTTCCGCTCTTATTTCTTGTTGCTTTCACGTTTGTTCAGTAAGAAAATGTACTGGCGCACAATTTTCATCGTGTTGAGTGGTGTGAAATAAGCAAACCTGAAGATTTCATAGTGGATAAGGAAGGATAATGAATAGTTGGTCGTGGGGTTTCACCTCTACAAATCTAACTGCTGCAGATGGGTTTGAGCTTAGAATGACTCTGCAGCCTCAAACGTGAAGATAAGATCACAACTTTGTGGCACCATCCAGCATGAGAGATCGAGCTTTTATCCTTCCTCCTCACCAAACTTGGGTGGATATTCTTAAGATTTTACACCTTCCTCGGCCTCTACCAAACAAATCAATGAATCTCTCTCTCTCTCCATGGCCCAGCCCGGCCCAGCCCGACACATTCGCAAAGAATTAAAAAGACACAAACCGAAAATTTAAAAGACGTAATCCTAAATCTTTTGTGGAATCACTTAGAGTTAAACACTTGAGTGCAAACTTTAGCCAATTCATTTGGAACCCTACAGATCCACTCTTTTTCCTATTCAAAGATCAGACCTTTGTCTCTGTGTTTTCATATCGAGAATTATTTGCAAATAAAGAGATGTCAAAGGCCCCCGCTTTTTTTTTTTCATTTGGTTGGACTCCACAAGAATTTGTCGGGACCTGAGAGCCGATGGTTTACCCTGCGGCAGATGTCAGCGGTTCGAGTCCGCTTTATCTCCAATTCGTGAACTTCATCTCACACGGTTCCTAAGTGATAAAAGTAAGAAGAACTTCCGCCGCTAAAAGTCTCCATTCCGTTGCATAAGACTTTTAGCGATAGACACATCGCTAAAAGTTCGTTGCGAATAACTCAGTCGTGCAAACAGTGATTCGATTGATGATGAAGAAAGAGAATTCTTGATTCAGTTCTCCACCTTAACGACAGAAAAAAGGATTGATCAAATTCTATCGAGTTTGACTCATAGTGATTGAGCTCGCTTTCATTTATTTTACCCAATACCAGAATTTGGAGTGGGCAGGGCCCGTATGTTATCCTCAGCTGCATGGGCTTGTATCCACAACCCAGGATTGAATATTGCGAAATGGGCCCAGTCCACAAAGAAGCTAGTACGACCCAGGCCTTTCTGTGCATGGAGTATCCACCTTTGGTCCGGAACGATGGCATTACACTTGACAAAATCTTGAAATTCAACTAGTTCTTTTTTCCTTTTAAACTCTGTTTTTTTAGACATCATAATTAGCACTACGGTATCAGTATCAAAAATACCAGCCGTATGTACCATGTTGCCTTCTATAGATACGTAACCCTTTACATTTCATATCAGCTCCGTACGGGTTATACCTGTCAGTACAAGTGATACTGGGCAAAATTTATATATAATGGTAGAGATGTTGTGTTTTGTACCGGTTCCTAAAAATGTAAAAATTACAAATTCTGTTGGACAATTTAGTAAATTGCTTATATGAAGACTAAATATAAAAAAACTCTAGATTCCATGATATTGATCAAAATATCTATAGCCTCTTCCAAATGTTCCGGTTTGCCTCTCTTAAGTCTTGATTCACACACACACACACAAACAAACAATTCATTCTTGAACAAGTAACTTATTTTTCTATGAGAACTTGCTAATGAGATAGTTCAAAATGGAGATAGTTAAAACTCTATAAGGACAAACAACTTATAAGGAGATACTTCATTTAAATATTCATATTACTTTAAGTTGAGCTTAAGTGTATAATATGTTCTGATTTAACATAATTGTAATATGTATAAGTTTATTAAATTTCTTGTTTTAATTTAAACATTTTCGGTCATACATAATACTGAGTCACGGGAATGTTGTAACCTAAAATCTGTAGCTCTAGAAAAGAACAACTTTGTAACTTTAAAGTATCAATGCAATTCTCCTATTCTGCAACCAAAAAGAAACAAGAATTTTGCCTACCGTTCTAGCCTCGACATCCAATTCTACAATCAAAGCATTTTGGGCTGCCACAACTTCCATATGGGGTTTCACTTCTTCATATAGGATTATATATGAATATGACCAATGAAATATCTGAGAGAGTACCTATAAGATACTGGTACCGATACCATTTTTAACGAAAAAAAAATTGATACGCATTTAGATACGGTATTTAAAACTATGAGCTAATCTCAATCATCAAACACCTTCTCTCAGAATGAGTTTTTTTGCTGCTTTTCTGGAATATCATGATTCATGCAGCCCATAATAAAACTCCCTGTTGTCTGCCCAATGCTTATAAGGGTTAATCTTTCTCAGCTAAAAGTCAGGGAATTGACCCTTTGCATTACCATGTACTGCTTACGGAAAGAAAGAAACAACATAATCTGCAGCAGGCAGACCAAAACGGTAGCTTTGCTGGTCCAAATTGTTGAAAGATTGCTGATAGCAATTTGCTAAAGTCGTTGCCTGGTAGAAACAACATAATCTTCAGCATATGAAGGTTAAGGTGCTTTTGGTTCCCATGATCCAATACAATTGCCCTTACCTAGGGAAAAAATAAAAAAATAATAAATAAAAAAAAAAAGTAGAAGTAGCTAATCTGAAAATCAAATAAATTACCTCCTTGGTTTCCACCCCATGACTTTGAGCCCATAAAAGGCCCGGGCTCATTTTAGGCCCATTAAAGCACGAAGATGAGTTTCTTTTTTCCTTTCTTACTCTTTGCCTTACAAAAGGATGGGGAGGGACTGCAATTCAAAGTGTCACCATTGGTCACACTTTAGGATTGGGGGGTGCCGCCCGAGTTGTATACCCAGAACGCGCACATATGTTTTACGAATCATTGTCGCCTTAGCAGTTGCTATATAGACAGTACCAACACTCCAAAATATGGAAACAACATTCCTCATACAACCATCTCTATAAGAGAGAACCATGAAAATTTTGTCCTCCTTAGTCTCAATCAAGCGACTTGTAAACGGTAACTAAAACATGAGCCTACACAAGGAACAAGGAAAGAAATGCTCTTCGTAAACCCAAGCACACAATTATCAAGTGCATGAAATCTGGATTTTTTGCATTTGGCCAAAAGACAGAATTGCCCATCAAAATTGTGGTCAGCATGATTCCCACACAATCAATTTGCAAGTTGAAAGCGACTGCAAAGGATACCAGCCATCAAGGACTTACAATGACATCCACAAGCTTGAGCTTATTCCAGGTAAGCAGGAAGATATGAGGGTGTCAAGTATTAGATTGTGCAGGCCACATGGCAACCACAACAGCCAATCAGGCATTCACTCTCCTATCCTTTAAGATAAGCCCCTGCATACATTAACACCTTCGACGTGTACATTTTCCACACCCAACAATCAAACACACAGCCACTGAAGAAAATTTGTCGACATGGCCTCTGCTTGTGCTTCCTCAGCCATTGCAGCTGCTGTTGCATTCTCTTCTCCAAGGCAAGTTCCCATAATTAACACCCTGCATAGAGAAAATCCAGTTAATCAGTTACACCAAGACCATGTGATATGATAAGTAATTTGATGTTAAATTTATCTAGCATCTATATGAGCAACTTAGTAATTCCATGGTAGACTAGGTACACATGTCTGTGTGTATGAATGTTTCAGTTTCTTGTTTATTCATGGGCACTTGTCTGCATTCTACTACGTAGTACGTATTTGTCTTTGCCACAGACCTCACACAAGGAAGAGAGAGGCTATCCCCTTGGATTCTTCCAAGTATTCTATTTAGCTATACTTCAAACTACGATGATGCAGTTCAAAAAATAAGAGATCGTTCTGTAAATGGCTTTTATAGTGACCATGCAATTCCATGTAATTACAGTTCCCAGAGAACTGGATCTTTTCTTAGTGGAAGAAAGCTGAGAGTGACCAAGAATTCTGCACCAGCTGCAACACGATCGATTAGTACGGTTTGCGCCGTAGCTGACCCTGAAAGACCTATCTGGTTTCCTGGGAGCACCCCTCCTGAATGGCTTGATGGAAGGTACAACAGATATACACAAGTTCCACCATCTGATCATTCTCTGTGTATATTTCTTCCCAGTTACGCACAGTTCGATATGTCCTAACAATCTAAATTGTATTCTGCTGCACAGCCTACCTGGAGACTTTGGCTTTGATCCTCTTGGCCTAGGTAAAGTCATAGCTACTTCTTTATGGCTTGAAACCGCGAATTAATGTGGATTTTGTTTCTCCAGAAGTTTCTTGCTTAAAAGTCACGAAGATTGTCATCTGTTTCTAAACAGGATCTGATCCCGAGACCTTGAAATGGAACGCACAAGCAGAGCTTGTACACTGCAGATGGGCAATGTTAGGTGCCGCTGGTATTTTCATCCCAGAATTCCTCACAAAGATTGGGATCCTAAACACCCCTTCATGGTACACAGCCGGTGAACAAGAGTACTTCACTGACAAAACCACACTCTTCATTGTCGAGCTGATTTTCATTGGTTGGGCTGAAGGACGACGGTGGGCAGACATCATCAAGCCAGGGTGTGTGAATACTGACCCCATCTTCCCCAACAACAAGCTCACAGGAACAGATGTTGGCTATCCAGGTGGCTTGTGGTTTGATCCCCTTGGATGGGGAAGTGGTTCTCCGGAAAAACTCAAGGAATTGAGGACAAAGGAGATCAAGAATGGAAGACTCGCCATGTTGGCCGTCATGGGTGCATGGTTTCAAGCCATCTACACTGGAACAGGACCTATTGACAATCTCTTTGCACATCTTGCTGATCCTGGTCATGCTACCATTTTTGCTGTAAGTACCAGGCTTTGCAATTTAACCAGTTGCTAAATGCATATATATTTTCAACACACATACGCAGTCATCTAGTCGTGCATTTACATGTGCTCATGGAGACATCGGAAAAATATGCACATATATATGAGTCCATTATTCACAAGGTTACATGCTCTGATGCAAGCATGTTGTAAAATGAAACTGAACATAAGCATTGTATTCCTAACTTAAAACAATCACAGAGAACAATGACAGACATGTAGAATGCATGTAAATCTGATAAAGCTATTAACGCTTACTTTGTCCGGTGTCCTTTCAGGCTTTCAGCCCCAAGTGATAGGAGCAACCGAGAATCCTAACTGCGATTGGTGAGAAACACTGGACAACATCTTTGCGCGAGAAAGGATCCCACGTGTGTTTTTCCAAATGATGTTTGTATCATTAGAACTTGTAATGTCCCTGTTTATGTCTGTTGTAGAAAGCTCATGCAGTGTACAAATACCTCTTTGAAATTAAAGGCCATAAATATAATTCAAGCCTACTAAAAATGGTTGAGAATCGCACCCAGATGTGTGGTAGAGGAATATCTTCAACTAGTTAAATGTCAAATCCAAGAATAGACGGTCTAATCAATCTCAGTTCCTGAATTAATTCTCAACTTGTTGCACTTCAATATGTCAAAAAGCAGGTTTCAATGGACCTGCTCAGGAAGAGAGGGAACATTAAGAATGCACCCAGATATGCGTGGTAGAGGAATATCTTCAACTAGCTGTGTGTCAAATCCAAGGACAGAGTCTCATCAATTTAGCTTCATTCTCAAACTCTGAACTAAAACACAGCGTGTTGATCTCCAATATATCCAACAGTAGGCTTCAAGTAACCTTGCTCGAGAAGAGAGGGAAGTTTGAATTATCACAAAAGTAGCAGAGATAATCTGCAATCATTTTCGCAAGATCATTCTCCAACTTCCTTATCAAATACATCTAAGAAATGCTCTTGGTTGGTACCTTTGTGCAAAGTGACATTCTTGGTCCAAGGGTCTGAATGAGAGACATAAAAACGCAAAATTACAATCTATAAGAAGAAACAAACCAATGGCACAATGGGGAGTTTATACTCATGTTTGTAAATCAGCAGTTCATGAACATCAAATATGCATGTAATGCCAACCAAATTGAATGGAAATTAAAATTGGAGTCCATGATAGCTAAGAAGATAGCAGCCATCTCTTGGCTGGCACCAAAAACACATGTACAAAAAAGGGGCCAATTCCATCCAAGTAGGGATGCAAAGAACACGCACATCTTGGAAAGCTTAATTTCTAGTACGCTTTTATCAAGGCTCGAGCTTGATCAAGGACATAGATGAGCCGAGATAAGCTCGACTCGGGCAAATCCAACTCTGAGAGAGCATACAGCGAGTTACCCAACTCATTTAGTAATACCAAGAACTATATACAAGATGAGCCAAGCTTATTAACCGAACAAGCCTAAATGAATCTAGCACGAGTTAATAAACCAGTTGGGCAAAACTTGGCTTGTAGCGAGCAAAATTTCAAGTCTCGAGATTCCTTTATTTAACTTTTATACTAGCTCAAACTCAGCTTAAAGCAGCTAATATCACTTACAGCCCTGTACCCATCACATTAAAGTACCCTTGGCACACTACACAACATGGATAGAATTGTGAGATACAGGCGCACACCCGAATCCCATATCTAGAAAGCTAGACGAAAGACGTGGGTATGACATATGTGCTGGATGCAGGTATCACAAACTGGACACATGAGTAAAATCTAGATGAAAGAGAGCATTTTGGTTCTCGTACATAGAAAGAGAGACAAACACTCCTCTTACATCTTGTTTGAATTCAAGTCTATTCATGTACAACCTTCAACTACAATGACAACATTGGCTCAACATTATACAAGGTATAATGCATTTCGGTGTGTGCAAGCTATCCAAGCATACGGCTTTGGCAAAAGTGACTTGGTTGGTGCCGTGCTGCTTGGATAGTCCGTGACTTGGTTGGTGCCGTGCCGTGCAAGCTATCGGTCTTCTGCTTTGCAACATGGTCGGACTACCAAACAAATATTATCTGGCTTACATTGGAAAACAATTTAACCTGTCTTTCTGTTTAGGTCAAACGCATTTGGAGAGGTTGGTCCTGATCGTATCTATCTCGAGTACAAGCATGTGACGTTAAATTAATATGCCCCTCAGCTACTTTACTTTAATCTCTCTACTGTCACACACTAGTACCCCGGTGCAAAGCTATGATGACCATGATTCTCAAGTCGTGACACAAATCGTGTATCAAAATCTCAGCTTTGCTGATCATGTATTGTGCAATATCGTAAGATACAAATGAATACTTGAAAAGTAAAGAAGACAATATGAACTTTTTAAAAAAGGCATATTGTCTAATTTAAAAGACAAGTTGTTTCCAGTTCTAATTGCATATAAATACATGTTTTAGAAGTTAGGTCCCCACGATATATCAAAAAAAATTTACTGCCAGTATATTTAACCTATCACACCAAATATCCTAAGATATGTATCGTGCATCAGAAGCCAGAACGAAAGGTCTGATATGATGTCAATCTAATTACACATGAGATATTCATTGTTTTAGAACTTCATCTTATCATATCAAAAGATACATGCTGCATATCATAAGATGCAAATGACTATGCCCTGGACCAAAACCTAACGATAGAGAAGTAGGTTCCTTAGTAGGTATAACAAGGAAAAATGGGACGAAATGTCATCTCTGTCCAACTTAACCGTCATTACATAGCTCTGTAACCAACAGCGTCTTGCTGGAACACTCTAGTACTCCCAGAGGCACAGCACTGTAGCTCATCTCTATCCATCTGGCATCTTTCATTACCACCCAAAATCATGTTCCGACTACAGGGCATTGCCTCCCGCAAAAGACTTGCCAAATAGGCACTCTTGAGTCTTGAGATCCTTAGCAGGATATCAAAAGGCTACATCCATATTCTAGTAATTTTCATATGGTGCGAGATGTCACTCCCTACCCACATAGCCTTTCATACACATCCATCTTATCTACACATTACATGTCAAATCGAATTGTAAGGTTTTGCTTCCAAAAACTTCTTTTGGGGCGCAATGCATTATTTTCTCTTTTTAAGTGGGGTGCACTTTCTTGACTAAACTCTAGTAAGAAACCATGTAGAACATTCTGAAATTGTTAATAAACCACAATGAGAGATTATTACCAAACAGCTTAATGACAGACTTGATCTATGCCTGATAGCACTTACTAGCAACTGCACATTCAGTCAAAAGAGAGATAATATCTATTCTCATCTTTCGTTATATATTAAAAAAAAAACTCTCACGTGGATGATAACAATTAAAGTAATTTTTGGTCTTGAAAATTTTGAAAGCATTCAAAAGCTAAATTTCACTAATCAGGACAATTTGCCACTTACAGTATTTTTTTCCTTATTTTCATAGGTTATTTGCAACTAACAGTTCATCAGATAGAACTGAACAACTGATAATGCAAAAGATTGTCGCAGTAGAAGTAGCTAACCGAACTCCTAATACTAAAATACGAGGTCTCCGTTTGCCCACAGCAACCAATAAGAGGATTCCAAATCTGCCACATTCTTGATTGATAGAGGGATCAATTTTGCTGCAGTATAACACAGCAAAAGGGCTCTCCAGTCTCCACTTTATGGGGGTGATGGCCTTCTTAAGAGTGTGAAGGTGATTTAAACCTCATTTGTTGCAGTGCTGAACCATAAGGAACTTTCACAAAATGGGGAGATTTTTCCAACTACCCCTAGCTATAAAAAACCACGATACTATCTCCAGCATACTTAAGGGGCACAACAGCTGAGCTATACACCACCAATGAGCCATTGGATCAAAAGCTCCGAAACACGAGTTAATCTTTGTTCACAACCTATTCTGGACCGCACCTCGGGGCCCGCTAAGAGATCCCCGTGGCGCGACACGTCACCCATTTGGCAGTCAACATCGCTCAACATCATTGCTCGGTCAAAGTGCTCCGCGCCTCGAACATCCGGACGGCGATCAAAAAGTGTGCTCCCCACCCCAAGGGGGTCGGCCACTCCAAGGGGGTTGGCCACCCCACGGGGGTCGGCCACCCCACGGGGGTCGGCCACTCTAAGGGGTTCGGCCACCCCAAGGGGGTCGGCCTCCATTGCCCCGCAAAGGGGGGAACCTGCTGCATGGCACTGGCTTCTCGCTCCAACAACACACCCGCGCTATCTTCAGTAGCGCGACGCTCATTGTCGCCGGCTCAATCAAACTCGCGGCGGGACGGGCTCGCAACCATGAAGCCCTCGCCGGCTCAATCAAACTGACGGGGCTCCGGCCCTCGCGGCAGGACGGGCTCGCAACCATGAAGCCCTCGCCGACTCAATCAACTGACAGGGCTCCGGCCTTCGCCGCATGATGGGCTTATAACCCTAATGCCCTCGCCGGCTCAATCAACCGGGGGCTCCGGCCCTCGCCCTCACAATCAATCGACAGGCTTCTAGGGGCTCCGCTCGTAGTGCTCCAGCACGAGGACCCCCCGCCACGGACTCTGAGTATCGAGCTGTGAGCATGTGCGCTCATATCACCATTGATCATCGACATCGTCAGGGCAATGAACCGCGGGTCACTCCGGGACGGGAGCAGGTCCTCGGAGGGCATCGCGTCCGGCACGCCTGGCAGTTGGCTGCAGGGGCAACCTTCACCGCTGCCAGGATCTCTGCGCGTCTCATGACGCATCTCGTGGGATTCAGTAAGGGCTTGGACTGGAGGCTGGGGCAACGGGCTACTCTGACCATGCTACCGCAGTGTGGTCAGTCTCCTCAGACAGGCAGAAGGACGCTGCAAGGGCAGGGCGGCACGAACTCGGGGACCGGCAATCCGACGGACAATCAATACTGTGGGACCCCCTGACACGTGTCGACTGATGACACGCGCATATTTGTGCCTATATATAGTGGATTATGGAGCTTATTCAAGGACTGCTCTCTCATTTTGGCATTTTCACTTTCTCTCTCTAAAACCCATTCTCTCTGGAGTTCTAGTGAGAGAAACACATTTGGACCCCTGACATCGGACTCTTGACGCTGCACCCTTGACACGGACTGTCGACCGCTGGCCCTGTTCATTGTCACCCTGTCTGCGCGGCGCTGCCAGCCCTTGCGACCTGTCTGGGGAGCCTTGCTCTCAGCCCTTACTCCATCCTTGTTGTCTCCCACTTTGCATACTTGGAAGCCAACTCAGACTGCATCCTTTGTGGCACCTCGACGTGGCAACGAACCATCTTTCCTTGGCAACAATCTTAAAACTATGGAGCATTGAAAATCCGAAGTTACTAAATTGGCCCCCAACATGGAGAAATGTCCAATCTTAAGCACAAAGACTTGATGGAGCATTAAAAATCTGAAGTTACAAGATTCTTTTGTGCATTATCCCCTCAATCATTACTAATGTCCACAGCCATCATGGGAATACCACTTTTAATGATAGCACTTTGCTAGTGAAAGAAAAGAAGTGTGCGACTTAAAAGACACTCTCTCGCATCATTGGGTAGTTTAATAAACAGTTAAAATTCGAAGTCCCTTCACGAACTATTTGGATTCCAAATAACATTGTCTATTACGTTGGAAGGAGCAGGCGTTGAGAAGGAAATCAAATTGATGTGCTTAAAGCCGATAGCAATCTTAGAACCATATAGCGTAAATGAGTTTAAAGCCAATAGCAATCTTGGAACCATATAGCCGAATGAGTTAGCATCCTTCAATAGGACGACAGCATGAACTCATGGGGTCGACAAGAAAAGATGGCATATACCCCACGCCTAGAAGAGCAACTTAAAAGAAAAAATCAGGTTCCAGACAACTATTTCGTTACCGTGTCTGACCCAATTTAAAACACCAAAAACACATGGGTCAAATCTTCTAGACCATATCTATCCCTTACTGATGAGTTGCTTAGTTTTCTTCTTTACTTTGCAGCATTATAAGTACACTGATACTTTGAGAGATGAACCCTCAATTGCAACCTCATCTTCAACAGCTGAGTTATTTTTTCAAACAAACAACCAACAGATCCACGCTAAGCTTATGGAGGGTTAGATTGAGATTTGCATTTGATTTGAGTGCAAGAGCAGCTCAAATTTCACTCTTGCCACGTATAGAGCTTGAAGTCCCCCTCTATGTTACACGGTGCCGAAGCAAAGTGTGCAAAAACAGTAAACTTGGCTTGAGAGGAAGAAAACGGAAAATGGCATTATGAGCTTACATACAACTCAATATCTATAAATATGAACTCACTTCCAAGTTTTTCTACTTCAGTTTTGGTACGCTGTATATATCACCAGACCATTCGCATCACAAAACCATATGGACCGCAACCCTCTCAAAATTCAGCATTAGCAACCACAATCTTGAGCCAGTAGCCACAAACAAGTATAATGTGCACCACACACAAGCACACTTTTATATAGGGTGATAATTCAAGGAAATTAACAAGCTAAATAAAAACTGACCAAAACTTTTCTTCGCGCATTGGTGCTAAATCATAGGCTCTACAAGACGTCTAGAATCACAAAAATAAATCTAGGAGAAAGATAAGATCATAGTAAGACTAGACTCTACCAAAATAGTGGCAATAAAAGGTTTCTCACTGACTAGCCAACGACCTAAGATTTTAAAATCTACCAGACAATAGGAATCTAAGATTAGTTATCAAGTTGCCGAGGACTGCCCAACATGGGTGCTAAGAAAGATTTAGACCAGCGGGGATGCCACAGTTGACACAATGAGAAAAGACACACAAGTACTTCAAAGTTAATCAAGTCTTCAACGCCTATTACCTACAGGCTTTTTATCCATTGCTACTAACTTGCATTCATGAAATGGGAATCATGGTCGAGTTAAAAACTCACATAGCACCTATAATTTTGAGAAAGCCCGTTTTGATTTCAGCCCTCAAGCCCCCGGTTTCATCTACTAGAGTGATAAAAAAGACGGCTGTATCCAAACACTTGACGTAAGTAGATACTTGGATTGAAAAGAGATATAGGCATAAATAACATCTCAAATAACCAGTCCTGAGACTGTAAAGGTTCAGGTTCTAAAACCAGAAGATGCACTAGAATTCATCTCCAAACATGTACTCCCTCCATTCCACTGGATTTTCCCCCTTGACATTTTTGTGAATTCCTAAGAAAGATTCAGTACTGTATAAACATCCAATTGAACTCAAATAAAGATCATATATTAAGATGAATCGTTTGGGAAGTCAAGCTACGGTAAAAACAAGTATTCAAGTCACCAAATACATGTTCTAAATGTATCGTAGGAATTCGGAAAAAGTAAAAAAAAAAAAGAGAAATTCATAATGAAACGGAGGGAGTAATATTTCACCAAAAATCAACAGAAAAAGACTGGAGAAGACGAAATAAGCAAGTTATAGATCCATCTAATCGTATAAAGATTAATATCATCAATATGATTACAAAAGTCACAACTAAGTAACTCCCATCTCTCTTCCAAATTTCACCAACAAATATAATACACAGCTCAACTGAAACAATACAAAAGAGTGGACGGGATTGTAGTAATAATTACCCAATAACAAAGCCCGGTTAGGCTTTACGAAGGCCGGTTTGGAGGCCGAGCAGAGATCTGGACCGGAATGGGCCGGCCCGTGCCCGTGCCTCCACAGCTGCTACACCCCATCCGGCCCGAGCCCGAGCAGGTGCGGCACCCGACGTCGCCGTCGGACCAGCGAGAGCACATGCAGCTCACGTGGCCGCTGCCGTTGCACCTCGGGCACCTGGGGAACTGGCCCGGCCCGGCCATCGGGTTCTGGTCCATCACCGACTTGACCAGCGCCGCCCCGGCCAACACGCCCAGGCCCGTCGCCAGCTGAGTCAACACAATCGGGCCCATAATTATCAGGTACACAGCAAAAAAACCCTACGAAGCTCAGCCCGTCGAACGAAATGGGGAAGGAGAAGAGTGTAGATTATTATTTCTGGTTAATTGCGTGTAGGGAGTGTGGGGATTTTTATTGGGAGGCTGGGAATGAAGTGGTGATGGGGGTGAACACGTAGAGGCGTGCGGATTGCAAAACGGGGGCGTTTTGGATTGTAGCGTTTGAGAGGACTTGCTTTGCTTGTTGGTCTATCTTGGCTTCCTTCGGTCCTCTTGTTTGGATTATGGTTTGTGTGGGGCCCGGTGTTACGAGTGCATGCCGACTTGTGTTTTCTTTGGGCGGGGGAGTGGGACCTCGTCGTGAGTGACACGGTTGAGCGTGGGTTGGGTTAGGCTCCTCCGCACGTTGCAAATGCATAGTATATTTTTAGCAAAAATTACGATTGAAAATTACCGTCAACCGACTAGACATACGTCTTCCGTTTCTTATTAATTGATCATATTTAAATTGTATACTTACGTTAGGTATGAGTCATCTTTTATCCCAAGAGAGAGGAAGGGAGGAAAAAAAGTGGGTCAGAAGAGAGAAAAATAGGTTGATAAATAATTAAATATGCATAGAGAAATTTAAAAAAAATGTAAGAAAAGGTAAATAAGAAAAAATACTTTAGAATCTTTCTTAATTTGGAAAGCTTATTTTTTTTAGAGTGCCTAAAATATAAATAAGATCAATTAATTAAGGATAGAGGGGGTATTAATTTTGAAAACAACAATATTTGCATATCAACTTGCACAGTTTTTACCAAAAAAAAACTTGCATAGGTTACGCTCCCCGTGCAAGTTTGGAATGAAGCGTTTATTGTTAACGAAAAGGGTAAATTACACACGGCACCCCTGAGGTTTACCCTAAATTACACACGGACCTATTTATCTTTGTAAATTACACTCCGCTACATTTTTTATTTTTCATTTGACTGGGTTAACGGAATTAATGAAAGGACGGTCATACTCCTGATAAACAAATTAATTTACCCATTTCTCCTTCTCTCTCTCACACACACACGCCGACAGCACCCTTTGAACTACCACACCCACTGCCGGTGAAGCTACGAGCCACCAATCGTAGCCACCACGACCCACACCTGTCGGCCACCACCTCTGCGCGAAGACAACGATTCGTGAATCTGACCCAACCACACAACCTCCTACTGCACACCCACAGCCACCCATAACCACCAACCACACACACACGACCATCAGCCACCAACAATCCACAACCACAGCCACCAGTCCCCATCACCAACACAACAATGCCCCGCCACCGTCTCTCCATAAGAAAGCCCATCAGTTACAACTCCCCTACTTCATCGCCCACTTCATCGTCGTCCACCATCTCACCCTATCGCACACCGAGGGCCACCAACGGCCATACCCATATCATCGCCGTCCATAACAGTAGTAATTTACCCATATCTCGCCTCCATATATCAGCCCACTCACGACCGCCGTCGCTCAAGAATCGCCACCAATCGTCCATCCATGCCACTGCGCCTCTCTTCGATAACCTAGCACCGTCGACAACCGACGCCCACCCACGACCCCTGAATCTAGACATCCACAGGTTACATCGCCCCTTCTCCGGTTAGTTCATTAGTAGTAACCGTCGAATTTGGTGATGGTTTGATTTGTTTCCTGGGCTTTTAAACTATGATCGTCAGTAGCAACCATCGATTTTGACCATTTTTACTTGTCTGTAGATACCTGCAAATCACTATCTTTAGCAAATCATGTATGTCGGCGAGCTCGCTTGGACCTACGCTTCTTTGATCCTTCAGGATGACGGCATCGACTATATAGTAAACTGGGTTTTTTGTAGTAAGGAGAAGGAGGAAAAAATAAGGGCAATTTCGGTATATCACAATAAATCAACGTTGCCCTAACATAAGTGGGCTTTATGTAAGATAATGACAAACCACAGGGGGTGGAGAGTAATAAAAATACTTAGGGGGTCCGTGTGTAATTTAGGGTAAATCTCAGGGGTGCCGTGTGTAATTTATTCTAACGAAAATTGATATCGTATGAGTAAAAGTTATTATCGGATAATCGACGTGATACTATCAACCGATTAAACGTATTAATTTTGCAAGCTAGCAATACTTCGCGTGTCCGTTGATGGTTCTATTTAGACAATCTTTGGTCATTTAGTAGTGTATTTTTTTTACTAATTTGATGATAAAACTAGAATGCATAATGCATTCCAGATGACAAGGAATGCACGTTTTTATGGTGTGTGTCAAACAGAAGAACAATCACTTGTTTGACGTGAACAACTGGTTGACTAAGAGCAGTTGGTGGCCAGCGCCCCATGCAGTGGCGCCGGCGGGAGCTATTGCCCCACCTTCGGTGCTACGGTCAAGTAATGTGCGGCGGCCGGACGGAGTCCACCTCACAGTTTGAGTGGGGCTGCGTATAAAATGCAAACTCATTGGACTGCTTCAAATTGATTTTCAGGAATCAAATTGTTTTCTGTAGAAAGATAGTCAAACACGTCGAGATGGCCGAGTTGGTCTAAGGCGCCAGATTAAGGTTCTGGTCCGAAAGGGCGTGGGTTCAAATCCCACTCTCGACATTTCCGTTTTATCCTCCAATCTTCTTACTCATTTTCATTTGGTATTTTTCCCAAATTTTCTTTCGTTTTTTGCCCTTTTCCAATAAATCATGAGAAAATGTCCTTCATTTCGAACAACTCAACGCCCGTGAAACTCAGTATACAAGATAAGTAGATATGTTTCACCACTAGATTGTTATATTTGTTTCCGAAATTGCTTTGAAACAAAGTGTTATTTTTTAGAATCACATCTCATTTGTCTCAGAGAGTGCAATACCGTGTTTTTGTTGTTCATATTGTCCTTACGGTGATTAATATCCCTCTCTTTTTTTATTTATATAAATGAGAGTATACTATTAATAACTTTTTTTTTTGTTGATAAAGATGAAAATAACATTAAAATTAAAACGCTTTGTAGCGATTACAAGATTTTGCCAAACGGCTGAAAAGGTCACGACATTTTCATGACGCAGTGTATATAAGAAAATAAACAACTAACCTATAGGCCGTATACTAATTACAATTAAACTGAAGTAGAACATATCTTACACTTCAGCTTAACTTAAAGTAATATGTGAAAGCCTACAGGTTATAAACAATAACAAATAAAACAGATACAAACAAAATATAAAAGCACAAAGATTACAATGAGGAAGTACGAATTAGTAGCCCTACGAAAATCGAAGGTGAACTCAATAACCAAAGGGATCGCAGCGCAAAAACAAGAGGATGTAAAACTTGCATGAGTCACCATATTTTACCGACATTGCCACCCCAAAACTTGCATTAATAAGTTAAGAGTAACATTGTTGCATAGCGATCATGGATAGCCTTACCGCATTGCAAAAATAAATTATCATGCCATGCCATGATTTCAGAGCATATATCTACATAAGTTTGGCGAGTGGTACATATATACATATCGATTATCAAAAAACAAAAGAAAAGCAAGAAGGATGGAGAGATTTGCAAAACGTCATGTACTAATTTTTAACAGACATCTATTCGGGCGTCACAGGCAAAAGCTACAAGGAATCTGGCCTAGCTGAGCTGACATAGCGTTATCAATACTTTAATAGTGAAAATCTTTAGCTATATAACAAAAATCATACATAATCAGGCCCATTATATCTTTGATGTCCTTGGTAGCCGACATTTGGGGAATAAGAGAGACCGTGTCAGTGAATAGACAACATCCCTCTGTTTAACCCATGTTATGTTTATCAACAATCCTTGCCAACCAGTCCGAGGCCTTTGTTGGGATTGCTGCAGACCCACATCTAATTCCCTTTAGATATGTCATCCCCCCATGCCGAGTTTTAGATTTCCTCTGTTAAAGACGATTGCCATACAAAGGCTGATGAAGTCCAGTTGTTGGCATGTGCAATTTTGGGGGTTTGAATGGTGAAGTTCAATGCTTTGGTCATACCTTGATATCTTGAAAGGGAAAGAAGACAGCAAACGCAACTGGAATCAGCCTACCAGTCCAGATGCTGGCTTTCAAAGACGAGCATTTTGAATCAAACGAAATGGGTGCCAAGAAAGTGTTGCCATGAAGATAAAAAATGAAGTCTCAACCTTTTTCAGTGGCAGCGAAATCAAATTTCAGTGGCAGCGAAATACACTCAAAACACTTGTCTAATATTGATGTTGATTCGTGAAGTTTTGATGTAGTCTAAGATACAATGATCGTCTTCATGTGAAAACTGCAGCTCCAGAGGGGTGACTTCAGCACTTTCTTCATCTGTGAAGATCCGTGGTACACCTGCCAAACAAGAATTTGTTAGATACAGTCTTTCTAGTGTCGAAGTACATAGACATTATCAGAATCCGACAATGCAATTTTCATTTTGATCAGATCTTCCACCCCCCATCTCCAACACACACACAAAACCACCTTACCATTCGTGCTCTGTTATGCGTTTCCACTTACTAACTTGTTTTGATCCTTTTACAACCACATTCAACCATGTAAAATGTTGTAGCCCACTACCGTATGCCGGTATTGATAATTTTCCCTTTCCTTTTCCCAAAAGCATTAACCCCGATGTTACAGTAGCAACAGCTTAAATGATGGGGAATGGCAACCAACAAGACTTGAGACTCTGGTTAGTAAACATTGAGTATCTCTATTACTAGGTCAAGTCAGGCCCTTTACAGTTAGTCAAGCTCGCATAATTCATCCTTCGAGTAATTCGCCGCTTTTCCATTCTGGTAACCAAAAATCATGTAAGAGTTATGCAGATTTCGAAGTGTGCTGTAGACTTTGAGACAATAAGAAGACGCGCTATTTTCAAAAACTAGAACCCAAGATTTATTTCACTTCGAGGCCATAAGCAACCAGGGCTAATTAGAGCCTTAGATGCTTATGGCCTTGTTCAATTTGTCCTTTTCCTCCAATATTCTCCTTGACCAATTTGTCGCTATACCGGTATACAGTTTCTTTACTTCCATCATGTAGAGCTGTCTTTAGATCTCTTCCATCAGATTCTATATAGTTGGGTTCTAATGGTGAAATTAAGATACTTTCTAGTTTCTATCTAAGTTGTTTAGGGAGTTTAAGATCTCTGTTTATCCACAGATGACAACAAACCTAGCTTCCAATTTTACCTATAACATAGGTTACCGTCAATCACTAATGTCCAACATGTATTTCCTCATTAGGATCACCAGGTAGTAGAAGTAAGCGTCAAACACAAAGATAGAAATTTGACTTCATCACTAGCATCATAGGGATCTCTGTCACCTATAGACTTTTCTCAACGACAACGGCATTTCTAAAAAGAAAACCTAAACTTCTTTTTACTCAATAGTTGATTACTAAGGAAGAGAGAGAGGCTCTTCTTCTCTAGAGCCGTCAGATTTCCTCCAACTCATGTTCCTGTGGATCAATTTTCCTCTCTCCTTATTCATGTCCCCCTTCCCTGTGGTGTGCCTCTGCCTTGGTTGTTCTCCCCTCTTTACTCTCTCTTTCTGTAGTTCCTCCAGGCCCACTAAGGTTGTTATTTCATGCTGCTGGGAGTGGCAGGCGCGAGCTCTTCAAGTTGTAAATAGTCGAGGCTTGGATTTGGATGAATGAGGGCCACATAATCTCAAATTTGGTTCATGATGGGTTTGAGATTTGAGGTAGCTTTTGGCTTGTCCATAGTGCGTCTTCACGATTGTTATTTGTAACTTGAAGACCTTCCCTTTTTTGGATCCGGGAGATGAACCTTTAGTAGGGTTCTCCATGGAATAAGGCTGCGCTCCTCTTGTTCTGTTAAGTTTGTGAAGATCTATAGATGGAGGAATTGCCTAGGGTAAGATCACTTGGCTGGTCTCTAGTGATGTAGACGTGCCCCTTTTGCTCTGTTAAGTTTGTAAAGATCTATAGATGGAGGAATTGCCTTGGGTAAGATCACTTAGCTGGTCTCTAGCTGCGTAGAGGGTAATCTTGGTGCCTTTTTAACATGCTTCGGTGCATATGAGACATGTTGATTTCTTGAATCACCTTGGTATAGTAAGGTCGAACTCCGCATGCTAACCTATATAGTTTCATACGTACGAGTTCCTAGGATAGTCCATCAGATGTCTATTGATGCATATCTTTATGATTTGTATACACGAGCATTGGGCTGCTGCCACATGATTGCAAGCTTTGACCAAGCTGTTAATTGAAGGGTTTTACCACGGACTAGAATGAGGTTGCTGAGTACATGGTGCTGGTTTTTTTTTTTTTAATGAAATTATACCTTAAATGTCAGATAATCAGAAAAATCAGAGGGAGATGGGTAAGAGGCTTGTGCATGGTGCCTTAGTTTATCATAAGCTAGTTGAGGCATGTATTTCTGCATGCACACAATGTTTCTCAATCGTATAATTTCACAAGTCAAATCCATAAAGAAAGTCACTTTATAATACCTAAAAGAGGGAAACAAAAAACAGAGAAGCACGAAGAGTACACTGACCATGAAAGCACTCCCTGGCTTCTCCAGCCATAAGTACAATGTCACCACTTCGGAGGAACATTGCTAAGGGTGGATCCTCTCTGGACTTCCCTCCAAGAAGGAAGACGGCTTTGCATCCCAAACTAGGCGAAGTAAACTTGTCAGGCCCAATTTAATTTTGTTAATCAAAATCGTTGTATGCTAAATTATAACAGAAATACCATGATACCTCATGCTTACAATAGGTCTACTCCAATCTGCCTCCATATCATCAAGATGGCCACCTAGCATATCACCTGGAAGAAAGGGGAATAACGGTTTAAATCAAATATGGTAGACTTATGTCGAAGCTAAAATCAATGTTGTCATCCTTAGTTCCTTACTTCCTTGCTTAGCAAGAAAAGGCCAATTCCAATCTTGTCAATATAAGCCGGATGATCCAACTATATGTCAAAGCTACCAATGTCTCAAGAGTACCTGGCCCAAAGTAATTCACTATTGCAGCTTCTGCCTGGAATTCTTCCCCAAATGGCATTGCAGGAGCTGCCATCTTTCTAGCCAGTCGACACAGTGCATCAGGGATCTTGTTGTGTGCGAGAGAGATGTTGTACGCTCGCTGAAAGAGAATGCAGAAAATCTATTAGAAGTTACAGAGTTCA
The DNA here is from genome assembly GCA_033065855.1 of Escallonia rubra. Classification (NCBI taxonomy): domain Eukaryota; kingdom Viridiplantae; phylum Streptophyta; class Magnoliopsida; order Escalloniales; family Escalloniaceae; genus Escallonia; species Escallonia rubra. The sequence goes on from JAVXUO010002827.1 coordinate 278,347, forward strand.
CATATACATTGTAGCACCGTCCAAAATCCAATGAAACGGGTAAAATGGGGCAAGCATATTCATGTGTATAAGATAGCATAACTACAAGCCAAATTGCAATGGGAAACGGAAGATATAGTACACCTATGACATATCTTGCGCATAAGTTGACACAGGCCGGTTCCAAAATCAAACTATTGTAGCTAAGACTTGGGGGTAGATGCAATGACCATTCATTTCATTAAAAAGTGTCAAATGAGCTAATGACAACTGGAGAAACTACCACATCGTCACTCTGTATAAGTGGTCAAGTGATTCACAGATAGAACTTGCATAGTTAAATGAACTACGGGCACTGTAGCCTCAAAAGATTAGGGACAACATATAGAAGACAAGTGAGTGACATCAAAGTATATTTTAGATAGCTTGATAACCAACAACTCCCCTATTTTCTGAAGATTTACGTACAGTTGAATCTGATCAAGAAAAACACATGCGTAAGAGCCCCACAAATAGTAGGCGTTTGCCCGGCAGAATTGTGATAAGGCATGCCCCCTCTTATACTGAGCTCAAACTTAAAAAGCAAGACATAAATTTTGTTTCTATTAGTACATATTTCGAGACATAATGGAATACGATATTTATGTCCAATGAAAATGATTAAGCAAGTGACCTTGGACCAGTCAAACTGCAGGCCAAGAGTACTCCACCGTAACTTTCGTAATAAAACAGAAGCTGGTGTCGATTTGGATATATTTCGTTTGGATGGCAAACTATGTTCCTTGCAAAATTTCCACTTTGGAGCATTCACGTCGCTGGCAAGAGAATCATCTTCATGGCCTGATCCTGCTTGCAAATTCCCTTCAGCTAAAACCATTTTTTCTTTGGCCGCAGTGAACAAGTCGTGAATGGGCCCATAAACTGCATTGTGGTTTGTTCTATTATGAGGCTGCGGGAAATTTGTTAAGCTCTCCCTTATCCAATGGCATTGTTCCTCGGTACTCAATGCTCCAGGAATGAAGTAGAACCCTGCACTAGAGAATACAGCTACTAATTTCAACTCAACATTATTTATACACAACATAACTATGCCATCCAAGAAATTAAACTCACAAGACCAAATCGCCAAAAAATCCACAAGGAAATTTACTTTCTTGTGCAGCCGTAAGAATGAGATAAGTAAGTCATCCGAGAAATTAATGTCGCAAGGCCAATTCAAATTTCACTTCATTTTCTAAACAGCACAAAGGTGCATGACCAAATGAGAGTCGGGTTGTGCAATGCAAACTCATTAGTACATCAACTGCAGGTGAAATTAACTGTTTGCTGATTTTAATGGCAAATGCTCTAACACAATCTCGTATAGCATAAGCGACATTGTAATTAGTCCTCACAAATAGCGCAGACCAAACGGAAATGCAGAAACTACGAATGAGGTAATTGAGAAGAATTACCACCTACCAGGGCGTTTTTCCAAGCAGAAAACAGGCCGATCAAAATCGTGCTGCAATACAGAAATTCCGGTAGGAAGCTCACCGCGTCGATCGAGTGACTCTTTAATGGACTTGAAATCAATAACCTCGGACAAGTCTACTGGTCTTGGTTGCTTTTTCCTAATCAATGTACATCAAAACATGGCATTACAAGCACGTATACACGAACGGCTGGAATTTAACAAAGCAAAAACTGGAAGATCGAAATCTTACTTTTTGGAAGACTTGGTGTTCTGGTCGTAATAGAGCTTGTACTTTTTCTCTGCCTTCCTGAAAGCGGTCCGCTCTGAATCGTCGGTGGCACTATCCGAGCCGTACATTTGGCCGCCTTCCGCCGGCTCAAACCAGAAAGAGTAGTCGCTGAACCGGACTCACCGAATTAGGGTTCTACAGGGATTTTCTGGGTAGGCTCTATTTTCCCCATATTAAATGTTTCTCAGACCACCGAAACATGATTTACTAGCCAGTAATGTCCTGCCACGTCGTAGATAAGTAACTGATTAGCGTAATTTTGACCAACTGACTACAAGATTTGCGGGAAGAAGATTTGATTCGAGCACTCCTCTTCCCCGCTAATTTTTTTAACTGTTTCCATACCGGCCAAATGGCATCTAACTCCCTAAGGTTTGAACAATTATTGTAAATAAAATTACATGATTTCAAATTAAGCATCTAACCTCCTAAAATTCTAAAATTCGAGCAATTAGACCCAATTTAGCATACCGCTTATTAAGCGAATGATCATATGTCTACGCCACTCATGTGCCCTTTACTAAGGAACAAATTGACCACGGAGTTATTATGTCTCTTATGTGCCTTCGACCACCGGCCACTAGTTTCTGTGGGGTCTACTCCATCAGCCTTTGCTTGGGTCTGCTAGTCGAAAGTGGCGATGGGAGATGGTGCATAGCCTACAAGTTATAGATTAGCTTTAATGAATATGGTGGCATACATCTTCCAAAGACTGGTAGTGATGGAGTGACACCTTCATGCTGTAGATTAGCTTTAATGGCGATGGTGGCATTGGTGCCATGAAGTGGTGGTTATTGCGAGCTAGTAGTTGCAGATTGGCGAGAGTTTCCTACCATTGATTGTATACTTGAAATATTTGAGGTAGATAGTTGGGAAGGTGGAATAAAATCCAAGGTGGTGGTGTAGAGGCGTTGGAATAGACTAAAAGAGAAAGACAATTAGAACAAATGTAGATTGAATTCTCTATATATTTTTTAAGTGGTCCAATGACCCTTTGAGACCTGATTGTTCGTATTATGTGTGCATTGATATTGCTTTACATAACTTTTTTATAAGAAAGTCGCGTGCATTGCACGTAAGAAAACTCAATTTATGAAACTGCAACCTTGATCTAATTTTGGGTGTAATTGTTGCATTTCAGAAAGGTCTGGGGGTTAGCTGTTTAAATCAAAATCTTAGGCTTTTATCTGCCAAAAGGAAACAAGCCACACGGGGTTGAATGTCTTTGAGCCTTCCATATATTATTTTAGAGATGATAATGAATGGCTATATTTTTTACCCATAAAGTCTCACTTCTGTTGCAATATACTTCATCCATCCCAAAATAAATGTTTTCCTTTGACTTGACACGCATATTAAGGATATAAATCATATATTTCGTGTTTTCTATTTTACTCTTAAAGAGATAGAGGGAAGGAAGTATGCAACGAGAGATGAATTGGTTGGTGGAAGATTAAATACGAAGAGAGAAAGGGGAAAGAAGTGGGTCAGGAGAGTGAAAGTGGGTTGGTAGAAGATTAAATCTGGAAAGATAAATAAAATAAAATAAAAATGTAGAAAGGATAAATATGAAAAAACAACTATAATTTTTTTTTATTTAAAAACGATCAACTTTTTTTGGGACAGTAAAAAAATATATTATCAGTTATTTTGAGGCAAAGGGCAGTGGGAGCACTATTTATGTATATTATCGATCATCAATACTCCATTCGTCCCAATCTAATAAATTATTTAATTTTGACTTGATACGCATATTAAATATATAAATCATATATAGTGTGTTTCTCATTCTACTCGTATAGAAAGAGGGAGAGAGAGGAAGGAAGGAAAGAACTGAGTTAGGAAAAAGAAAATAAATTGGTGAAAGATTAAATGTTGAGATAGAAATATAATGAAAAGTGTGAATTTTTTTTTTATAAAATCTTTCTTAATTTAGAAAGTGAATAATATTTTTGAGACAACATAAAAAAAAAAATTGATTAAATTTTTTTGGAACAGAAACGACAAGTATGGTTAATTGGTGGCAAGATTACTTATATACAAGGGTGAATTACACTAAACCCCCTGAGGTTTACACCCGTGTCTCACAAAAGATCATAAGGTTCCAATTTCAACAATTAACACCCCAACTTTGCATTTTCGATCCAATTGGACCCAAAATCGATTTTCCGTTACAAGAGCTGTGGATGGCCGTTCACCTTAAGGGGCATTTTGGGTAACCAATATTTGATGGTCTCTCACTCTCTCCATCTTCTACCCTTTTCTTCCATGAACCCACTTCACTCATTCTTCATCTCTACACAACACACACCACTGCACATTTCACTCACACACACATACACACACCACTGCACATTTCACTCACACACACATACACACAAATGTACAGTCTCACAAACACACAGTGATACACACACAACACATATATAAACACACGCACACACCCACTTGTACACAACTCATCCCTCCCACACCCACTACCTCACGGCAGTTGGTTTTTTTTTCCCCATTATTTTTTAACACACTTTACACACTTATGCACATATATATAAACACACATCAACATGCACAACAAATGCCGCAGGTTGCTCAACAGCATGCCTCGCAACTAGCACACACTGGGCAGCAGCAGGGATCACAAGCAGGACCAGACAGGCAACACCAGGGTCAGCTTAGGCAGGAAGCAGTACAGCAACCCAGCCATCATATGTTCTCGCTGGCAGAACAACAAACGGCAGCACAAGGCAAACAAATTCCACAACAAGCATTGCAGCAAGTGCCTCAGCAGCTGGGGCAACAATCACAAATGTATCAAGGTGCGCAAATGGGACCACCACAGGGCTATCAATTTCCACATCAACAGATGCAATACATGCCATATCAGCAGCCCATGCCTCAGCAGGGGCAGTAAGGTTCTTTGCCGCTCTTTCAGCATACGCAGGGGCAACAATTCTTGTATCAGCAAGCGCAAAAAGCTGGAGGCATTGTCTCGGCGCTTCGCTGGTGACCCGTGCCACCAGATTATATGCGCGTGACTTTGTGTGTGAATGGGTTGTGTGCATGACTGTGTATGCCTCTATGTGTGTAGTGTGTGTATGTGCACTTTGTGATTAGGGAAGATGCTGGGGGGTGCATGATTAGAGAGGAGGGGGGCACCACCGTGTGTGGTTGGATTTGTGTTTCAGTGTGTGTGTGCAGAAGAGAGAGTGGCGAGAACAATCATATTTTTCCTCCAAATGCTTTCTTTTTGTTGGTTACCAAAAATGCCCCTCATGGGCGACGGCCATCCACAACTTTTGTAACGGAAAATCGATTTTGGGTCCAATTGGATCGAAAATGCAAAGTTGGGGTGTTAGTTGTTGAAATTGAAACCTTAGGGTCCTTTGTGAGACTCGGGTGTAAACCTCAGGGGGTTTAGTGTAATTCACCCTTTATACAGAGGGCAATCATGTCATAGCCTGCCGCTGGTAAAATCAGTGGTGCCCATATCAATTTCAGGCAAGTGATATACATATATATATATACTTTTAGTACCTGGTTCCATCAAAGCTCAGAGAAATAAAAGGATCAGAAATGGCGTGCAGGACTGTGTTCAGAACCCTGTGCCTGACAGAGCCGTGGCGGCCTTCGCCTTGCAATTCGAACCCTTTCCCTGAGCCATTCATTACCCACAAAATCCCCACGCCCAATTTGCGCTGTGGCTGTAGACCCACTAGGGCTCGAGATTACCACTCTGCACGACCAGCCCACCACCTTAATTGCTCTCATCATAACGAGAGCCCTTCATCCCACGATGACCTGGACCAAGGCCCACCCCAAGAAGCTGTTCTCAAGGCCATTTCAGGTCCGTACCGCTGCTTTCTGTTTTTGGAAGCTTTGTGTGCTATGGTTTATTTCTAATGGTTTCGTTTCCCCCTAGTTTGGATCGTTAATATTTGATATGTAAATTGTTTGTGTATGCTCTAGTATCTAGCCATTTATTGTAATTAACTCAACTTTAAAAATCTTAGAAATTCTGAGGAAATTGTAGAGTAGAAGGTTTAAGGCATGGCACCTGATAATGCCCCTATAAACGCTGTATTTTGGCCGATAACCATTTTGAAAGTTCTGTTTGCTAAAGAATTTGATTGACAAAGATTAGCATTAGGCTGTAGAAATCATTCAACGAGCTGCAGTAACTGTGAAATAAAAAGGTCGGATAGGTTTAGTTTTTCTTGAAATAAATTCTGTCAGGTCAGGATGCCTAAACCGTGATGCCTTTTTTTTTTTTGTTGACGGGTTATGAATTACCTGCGATATCTAGTAGCAACTATGCTGGTTTTTTGTAGAAGTGAGTAATTTCTGTATCAACGTAGACTTACAGTTTAGGTTAATTCAGAAGTGTCAAAGACAGAAGGAAGGATTGGTCAAACTACCAATGTTGTCATTGGGGGCACGGTGACAGACGATTCGACCAATGAGTGGCTCACTCTCGATCAGAAGGTATGGTAGCAATGTTCTTCTTGTTTGCATTCACTTATATTGTAAATTGCACCGTTCTCTCAGAGGATATTACTATCTGTGCTGGGTCACAAGTTTGTCATACTTTCGATGTGTAACTGCAGTTAATGCAGTTTGATAGTCTAGATTCCGCGAAGTTTTGAATATGGCGTTATAAAGGGGAAAAACGCAGCTTCATCAAAATTTCCATCAAGACATAGTGGTCCAGTGCTTAACAGTGATACTCAGTGGATGGTTCAAATTTTAAGTTTGAGTGGCCAACCGGTGTAGATAGTTATTGAGTTGAATACTGCTATGCTTTTGCTTAACAGGTAAATTCCTACCCGACAGTTCGAGGGTTTACTGCTATTGGAACTGGAGGGGAGGATTTTGTGCATGCTATGGTTGTAGCTGTTGAATCTGTTCTTCAGCAGCCAGTCCCAGAGGTAAATATCTTTGGAAGATCAGTCTTTCACTTGAGCCGTTTTTTGGCTGATGCATTCATATTTGAAGGCATTGATAATGATGGCAATCTATTGCACTCATCTTTTTTGGGGCTTGCTCAGGCAGTTACTGCTACATAGCTGCGCAAATTTTCTCTTGAACTTGATCAATATTACGATGGAAACTGTCACCTTTGAATGAAAGGACCCCTTGGAGCGATTTCCCAATTTGAGGAAAATTCCACTATTTCTGAAGAAAAAGAGACGCAGAGCCCGGAGGCTCCCCCCACTGCTGGGTGTGGGGCTCTTTTGATGTTTCAGTTGATTATAAGTTTGCTGTATGAGGGTGCTTCCCTGGGTTGGTAGCTAGAGTGTTGGTGTGGAGTTGTCAAGAGTGAAGGCTGAGGGTTTAGACTCTAGGCTCTCCACGGGACTAAGCCTCAACCAGACCTTTCCATACCCTCAAAGTTCCCATAGTCTGTCATAGTTTCGCCATAGGGAACTGCCCAAGAGCTTTGACTCTTGCCCCAGTAACGGGCAATGCACTTGAGAGGGCTCGGTTGAATGAACACTCTGGGGTGGACCAATTGCGAAAATACCTGCCAGAGGTTCTTTTGGCACATTATATCTGTCCCTCACATGTCATGGCAATTTTCGAGCCCTCGGGATGGGACAAGCCTTTGGGTTTTGGATTACCTGGCATTGCCCATGAAATTGACTATACATGATTGGATCCGGATACCCGTACTATCTTATTACCAAACAAATTAAAGTGGACTAGTTGATATGACATGAGGGGAAAAGACAATAATGGCAACCTAATATTTCATCCATCTTCAAAGTTTTAAAGTTGATTATTATGCATACAAGTGTACGTGAAAGAAAAAGTGTTTTAAGGGGTGATTGTGAGTTTTTAGTTTTTGCATTGAAGGATGTTAATCTTTTATCTGTTTGTCTCATCAAAAGTAGAAAAAGTTACATTAACGCAACTTACATGTTCACAAATATTAGGCTGATTTCGTGTTTCTAGCATTCCTTCTAGATGATCTTCTGCAACTTGTTTGTAAGCTGAGAATGATGACCCCTGCAGGGGCTGTTCATTAGTCGCGTACTCGCGTATTTACGAGCAGCTCATTCAAAAACTAAATAATCAAAGCTCAAGCTAGTTTTCACGTCAATTCATTTATTATCAGTTAAAATTTGAGCAAAACAAGCTTGCCTAGATTGGTAAGCAAAAAGTGAGGTCTACTTAAGTGGTCAACAGATATAAATCTGTGTAATAATGGTAGAAACAAGGAAGCCTATCATTCACTGTTTGGAGGTAGCACCATAGAGTGTTAATTGTTAAAAGAAGGAAGACTAAGCTGGCGAGGAGAAGTTAGTGTAGTTTGAAAGCTTGGAGCGGGATGGTCATGAAGGTAGTGTTAGGACGTCAGAGGCATCGTTAGGAATTTTATTTTAAAAGATTTAAGGTTTTAGATTAGAGAGTTTCCCTCACAAGGTCTTGGGTTTAAGTCCTTTTAGAACAGGTTAATCCTCCAACAAGCTTTGTGATCTCTTAGGTGCAAAGTGTAGTCTGTGAGAGTTGTAATCTATCGAGTACATAATAAATTTCATAAGAGTCTCACAGTATCTTAAAGATTTATATGCTCAAGGGATTGCAAGTGCTAGGTACTTGATGGTTCTTGTCGGATATATGGAGTATCAACGTGCAATTTCTTTGCAAGTGATTAATATGATTAACGTCTCAACTGTAAATATGCAATTAGCAAACTTTGATCTCATCCGCGTTCAGCATGCCCCATTTTGATGGAAGTTGCATTCCTGAAAGTATTTTTTTTAAGTGTTAGTTGCCACTGGATGGCAGGCCCTTATACACCAGTATGTCAGTTTGGATTCTTTGGCCAGTTTAAGTTGGTGTAATAATCTCAAAAGAGGCTGATTTTTTATGAAAATTGGCGTGTACCATATGAGCAATGATTTCTTAGCAACGAATAAGTAGCAGAAGTCCACAGGTTGGCGCAAATTTCACTATACTTATGCGCGACTACTAGCAGTGCAAACTCTTGGGCATAAAATTTGGAGAAGTCATGTCATGAGCGAAATGGGGATTGTTTGACCATGTTGATGAGGATGGAGATGGGGTAGTGGTAGAAGGTGTGATCTCAAACAACAGATAACCAAAATTTACAAAATCTTTATAATTTTGGTTAACAGCCCCTCATAAGTCCAAACTTCATCACGTTTTGTCTTGTCATTTCAAGATGTTTGTAACACTCTACATGATGCTGAGTGCATAAAAGAGGGTATTTTTAAAGAGGGCTGAATGCTTAATTTGAGATGATTCTGAACCGGGATGAGCTGTTCAGACACTTTATTGTCAAAGTACCCAGGAGGCGCCGTGGCAGTCGCCTGCAAGCCAAATGTTCATTTTGTTTTGGTCTTCTTTTCCTGTTAAATATGAAAAATACTATTGAGTTCACTTTCGAAACATGAGTCAGAAAGATTTTATATTTTGTTATGAAACTAATTCAACTTAGTTTTGTGGTTGTGCAACAGGGCCAGGTGAAGCAGAAGATATCATCTGGAGGCAAATATATCTCTGTGAATATTGGACCTGTTCAAGTCATTTCCAGTGAGCAGGTCCTCTCTCTCTCTCTGTCACACACACACACACACAGAGTCCCAAGCAGTAGCCTATGCACTTCAATTTGTTTGAAAAACAATCAAGTTCTTTAATTGTGTTTTTCATACCTTGTTGCATTCGCGCGCGCGGAGTCCCAGGCAGTAGCCTACGCACTTCAATTTGTTTGAAAAACAATCAAGTTCTTCAATTGTGTTTTTGACATCTTGTTGCATACTTCCTACTTCTATATCATGATATCTTCCGCCAAGTTCCACCCCCCCCCCCCAAAAAAAAAAAAAAACAAAAAAAACACAGAGAGAGTCCCAGGCAGTAGTGTATGCACTTCAATTTGTTTAAAAAACAATCAAGTTCTTCAATTGTGTTTTTCACATCTTGTTGCATACTTCCTATTTCTATATCACGATATCTTCCACCAAGTTCCACCACCCCCTTATGCCTCAAAAACAAGTACAAGACAAAGGGGAAAAACACAAGAATACACCCCAAAAAACAAAACAGTGGTGGTGACGGAAATGAATATAATATAAGTATGAAAAAGCACCTATGGTGAGGATATTGGTATAATTTCTAGATACAAGCATGCGTGGCCGTGATTCCATTCCCTCTTTAATATGTACGTGCATTACATGTGGTGGATAGTGTGAAGACAGGAGGTGTAGTATTATGGTATCGTCATTTAGGCCCTGCCCCAGACTTTAAAATATTGATGACATGCAAACTTTGCTTTTCAGGTTCAAGCTGTATACAACGCTATGAGGAGAGATGACCGGATGAAATATTTTTTGTAGTGAACTTCTGCTTCACTATTCTGTATAGATGGCAATAATCTTAGAGCTTTGTTTGTCCCATTTTTTTATCCGTTTCCTTTAGTTTTTAATCCTAATTGATCTGATTAACCTTCTTTAGATTACTCATGTATCACTGTTGGCTAGAAGAGTATGGTTTGTAGTAAAGGGTTTGTACTTATAAATCATAGATTGGACATCAGATGACGAGATACTAGTTATCTTATCACAGCACCTAGCTAGCTGGTTTCTTAATCTTTAACTTTCAGGAGGCGTTCGTTGAGACAAGCATGTTGGTTATTCTAACTGTTATTTCTACGTGTTCTTTCTCATATTACCAATGTATACTAGCAAGACTTGTGGATTTACAGCAGCAAACATGTGAGTTAGTCTTGCAGAATTCTGAGTTTCCCATGTCATGCTGATAACTGAGTTTTGTACTGATGTAGCAGAAAGTTGAACTAGTAAACGACTACGATAGCAGTGAATGTCTTATTAAGATGAGGTTTATTTACTATGACTACGCTAAAAAGCAAATGATACGTGAGGGATACCATCTTTAAAAACCAACAAAATCTGTTGGCTGCGTCTGCAGTGCGAACAATTACAAATACTAGTAGGAGATGCTTCCACCAATCCCACTGATTTTGGTCCAATGCAAATTTCTTCCGCAGATAAAACTCCTATTTAGTAAATATATGCTCCATTTCTTATTCAATAATCTGCCAAGGTGTGTCCAAAGGCTTAATATAATAACCTCAAGTTACCTTTTGATGTCTAGTGAGTCCCAGGCTGACCTCAAGATCAGTCCATCTCAGTACCAAAAATTTTGGAAATTTCGCGGAGCTGATAGCCCTTAAGTAGGGCTCACCATCTTGATGCCTGTCCAACGTCCTAAATTGCTTGAAGGGTCACCATCTTGTTGAACTTAATAATGGCTAGAACCTCAAATATGATATAGTTTTTATTTGTTTGTCTCCTTCAACAGAAACTTGGGTTAGTAGTATCAGGCTGCGCTAGTCTTGGATTTCAATTATTGAGTAATTGAAGTCCATTTATTTTTTAGGGTTCAACTAATGGTAGGGTAGAGTGGGTGGTGGGTGGCTTGTTTCCCCTTTTGCGTTTTATTATATGCTCAACCAGGTCGCATCATTGAGGTCTTCATAATTATAATTTTTCAATTTTGGAATCAATTAAGCTTGGTTTGAACACTATGTTTATGTGACTACACCGGTTTTTTTGGTAGAATAGGAGAATGATATTGATAATTGAAATTGATACAAGTTTTATCCCCGACACTTTAGGGCGTTACAACTTTAGTATAAACATCATGACATAAAATGATTTATCAAAACAGTACTTCCATATATCTACATTGATAGACCTTTTGTCGTACAATTTTAAAGAACCAAGAATCAAAATAAGAAAATGACATCTTTTCACAACATTATGTCATGCACTCAGTCTTGTTGGACGCATATCTATGCGTGACAAGTAAAAGTTGTTAGTGATCTGACTTCCTTTACGACTACACCTTTGAAATAGGCAATTTTTTTACTCATTTTGTGCCTCTGAAAAAAGTCGTTTACTTTCTTCAAATGAACGAAAAGTTTTAATTGCATGAGAACAAGTGAACAACGCAACGCGCACATGAATTTCGTATCGTACACCGAATATGTAAAAAGTAAAATCACACGTTGCATGTGGTACGACCACTTATTTGTGCATAATTTTAGCGTTTTTCAAAAGAAAAAAACTTGTACAACAGGTCTAGAAAAAAAAGGGGGGGAAGGGGAGTATTTCTAACTCGACAACTACTCCTTGTGCTTTCTCTCTTTGCACAAAGTGCATGCTCATAGGTTTAGATTTTCAAATTAACCTCAGAGTTGCATGTCCAAGATTTTGTCTTTAATTAAATCGTGGTTGCAATAATTATATGACATAAATATTTTCTTAGTTCTATGTCGCGAGTCATTGCTGTCGTCAATGTCCGCGTCTCTCACCTTGTCTACAGTGGTTTTTAATATATTCATCATCTGATGTGCAAGCATGATGTTCTTTAGGTTCATTTTGCTTACTCTGCTCTTCTTCTTCATTTTCCCCTTGCCTTTCTTCTTCTCTTTTCTTACAAAATTTCAATCCTCAACCCAACTTTCAGAGTCTTTCAAACAAGAGTATAGCTGTTGAGAAATCATGGGAAGAAACCTTGAAGAACAATTAATCCTTCATGCAGACTCCAAGGTAATTCGTCAAATCTTTAAAAACTTAGTTCTTCCTTAGTCAAAGCTTTAAGAAAAAGCATTAATTGATTTAGGATATGCTGGAAGTTGAAGTTGAAGATTCATTGTTGTCTCCTATATCCATATCACCTCAAAGCAGCAGACCAAGCAGCATGGTTATTAAGGCAAGTTCAAGTTCTGATTCTCAGTTTTCTCACATAACTTTATGATCATGTTTCCAACCACAGTTGTTACTTTAGGCGACAGTTCTCAAAATATTTGTCGCTGAATGTATTTTTTTGGGAGAAAAGAGCAGTGTGTAGTACCCTCTCTAGTCAATAAAAGCGAGGAAGATGATCTATGGACCTCTTTTTAGGTTTTACATGCATCGTGTCTGGATCCTCTCTGCATGAATGCACAAGACGATGTCCACTATTAGCGGCAAAAAGTCGTTGACATCACTTGCTTGTCAAACTTTCTGACTTTGGTCGCTAAAAGTGCATCGAAATCTGGCGTAATGATCTTTCAAATAGCCTAAGTTGTTTTGTCATTGATTTGGAATTTGGTTGACAAACAGAAAGCGCACACAGTGTTTCCTGCCCATTTGGTAGCTGAAGCCATATCAACACTCCATGGCCTTGATTTAAGATGGTCTGGACCAATTACACCAAATGAAATGCAATATGTCCAACAGTACATCTTTGCAAAGTATCCAGAATACTGCAATGGCCTAGTGGAAGAAGGAGACAAGATTGATCTCTACACTCTCTGTGTCAATGATGAATCTTCAGAAACCCTGCCTGACGAAAATCGAAGATCTCCGAGGACTAATGGCACTAAAGATTCATCTTCACCTTCATTCAGCAATAACAATGGTTCCGATCTAGATGGAATCCAATTAGAGCCTTCGAGATTGCTAGATATCATTACAAAGAAGACTTCCTTTCAAGGGAACTTCATTTCCATCCCAGAGATCCAAGCCCGAAACAGAGCCCTGCAGCATTGCGGTCTTTCAGACGACGAATATCTAGTTCTTTTCACACCCACTGTAAAAGAAGCCATGATCATGATAGGTGAATCGTATCCCTTCTTTAGGGGAAACTATTACATGACAATCATTGGCGAAGAACATGATGGAATAAGGGAATTCGTGTTGTGTAAAGATTCCAAGGTGATTGCAGCACCAGAAACTTGGTTGAACTTGAGGATCAAGGGATCACAGCTGAGCCAATACTTCAGAAGGAAGTGTAAGAACAGTCCCAAGGGTCTTTTCGCCTACCCTGCTAACGTGAACGGGACGCGTTACTCCATGCATTGGATCTCAGAGGCGCATAGGAATCTGTGGCATGTTCTTCTAGACGCGACCGAACTGGAAGTCGGGACTGACCGGCTCACCTTGGCGCTCCACCGGCCCGACTTTGTGATGTGTACAGCTGATAATACTCATGGTCAGCCATCAAAGATCACTTGCCTCTTAGTAAGGAGAAGGTCATTTGATGCTACAACACCTTCTGCCTGAGCTTAAATGTGAGAGAGGTAACCTTAATCATGATACTCGAGTATATATAATTGGGAATTTGCTTATCAATGATGTAAAAATAAAGCTTGTTTAGTTAGATGTTTCAGCTTCTTTCTCCAGTTCTTTCTGAATTCAAGCCATATATAGCTTGTAAAGCTGAAAGGCAGGCAATTGCGAGAGCACTTCCAAATAAAAAATTTAATGTTGAGGAAGATTTTGAGTATGCTATATAAGCAATACCAGACTTTGTTGACGGTACGACAGAGATTTGTTGATGCAATTCCCTTTTAGTGGTACAAATTACTAACTTTGCTGAAAGCCTAATAACTTGGCTCCTGGTGCTCAAAACTAATGACTTAGCAGGGAAAGAGACTTTGCTCCTCAAAAGCCCAAATGCGAAGCCAGGCTTGGTGTTAGAAACAGATGCGAAGCCAGACTTGGTGTTAGAAACAAATGCAGGCCACTTCTAATAACATCCACAAATCCATAAAAATCACGAGAGGTGGGAGAAATGACAGAGGTCTTGAGGAATAGTTCTAAAGTCGCCGATTCAAATTTCCGTACCGATAAGCCTTAGATAAGATTGCAGCTCTAACCATAACTAAAAAAAATTTAAAAAATTCACAACTCCAGAAGATAATGACATTCACATGCAAATTTGATTATTTTCTTGGTCTGTATGGTTTACATCGCTAATTGAATTTCAAAAATATAAATTACAAAGGATTGCGATATGAAATTAGCTGGCATGAGATGTCTACAAAAGCAAAACATTTTGATGATATCTAATCTACAGAAATATATATTATGTCATTCAGGAAGTCAGATGATTCCTTCTTTCTTTGAACTTTGAAAGTATCTATTAAAGATGACATATCTTTTTCAATAAGGAAATATTTGGGCTGCAACTTAAGGGCGTAGGAAACGAGCTACAACCCATCCATCATCGTTAATTATGGTTGGTACTTGGTACTATTATTGCAAAGAACTTTAGCGACAAAATTTAATACCACTTTTTAGCACCACCGGTGAATGACACTAACGTAGTAATAGCCGATATTTGAGAGGTTCGTAGCTTTTTCAACAACCCAAATTGTGGCAAAAAATTTATCTTTTAACAAATTATTCCAAATGTTAGCACCTCCATTAGCAAGCGTTCATGAATCATGGATACTATTTGCAAGAGAAGTTACTGGTGTCTTGGCTTTGAGAGTTCAAAGAGACATTGAAAACATAAGATGAATTCATCTTAAGATTATATTCATGTTGTAAAACTGGTTACAAAGACCAACAATTTCTCTTTGGCACCCAAAAAAAAAAAAAGTAAATTTTTTTTTAAATAGTTTGGATGTTCATCCTAGCAAAAGCTCGGACCCGCGCTCACGTTAGCCGCAGGCGGTATCTCAAAGTGCCAAAGCCTGCCTTCGGCCTTCACCAAATGCTTCTTACACAAGAACTCCGCCGCGTACAACTTCTCCACCCTCCGATTAACGTCGTGTAAGAACACGTGCGTCACACCGGATCCCTTCCTGTTCCTCGCCATCACCGCCGCCGAGTAAATCGCCGCCATCCTCCCCGGCGCCTCCGGGAAGTACCCTCTCGGCGCGTCTATCATGATCAGGTCCCACTCCTTGTCGTACAACTCGTCTGGCATCCCTGCAGTGAAGCTCAAATAGCTAAATGTGGAGCCGATTATCAATTCTTACGCAAAGAATCTACTGCGCCCAATTGGGTGCAAGCTCAAATAGCTAAATATGGAGCCGATTATCAATTCAATTCATACGAAAAGAGATTACTGCGCCGGTCCGCCGGATTGGGTGTATCCGGCGCTGCATACCTGTCAATGCCAACTTGCACCCGTCGTTGCCGCGCAGGAAGGATTTGCTCGGAAAACAGTCCGGTTCGGACCGGTACGATTTGAGGAGGTAATCGGATTCGGAGAGCCGGGTGCGGTACCGGACGGCGCGTGCGTGGAGGGAAGGCGCGTCCTTGAGCACGGTCTGCACCCACTTTGGATCCTCCTCGAGGAACAGCGTGGTGCCGCGCGGATTGAACGACGCCCACATGAGCGAGTCGTGGCCGAGGCCGAACACCAGGAAGTTGCAGGGGGAGAGGGACCGGAGCGCGTCGAACGAGACCCTGATCTCTGCCATCGACTGCTGCGGCACCACGCGCGACGTGGCGTAGTGGAGTATCGCGCCGAGGTGCATCTCCGCCGTGGCTCCGCCGCCCGCCGGCGCGCACGGGACGGTGACGTCGCGGACGAAGGTGGACAGCAGCAACCCGCAGCCGACGACGCCGACGAGTGCCGTGACGAGGACCCGCAGCTTCTGCGGAAACAGAGGACGGGTCTTCTTCATGCTTAGCAAGATTACGCAGATGATTGATCTCAATTAGAGGAACTGAGCTAAAAGGAAGACGGTGGGGAGTGGGAACCAGAAGAGGCCATTGATGGTGTTGTTTGAAGGGAGAGTGACACGCACGTCTGTCTCGGGGTGAGTTGTCTTGGAGGATTGATTCTTTGTGTCGCTGCAAGCAGTCTATAGACGACACACTTGCCAGCAACCCAAATTTCACCGTCAACCTTACCTGATAAAAGGGAACTTCTCACCTTCTGAGTTTTAAGTATATCTGGATAGTATATTAGAATAAATTTTGACTCCGGTCTATATCGTAAGAATTTTTTTTCAATTTTTCAATATAATAATTAATAACTTTTAAATATTTTTAGAATTTTTTTTACTAATACTTTTAGCTACAATTCTTAATAGCATTATTATATCAAGGTGGATCGGAAGAAGTGAGTGAACCAGAAAGAAATTTGTGTCATTTTTCCAATTTCGGTCCAAACCCATAGACTCAAATATGTACGAGAAGAATAACACTTTCGATCACTTGTCCGTGATTTCTAAACACCATGTCAAATCTAAGGGATAATCATCTTTTCCTTGACATGACACATGAAAATTATTTGATGTCGGCACCAAATGTCAGTTAACGGAGATCGGTGTGAATAAGAATAAATTTTTGCTACTATTTGACCATGAAAAATAATAGATATTATTCTTCGTTTTGTAATAATTAATGGTCAGTAAATATAGTTAATGATATTTTTGTCAATATTTTCAACGATAATTTTTTAAATCATTTTTTTTACGTTAGTAAATAAAAAGTCACTAAGAATATTTGATGATCAGTAACCGTGACTCTACGGGATTAGTGTTTTCTTCTTAGAATCCGGATGGCATTCAAATTTTTTCATAATTGAGTACCTCTTGCTTTTTTATAGTCAAATGTGAATTTAACTGGGCAATGATTTTGACCTCCAGAGTGGTAGCTA
The DNA here is from genome assembly GCA_033065855.1 of Escallonia rubra. NCBI lineage: Eukaryota > Viridiplantae > Streptophyta > Magnoliopsida > Escalloniales > Escalloniaceae > Escallonia > Escallonia rubra. The sequence continues at coordinate 295,503 of JAVXUO010002827.1, forward strand.
CAATTTTCTATAGGGTAATCATTAATGACAGCTTTATGGTTACTAGTGGCCACTAAATATAATAAGCGGTATCAATAATTAGCATCATTTCATTTTTAGCGTTATTAGTCGAAAGTTACTAAGTTTATTTAGCGACAATTTTAATAACCCTTGTTGTAGCTAAAATTTTCCCTTTGATGAGCATGTTCATGACTACTGCTTCGCCATGCATTACAATTTATGCTCATTTTGTTCGGTTGTCTACAGAACAGACCATTAGATGGAAAAAGAGTTTCATTAACATTATAAATGTGAATTATAAGGAAAAACACAAAACATTACTATCTACGGTCAGAAGCTAAATTTGCAATTTGCGTCCTTTGTTTTTGGGAGAGTTTATTTTTCATCCTTAATATGCTAATTCCGATAAGCAATTACACCATCTAATTTATAAATAGAAGGTCAGCACTTCTCGTTAAAGTATATTTTTTATCGACAAAAAAGAGGTTAAAAAGCATTCAAAGAGATAAAAATATAAGTCTTATAAACACTTGAAACTTGTTACTCTACTTCGATGAAATACAACATCAGCGTCAGTTGTAACTCGTTACAGTATCCCGATAAAATACGATTCTAGTATTTATTCGAAACAAAAAAAATGAAAATCATATTCCGACCGCGTTTGTTAAAAAATTACGAGGGAAAGCTATATACTATGTACCAGGTCAGTAGTATTATGAACAAGCATGTCATCACGTAAACTGCCAACCCGATTTTAGCGCGCGAGTTTAACAAGTAACGAAAATGCAAATGTTCAGACAGGCCCACACCAAGAGTCATGGGCCTCACTTAAAATATGACTCCGTTTTATACGGAACAAATGGGCCAGAAGTTACTAAACTTGGCCCATTTTATTCAACGTGGTCTAAGCCACTTCAAATCTTCCCCCAAAAGGGGCCCTAACACCTCCCCAAATAGTGGAATGTAGACGACAGAAAGAAACAGTGGGACCTAATGAGTTATGAAAAACTAACCTTCAATGTTACGTTAATAATAATGATTTGGTGTAATCAAAAGATAATATGAGCGAACATTAAGACCCATCCGTGTAAGAATTCCTCTATATCGTTACATCTCACCTGCATGTTACAACACATCATATCTATCACTATTACGCTTAATTTTTTTTTTTTTTTATATTCAGTTGTTAGATGTATCACGTTAGCTTTCACATTGACAAAGGGTGTAAATCTAGTATTAAAAGGTGCTTAAATTTTGTTCTACCATATTCTCGTGACCGTTGCATTCAAATTAGAATAATTTTTTTATACTATTTATGTAGTAGAGTACACGATGGCTTGACTAGGGATCTTTTTGGTGGTCCAATTTGGCATAGAAAGTAGACTAGACTTACCCCGTAGGTTCCAGAATTGTTGAAAGGTTTCGTTTGGGAAGTTTGATTTGGACGGCTTAAAAAGGTGTAACTCGGCTAGTCATTTGGATAGCGAATCCTAACAACCGCAGTAGTTATAAGGTTTTAGTACTTGACATTACAAAGAGAGGGTCATATGAAAATTCATATTTATATATCGTTAGTTAGTAAAGTTGTTTGTTTTATTGTACCCTCTTTTCAAAGACGTGAACTAAATAAAAGTTTTTCAAACACCAAACGTACCGTCACATTAAAATGACTGCTTATAGGAATTTCATGATACCTAATAATGGATATACCCAAGTAACTTCTTACACTCATGATTCATATATTTATCTCATATAAGACAAACTAGCACGATATACCGGAAGAATACTGGAGTATTGCGTGATATCTTTTTTGCGCTCCAACAGCTTCACACTCTCCACTTTCCCCAAAAGAACAATGGCAACCTGATCAAAGCAAGATTAAAGACACGCCTCGTTGGTGCATTAGATCACCCTATCTGAAAATCTCCACGGTTGATCATGCTAATTTCGAATGTTGTTCATCACTTATTTTTGTCGTAAATGCTTCCCTCGCCCAATGCCTTGCTTACTGCTTTTGATACTGTTGTTAAAAGCTTTAAACTACATTTAAATTTTTTCAAACAGTAGCCTAGCGGCTTGTATAACCGAAGAAACGGACTCCTACTTTATATATAAAATTATCCCGTCGAATTTAAAAGAAAAAGATGTGAACTAGACGACATAATATTTTTTCAGTTTTCAGAATTGAAATTCGTAATGGTTGTCATTAATTTTAGATCTGTCCGTTCGACCCATTTTTTGAGATACCGCGAAAATAACATGTTATCACCTGTATTTTTTTCATCAAAAAGTATGTGTTACCATTAACTACTCCAAAAGTGTAGAAGCTAATGCTGCCGCTGAATTTGCCTAACCCCATTACGAGGAGCATTTTGCATTTATTAGTCCGCGTCAATTATAAAACAAATCCCAACCGTCTACGTTTGGACTTTAGAGGCAAAGGCATGGATCAATCAATCAGACAAAGTGCGTAAAGCACTGGATCACTGCCACGTGGAGGCCAATAGTCGCCGCGTGGTCAACTTTTAACAGAACTTCATTAAAGACCGAGCGTACGAGCAGACAGAACACAGGCTTGGCTCTTAACGTTGTACCTATAAAGCGTCGTTAAAAGTTTTAGCGTCGAAATAAGCAGAGAAATTTTCGTCGCTAATGTTGCACATTAAAGGCCAAACCTATAACCAGACTAAGAAGAGCCCAGTAACTCAGTAAGCAATCGCAAGGTCTTTTAACTCCAGTCCAACTACCCCATCCCCCATCTCATGGGCTGCCATTAAAGCTCCCATCCACCCCTTCAATTACTAAAAACCAACCCCTGCTCATATCTTCTTCATAATCATCTGTCTGGAGGGAGAAGAAACAGGAAGAAACAAGGGAAAAAATGGCGGAAAAGATGAGGGTGCAGTTGCTTGTGGTGCTGTTGGTGGTGGTGTGCGGCGGCGTAGGGGCGGCGACGTTGGGGGAGAGTTGCTCGAAGGTGTTCGAGAAGGTGACGACGTGCCTGACGTTCGCGACGGGGAAGGCGGCGACGCCGACCAAGGACTGCTGCAGCTCCGTGACGGAGATAAGGGAGAGCGACCCGGCCTGCCTGTGCTACATCATCCAGCAGATACATAACGGGTCCAACCCTCAGATCAAGAGCTTGGGCATACAGGAAGCTCGCTTGGTTCAGCTGCCTTCTGCTTGCAAGCTGGCTAATGCCAGCCTCAGTGACTGCCCAAGTAAGCCTTTGATCTTGTCTGAATATCTATGTGCCTGCATGTATCTATTTATCTGCGCAAACTGCAAAGTAAGTAATTAAGACTGGTGGTCTGTATATTAGGGTCATCCAAGTATGTTCTTAAGTAAAAGGCTTGCCAACCAAATAAAAGAATGGGATTGCATGCAGTTGCGTGTGATCAAAATGTGATTTGTTGGTAATCTTGTATAATATGAGGTGGTCAGAGTCTCTCCTCTACAATTGCTCTCCCTGTTTTTGAAAAAATTATGGAGCATTATACTAGTCAAAGTTTCCTTCTCCCAAAAAATAAGATGGTCCGTTGATCGCCTTAAGGTAAAACTGTCTCTGTGCTTCGTGTGATCTCTGCGTTCAGATCCTTATTTTTGTGTTTTCGCATGGATGGAGGGGTGTATACCTGAAAGTGAAGTTACTCCCTCACCAATTTCTCTGGAAATAATGTTCCCACCGAATAAAACTGACACTATCACAACAGTAGGTACAACTATAAATGTTGTACTGCCAAATTTGGAAGTTGTATGCTGTTTATGCCAGCTTCCTGCCTTCAATATTCTAGCTATGTAACTGTCACTTCAGCGAGTTGGAATGGAGAAAGGAAACTTGCAATTGATTGCATCAGGCAAGTCTTTACTCGCCTGCCATATGGCCATCATGACCATCAAGAAAGGGGTCACACCAGCCAAAGTGCAGGCAGGCTTCATATATGCTGCGGGGCCAAATCGCAAGATTTGTTGTCTATCCCGTTGGTCTGCAACATTGCCTTAGTAACGGTGACGAACTACTATGTTGCGACTATGGAGAATTGCTCTTTTCAGTAGGTTCTTCGTGTAGTTGTGGTCCAACGTTTTCGAGTAGTCACTCCTGAAGAATGGCTGGACTTGGGTTGAAATCTACGATCTAATGTTATAGTGTGCGCTCTATTTGAAGTCAGTTGTACGAGTAACAAGACTTACATGTGCCAAGGTTGCGAACAGCACATAGTGGTTGTTCGAGGGAAGGCACCATTAATGGTTACATCATAAATATGGTGATATTGGTAGTTGGTTGATGATAGTTGAAAACATTTCTTAACTTTATTTTGAAAGGAATGGTGATGCTGACATCATAAATGTTGTCGTATTTTCATCCAAGTTATTTCGATTGACACAGATGCCACTCCTGCAAAACGCTCGGTGATGTCTTTAAGTAAAATCCGATTTCTCTGTGGTCCAGAGGTTCAATTGTGACTTAATTAACCCTGCGTAACTAAAAGTGACATTTTGACGATGCGTCTACAATTTAGCGAGAACTGAACACTTGAATTTTGCTTAAGGAACTGAGGCTCGATTTCTATGTACTCGAAAGTCTGTGTAAATGACTTCTAATCATAAAAAATTTCTGCCTTTTTTTGCCTAAATAGGATTGTTTTGTTATCGCCTTTGGCTTACTTTTCCGGTTCTTGATTCTCTCGAAAATGCACAGGGCTTCTGAACATACCACCAGGCTCTCCTGACAATGCCATCTTCAGCAATTCTTCCTCGACGGCAACGCCCGCTGCACCAACGACAGTTACTCCTTCGACTTCGGCACCTGATAGCTCTGGTTTTAAGCCAGGCACACAGCTTGCCGGATCAATCCTATTCGTGGTGGCTGTCTTGTTCTTTGCATCCCCGGCATGATCTGCGCCTACATTGTACCCACGGTTATGAGCCTAAGGTTGACTAACACGCGTACTGAAGCTTGATCTGTTATAATCAGTTTATCGTGTTTGATGTTCTACTTGTTCTCTTTTTTGTACTAAACTGTATGATGATGCTCTAACATTTACATTAATTTGTAACATTTGGACGTAGTTAACATGCTGCTACTAGCCTGAATTATATTCGTTTGCTGTGCTGATCAGTGACAACATTTGTATGACTACTAGGTACTTTCATAAGGTTGTTGTTCCTTGGCTCGAGTAGCAGCTTGCGTGCAAGACCAACTTGTGGAGAGGATATCAATTTGCTTAAGATTGCTTGTTTCAGATCTGTTGCTTTTCAATTTGAGTTTAGTTGTTGTGATGAACTTGTTAGTGTTATTAGTAGGAGGATTGATTCCCTTATGAGCTAATGACATTTCATTCGACTCAAGGATGCGTTTCTCGTTTTGTACGCTATCGCTACATTACTAACTTATCCTTCCTTTTATTTAATAGCAATATTTATTGTCTCGCAATTTTTTTTGAACCGTATGCGTCAAAAGGCGCCTGTACGGTTCCTAAGGGATACAATTTTACCCTAATCAACCGACTTTATCGAGAAAGATTACTTTTTTTAGGCCAAGAGGGAGCCGTACGTATTAGCTTTTGCACCTTCTGAGTTTTACTTTTGAAATGCTAAGGCTATGTTATTTTTGTTGTTCTCTTTTTTGCAAAGTTTGAAATTTTGGATCTGTTCATTATTTTAAATTTTGCCTTCGAGGAACTTTATTTTTTTAAGTAACGCTATTGATCAATTTGTCACAAAGCATACCACCAGCCCTCTGTGGAAACTCCTCCCACGAATTTTGGCATAAAATGTGTAACAAAAAGTAGTAGCCAAACAATAAAGAGTATCTAACCACAGTTCATTACTTCTCAATATTCAGAAACAGTATCCTCTTCTTTGGACAATAAATGAGTATCTAAACATTTGTAGGAAAAATGGAAATATACGTCTGCACACAAGTGAATTTTTGAACCAATTTAATTTAGAGTGCCACGTGGCGTGAACATCAGTTTACAAGAAAAATGTATTCGCAGCGTCTGAGGAGCTGACACAAATCATTTGAAGTGTTAGCATGCGCTTTTAAAATTGTCAAATTGAAAGTTATCAAGTGATTTATAACAAAAGATGAAAAATAATTTTTTGCTATCTATCTTTAACCCACCTAGAAATTGGATTCTCGGAAACTTTTTGACATCGAGTGAGAGGTCTTTCACACGACTTTTTTCCCTCATACCTCCAACGTTGAAAGAAAGCCTCGAACTTGTGATTTCAAGGTGATCGTTCACCTGAATTTATACACATTTGTCGCTTTATTCAGGATCACGCTGCCATCAGGCCTTCAAATCAATAGATAGCACGCTGCCATCAGGCCTTCAAATCAGAAGCTGTTGTCTTTTCACGCTAATTTGAGAAGATATTAAACCGTCGATTCAACACACTTTATACAAAGAGATTAATTAGAAGACTATACAGAGATTGTAATCATTTCATTTTTCTTAAATGTATAGAATTATCTTTTGTGGCGTTTATTTCTCGTGTTATCTTCAATATGCAAAATTGTGTTACACTGTCATCTTGTAGAAAATACAATTATGAAGAAATTAAAAAATGATAACGAAAGAAATTAAAAACATTATCAAGACACAACCTAAATCTTGAAGTGCTATTCATTAGCAAGTATACGATCCACTACTGAACTAATAGAAGTTTTAAGGCATGAGACTCCTGCCAATATAATGTCATATCGTCCTAAACAAGTTATTTAGCACGAAACCCGAACCCGTAACTTCGAATAAGAAGAGAAGAGAGTAGAGACCGTCGCTCCTAAATGAACAAACTAAATCTATCAATTAATCGTCGCTAAATGTCCAACACTTTTAGTGACAATTATTAACAGCATCGTCACTAAATAAAAACCACTATAAATATTTAGAGACAATTGCAAGAGCAGCCAAATTTTTTGCAAATTATCGCCTTGTCCATTGAATATCTCATTACTCGCAAGAGCAACAATAAAATAACTTAACCAAAAATGCTGAAAAGAAAAAAGCCTATTGGGCCCAATAGTATATAGAAGGATCTGGATTGGGCCATAGCTTTAGGTCGTCCAAAAAATCAGGCCTTAACTTTCTAAGCTAAATAAAAATCCCATTTTATTTATCAAACCGTCACGCTTCATTTCTTTCTCCCCTTTTATCGCTCCTGTCAACCCTAGCGCAGATCTCTCCGATCTCCTTTCAATCGCCGGCGCCATGTCTCAGGTAATTCACCTTCCTGAAAGCCAAAATTTTCATTGAACCATTCGATTTCGACTCTCTGAACAAAAAATTAGGGTTCTGTTTGAGCGTTTCGTTGATATATTTGATCCGATCTGTACGAGTAAGCTAGAGTTTGCTACTTGAGCGTCCAGTTTAGACTCTAATGGCTAGATAAGTTGATGACTGTTTATTTTTCGGTGTTTTTAAGGTTGATAATCGGAATTCTTCAGCAGCCAAACGTGCCCGTACTGATGGTATGATTTTCTTTACCCCTTTTTCTTTTTGCTGATTTTTTTTTGGTGTGATTATGTGAGTGCATACTGCCACTTGAAGGTGGATTCTTGGTTGCATCGATTAGTTTTACAAGCTTTTTAGATTCATAGCATCTTTAGATTGGTGGGTTGTGTTTAATTGTTCGAATTGTTTCCTGTGCAATTTCCGGCTAGTTATGCAATAAACTATTACTGGGTTTAATGGAGTGTTCTGTGCGATTGGTAACTTTCTGGGCAACTTAGAGGTAGTATCATTGATAGCCTATTTCTTAAAATAGAAAGAACAATCTTTGGGATGTTTTCTTTGGAATTAAAGTTATGCAGAATTGTAGGCATATCTCCTGACATAAACAAGATATTTTTGTTACTTGTGCCCCCACACAAGTATATGTTCTGGCATGCTTTTTTGTGAGAAAAAGCTTTGTTAAACCGAATTGTTCAAGAAATCTTGGTATCGTACTGACATTTCCTATTCTTTTCATGGCTTTAGGTGGGCGCAGGGAAGATGACTGGACCTGTCCTAGCTGTGGCAATGTCAACTTCTCATTCAGGACAACCTGCAACATGCGCACTTGTACTCAGTCTAGGCCAGCTGAACATAACTCAGTAAGATGTGACCCACTCATTCTTCTTGGATTTTTCTTCCCTTGGTAGAATTTATGCAGTGGAAAATATCCTCGTGTCAATATATAATCTACACGCTTTCATTCAATGAGCTTTACATACACAAGTATATATTTGAGAGACTTTTACCTGCAATTTTTCCTATCTATTTCACTCGATACAAATGGGCTTATTGTTCAAATTTGTCTATTGTTTTTCATGAACTGTTCTGTAGTCTACCTGGAGCAGTTGTTGACCATTCTGCCTCTCTTTCTGACTTGCACAACGGATTTTTATTCTTGTCATATAGTCCTTACAAAGTTGTTTCTCAAAATTCATTGCATCTGACGTTTAACATTGATACTGATGCTCTGGGTATTTGTTTTTCTTGTTGTTTGTAATCTAATAGTTTCAGTTTTACTCACATGATTTGTTGGTTGAAGATGTTTAAGTTGTGTGTTTGACAAATATGTATTTTTTCCGCAAACTTCTATTTAGTTTCATAATGGTCGAAGATGTTTAAGTTGTGTGCTTGACGAATACTTAATTGTTTCACAAACTTCTGTTTAGTGTCTTCTCTTCGCAACTTCAAACTTCAAAGACGTCTTACTTGTATGTTTTTTGTTCTTTTCATGTGTCTAAAACTTTATTTTCCGGTATTGACCAAATATATCATCTGGTTCAGAAATCTGCTGCGAAGCCAATGCAAACACTACAAGGCTACTCATCCTCAGCACCCTATGTTGGCTCTGGTGCACCCTCTTCAATGTATATGGGTGTCCCACCTTACGGTTCTTCTTTATTCAACGGAGCCTCGATTCCTCCTTATGATGTTCCTTTTTCGGGTGGCTCTGCATACCATTACAACTACGGAAGCCGCATGTCTGGAGGCAGCCCGTATCGACCTCTGCACCTATCTGGTCCTCCTCCTTATTCTGGTGGATCTATGATAGGAAATGGTATGTGCTTTTAATTTTAAAAATATGATCTCTCTAGAGCCCCCAACAAAGTGCCAAAGGATATGGACTGTATAAAACTATTATGTGTTCCTTCACCCCCCCACCCAAAAAAAATAAAATATATTTGTGGTGCCACAAGCGTGTTGAGATGCCTTTTGCTCATGTCTCTTGTTAGACAAATGTCGTTTTCTTGATCTGCCTAGTTCACATTCTTGCTTATTTAGGGTTATATTTACATGTATACCTCTGCGTTATTTTTCTGCTGTATCTATGGAGTCTCATTTTTTTGTGGCCCAGGTGGGATGTATGGTGTGCCCCCCTTGATTGATCGCTATGGCTTGGGTTTGCCTATGGGCCATGCTGCCATGGTATGTATGAGGCTACGTTTGCACGATATCTTGTTTTGCCAAATTATGAATTCATGGTAGCAGGCGAGTATTTGATATGCTACTATTCAATAAAGAAAGAATTCAATATGACAAATAAGGTACTTTTGCAGGGGCCAAGGCCAGGATTCTTTCCAGATGATAAACCTCCAAAGAAAGGTGCAGCTTTATAATATTCACCATGTTTTTGGCAGTAGGAGAAATCGTTTTTGTGCACTAATTTTTTCTGTTCGTTATGCATTTTAGATGGAACGCGTGATAATGACTGGACATGTCCAAAATGTGGAAATGTCAATTTCTCATTTAGAACAGTTTGTAACATGAGGAAATGCAATACACCAAAGCCTGGATCCCAGGTTTGAGCCTTTTTCTCCTCTCCCTTTTATTCATGAGTTTGTACTGGTGTCAATAGTTTTTTTTTTGGGTGGTGAACAACGATCGTCTAATAAGTCACAAGGAGGGAATTGTGAACCCCCCCCCACCACACACACACAAAAAACCCCAACCCACAACAACACACATCCACCCTCTTGTTAGGAAGAAAAAGCATGGAGGTATGCGTCCATTTGGTTTGAAGACTTTACCAACTTTTAATGTATTTGTTTTTATTGTATGCAGACTGGAAAGTCAGGGAAGAATTCTAGTAAGTTCTGAAGCTTCAAAGATGGCTGGCTTTTTTCATTATTATAACTTTTGGTACTCATGCGTGCATACTGTCTTTCAGAGCCAGAGATGCCTGATGGGAGCTGGAAGTGTGAGAAGTGTAGCAACATCAACTATCCCTTTAGGACCAAGTGTAACAGACAGAATTGCGGCGCTGACAAACCATCTGACTCGAAGAAGTCCCCTTCCGACTCTGCTGATGAAAATGATCAGGTCTGTTGTGGGATGTCTTCATTTAATATGCCCATTTGTTACTTCGAAGTGTTATTCTGTTCCTTAACCATCTGTATACATGTTACAATTTTCAATAGCATTCAAGTTTGCAGTTCATTTGTAACGAATAATCTAATGCATAGACCACTCTTTTTCTTCCATCTCTTATTTCCTTCATCATTCTTTGGCCAAGTTCTGCAGTAGTTTCTTTTGTTTTTAATTTTATCGTTCCATTTGCATTTATTAATTCAGAGTTGTCTACTGTTCCAGTGAGTACTAGGACTTGTTTGAGGGTTGAAGGTCCAGAGTTGTCGTCCAGCATTGCTCAGTATGGGTGTCTGAAAGTCGGTCGTGTCGTCTTCCCATTGCAGCTGTTGTCGAGTTACTCTGCGTTATGATCTGTGTCAAGTTGTATTAACACTCAAATGGTATCTCTGGTCTTTATGGATCCTTTATTATGTGTCTGTCAGCTTGTTCTGGCGGGAAGTTTTATGTTGGTTACTATTCTACTAGGAGATATACTTGTGATATCTCATTTGTTTTAGTCGGTTATGTTGAGCTATGCTGCTGGCGACCTATAGCCTGCAGGTCTTTGAATTTGTGGCCTCGGAATTAGTTTTTTTGCTTTAAATAGTAATCCCCAGGAATTGACCATGTTTGGTAAGTCACATGTTAGATGAATAGATGTCACCCATATTTACAGTTGGTGCTGTTATTGTGAGTTGTGTTAGGTATGTTCTAACATGGTTATTGTTGCTCGGACAATCGTGATTAGGTGTTGGGAACTTGTCAATAGAGAATTTCCCATTATTTAGGACTAGTTAGCTTGTATGAGCTATTGCACTAGTTCATATGACACATGGGTCTAGGGAGCAGTAGAGGTATCATTTTTTAAACTTTCAAGAGAAAAGTGGTTCCAAAATAGCTGAATGGAAAGAGCTTCATCTGTTTCCATAACATCTTATCAACCATTTAGTGTCTCTTTCATATTTTAATTATGTTAATTGGGATCTTTTATTTATGCATATCGTTCCATCCCTCAATTAGTGATTTAATTATGTTACGTTGCTTATTGGGTTCCTAAGCCTCTTGTACCAAAGAGAAGTTAGTTGCATTCCTATGCCTATAAAAGCACATGAATATCTTTATAGCTTGTTTGTGAGTTTTTTTAGGAGAGGAGAGAGGAAAAGAAGGAAGTAGCTTCTTGGGCTGGGGCAGAAGGGCTCATAAGGTGGGGGCCAAATGGTCATTCTCTACTTTCCTTCCCTTTCTTTACTTAGTGAGTTTTTTACAAAGAAACAAAGGAAAAAGGTGGAAATTTTGGGTTTTTTTCTCCAAATCTTTGCTCTCAAAATTGGGAAGAAATGAAGAGAATTTCCATGTTATTTTTGAGATAATGAAGACTATTAATGACTTTTAGTTCCTAGGACTTCTTACAAAAAATTACCATTTCATTTACAAAATGATGATTGTTTTGGATGTTAGTGTTAATTCATGGCTGATTGTTTTGCTTTTGGTGTAAATTTAATTAGATTTGGATGTCCGGATATTTGTAGTTGACTCAAGCAATACCTAGTTGTAAACAAAGTAGGGATTTGGTACTTGGACTGTGTTTTCACCAAAGTACCTACGAATGTGGGGGCCGGGCCTGGATGTTGGGGAGGAGGATCTCTGAGCATCAAGTGGGTTGGATTTGTGGGTTGGGGTGGGGGGTGTAGTGGGCAGGGCCGGGGAGAAGGGGTTATCCCCCCACCGTGCCTCTGGTGCAACTTCCGGCTGTGGGGCTCTATCTTCTACATCTTGGTCTTCACTTTCCGGGCCTTTGATCGGACTATGCTCCGTGGAAGATGGGTTTGCCGACGAGTAATGAGTGCCACTTCCAGCCATGTACATCGTGGATTTGGTTGAGATGCCAGAAAATTCTTGATTTGTATATAAAGTTCCGTCAGTCCGAGGTGTCTACCATGGTGAGCTTTGAGTTCCGTTCCGTATCCGCATTGGGGTAAGCCCGCAACGAAGCCGTGCGTTTGCCAAAGGATGAGAGAACCTCTTCCAAAGGTTCGTTGCAAAGTTCGTGTCACGCCATGCTACCGCTGCGGGGGTATGATACAGCTCGTGTTTTCCAAAATTGAAAATGACGGTAGCTTTAATCCTTGGCCTCAAAAGTTGTACAAAAGAAGTGACTTCTAATTTGCAACACAAAATGTTCTTCTTTATATATGTTGTTACTACGAAGTTGGAGCACCCTTTCATGGTTCGTTCAACAACCGGATGTTAGGGTTAGTAAACACAATATTTCGAAAAGTTCGCTTTTGATGGACTAAAATGACAGGAATCTAGTTATATATATATGAAAGTCGGAGCTGAGATAAACTTAACACATCACTATTTATGTGGACACTCTATTATCTTGGCAAGTGGACTTTTCTTTTATAACTTTTTTTAATTTTAACCTTGAATGTCTTCTCTCTAAAGACAATCTATAGTATATTAACCTAAATTTTAGTTATCATTATCTTCATGCACGAAGTATGTAATCTTATTGAGGAAAAGATTTAAACATTATCTTCTCAGGTGATTTTTTTAATGTACATTTATATGTTTACTTATGTATCCCTTTCCTTTTTTTCGAATTTTGTTATTGCAATCTAACTTCAAAATGGATTCCAAAAAAATCGAACTCAATAATCCTATTTAAAATTCCAAAATTATCTCCTCCCTTGATTTGAGAAAATCACCTCTATAAATTCTAAATTTGTAAAATTGATTTTTCAAAAATTTTAAACCTACTAATTTTACTTGAGTTCCAAAAGTATCTCTCACAATATGATATTAAGTTGATCGTAACCTCCCTTGAGATAATCTCATTTTATGAAATTTAAAATTTGACAATTATCTCTATGTTGAGTCTCTCTCTCACACACACACATAAAATCACTTCTCTCTTTTATTGCTTTATTTCTTTTTTTATTTCATCTAGCTGTCATATTTTATTCTCTTGGGATATTAACGCTCATTTTTTGACTCAAATGACCCTCTCCACGTTTCTATTCATCTATTGTACCGATATTTTTTGTCGATAAATTTGATTGCGATATTCATAATTTTACAATTGAATTCTCATTTAGATTTTGTTGAATTGTACCATATATAATAGGATGAAAGATTTTTCACCATTGTTTTATCACTTTTAATTAGTTTTTCCGTTGAGTTCTAATCTTAGATGTTTATTTTAGGTGACTATAATATAAATTCTATCACGTGTAATTCCATTCTTTGTCAAAAACTTCAGTATCATGCTTTTATTGTTTTATTTATGTAATTTATTGACTATAATTACTCCCGTGTGCAACGCACGGGATCAAAACTAGTCTAGCATGAAGTCGATCAAACAAATAGCAAATCCCTTTAACTTCACATCTGCCGTTCCATAGGTAAGATTGGTTCTGGCACAGGTCAAAAACTCCCGAATACGATACATAATTCACTAACATAGCTCGTAATCAATCAGTAATGGCAGCTTTCGTATGCTAAACTTGTTTTGCATGCACAGCTAGTTGTCAATAAGTAAACATAAATGATGAACCCAAAGAACATATTTTTTAAAGAATGCCACGTACCATTTGAAAATGTTGGAAATTCTAACCATCTGAGCCCAATTCATTACATATTAAGGCGATGTTGAGATTGTTCATAAACATCGTTAAAGAAAAGCAGCATTTCGACAAGGCAAAATCAACCTGTAGGTGCCACGAGAGGTAAAAGAAAAACTGAATTTGTTGATGCCTCCTAGAGTTGAAAAAGACAGACAGCTCCACTTGAAACTGCTTTCTGGGCGGCTCCCCCGATTTTCACAAGTAGAAAGAGCTCGGAATGTGAGATTGGAAATTCCGTAAGTCCCATCCAAAACTATTATCACGAGCCCTGAGATTTGAAACTGGACAGCTATATGTACTTAAAATTTTCCTTCCAGTCCTGCTACGATTGCTAACATTATATTAAGAACTACTGACCTTATAATCTGACCTTATGATGCTGCCAAAAATCTGAATGGATTATAAGTAGTTAGTTCGACCGGTTGAAACAAAAGCCAGTCTCATATGGTGCTTTGAAAAGCTGAATTTCTTGAAAGTGGCTGCTGCTGTTACCATTAACCAAGGGATGCATAGGATCAGTAGACTGTTGTTCGGTCTGCCAGTAATCCGATGAAGCAAGTGGCAGACCTTGAGTCACCACTGCATGCATCAGATGCTGAGGCATGCTGTTATGAGTTACATGCATGGGGTGGTTAAATCTAGCCGATTCAGGCTGACATGAACCCCAGGAATTAGTTGACAGAAGAGAGAGAGCACGGTGAAGATCTGGTGCTGCACCCAGGTTGGAAGAGAACATGGACTCTTTAAGGCCTGCAAAAATTTGACAAGAAGTTAATAAATTCAATACTGGTACACTCAAGAAGAGTGTGGCAAGAGCTTATGATAGAAAGATCAAAGCTCACGTACATTTAATTCTTCTTTGAAACGTCATTTTCTCTTTTGGATAACTACAGTACACTCATCTTCTAGAAAACATATTTGTACTGGGAGGGGGAAAACCCTCCTTCAGCACTATAGTTGTCTAATATTTCTCAATATGGTAGTGTATTCATGAGATGATGCTAAAAACCACCTCAAGGTATAGAAATACGGTGAAACATACACCCAAAAAAACAAGAATGATAAAGTCTCATTAACAAACAAACTCATGCTAACCTTTTCAAACTGCTAAGAGGTAATGACAAAGCTAGACCACCGAACTAGACTCAGGTAAATGTTACTGAACTTTCAGATCATAAAACTTGAACTCCTCAATGCTTGGCAATGAAGAAATAACAAGAGCAACTACTTATCCTATTGAGTCAAGTTCACTAATTTCCTTTGTTCCTCTATACATATCCCGTCACCTGCATATATTTAGGGGATAATGAAACTATGGCAAGGCTCAAAAAGTGGCCCACGGCAACCCTCCAAAACTGATGTAGCTTGAAGTTATCATCAACGTCAATCTTATCAAGACTGAACCAATCTACGCCGTGTTGGAAGAAACAACTTACCAAGCCTTGCTGTAGATTCATTATTCCCATATATTTTGATTCTCCAAGTGGTAGGGCTTGTCCTAGCCCGTTCTCTCTTTTTCTTCTCTTTCCCCTTCTCTTCCAATTGATTACAAATTCTAGTGCACCGAAACCCCAACCAGAAGCCTGACAACCATTGCGACCGGTAACATCAGATGTCCAGAGTCGATAAGTATATTAATATGCATAAACATTCTGGACATATTTATATAAACAAGATAAATTGTAGGAGCCTGCTTGTGAGATGTGTGGAGGCAGGGAGGGATGGAACTCTACAGAGAAGGAACTTCAAAGAGACGGGTTGGAGTTGTCTCTGACCGGTTATAAGTTTTAGGAGAGGCTATACCAGTCATTCAAGTCACACAGTCACATGGGCAGGGGCAACCCATTGCTATAGATACCCAAGGGAGCGACCTGATAAACTGTTTAATTAACCCAAAATTACTAGGACTTCCCTTACCAGAGCACCCATGAACTGCTTGAATCAAGTTGGAAGTTTAACATATGCATCAAAAAATACTAAAGCTTAGCTGAAGGTCAAAAATAAGGAAAGGAGTCAAAAGGACTAATTGCATGTGAAACCATATGGTCTAGAGCCAAAAGCACTTAGAGACCTAGTTTTTCTTCTTTGGAAATACAAATCTTTTCATTTTGCATGTTCCAAATTGCAGCCGTTTCTACAGGTGTAATTTGGGAAATCCAAGCGCCTACATTTTTTTGAAAGCCAAACACACCACAACTAATTGGGCCACCATGATTCTGCAGCCAAGCAACCCATGGAAAGGTACCTTCTCCCTTTCTCCTACCGCAGGTCCCCAATAGCCATCAGTACCAGTCACGTCACCTCCTTGGCCTAGCAGCCACTAACACCATGAGTATGACTTCCTAAATAGCAAAATACATGATCCCTCAGACACACAGAACAGAACTCAGGTCATGTGCAGCGAACAAACACAGATTCACTGTAAAATGCACACTACAAAAGGTCTTTACATCCACTCACTGTTCACCCAAATGGTACTCTCCTTGTATCTCAATGCATTGATCATTCAACCAAGTGGCACGGCTAGTCTACACTGCCACCTCCGCCAGACCCTCCCCATCACAAGCACCACTGAACCACTAGCGTAGCAGAATAATCCCCCCCTCCCCACTCCATCAAGCAACCATATCCTGCACCTCGAATTAAAGGCAACTACCAACATCAACAACACATCTAATTAAGGAACAGATAACGTGCGTAATTGATGGTGAGATAAGTATTGTGACAATAAGTTCATGAACAGAATATAAAGGCAAAAGCCGATGTGAATTTGCACTTTGAACTGATACCGTAAACAAGAGAGAGAAAGATGAGAAAGGAATGAGGGCTCACTGTCAATAATGGAGCAACACATTGGTGGGTTTCGCGTAATGGTGAGGAAGTTAAAGACAAGGGTAGTTGCTAAGGTTATTGATAACTATTGAAAAAGAAGCATATGAATATAAAGATACATAAATAGAATTATATTAAAAGTATTCCTTTAATTTATTTGGCGAGTTCACTCGTCTATTTGTAGCTCACTGAGTTAACTCTGTCAAGAAATAATTTGCCGAATTGCCACCAATATACTTCAGTGCAGTTCCATTCAAATTGCAAAATAAAAAAAGGAAAAAGGTCTTCTGCACAATAAGATATGATATACAATTAATCCAAACAAATTAACGGATAAGTTATATGCAACTAACCAATAGTCTCATATACAAGAACAAAGGAACATGAAGCCATGATTGCCTAGGGTTTTGCAGGCACTACACCAAAGATGCATCACAAAACTTTATGCATACGTATCTTCCACGAGAAGTTAAAATGCAGTATAAGTGCAGAAAGTAGAGATTCACATGCAAAGAACACGAGGTGGTAAAGTAAACAATAACATTTAACTTCACAACCACTGAAACGATCGGACCTGACCAAAGACCCATCAGAAAGTTATATATATGTAATTATACATACACCTAGCTATCTAGCATAGGAATTCTGTATTCTGCCCTAAGGATATTATTAGTACTTCTTCCAAGTTTAATTCAAGATGTATTTAGAAAATAATGTCGGAAAGAACATAGGTCAAATACAACATCATCTGTTTTCATCATTTCCCTTTTGTTAGTGTGTTTGGGGGGAGGGGAGGGCAATTAAGAAACTGGAGTGATCTATTGACAAGCTTTCAATTTCTAGATTACTTACCCCACTTCCCCCTTAATCAACCCCTTTCAATAAAGGCCAAAAAAGATGACCAAGATATCAAGCTTTGCGAAGCTCACGAGATCATATAATGCCAAACCTGTTGAGACTTATGCATAGTCACTACACACTATATTTCCAATCCTAAAAACATATGATGCTGAGACTTGTTTCCAGAAGTGTAAGTATAATAGTTTTGCATTTTTGGCTAAATATATCAAGATCCAACTTTAACTCCTACATTTTGAACACGTATTGATGACAGGGTGTATGTCACAACTCACAACCTCTTATCCATCGAGATTAGCTTCTAGGAATCAATGTAACACAACGGTTCCCAAACTAATTGGTGAAAAGGAACAACCATTTAAAACTGGCAGCAATATTAAGCTAAAAATTTTCAAGAATAGCTGAATAGGAATGGCTCATCATAGGGCACATCCCCTAATGAGAAAAGAAAACAAACCTTGATCAAAAATCTCATTTATGGTTTCCTTGAATGGAAAAAGCTTATTTGAATCGTGATGTGGCATGCTGACGGCATGTGACAGCTGAATCTGTGACACATCAGGCTGGCCATCAGTGATTTCGGCCTTTGCAAACTTCTTGAGATACCCTTTTGCTTGAGCATACTTGGGGCTGTATGTGCTTTCCCAAGCTGAACTTGCAGGAGGTTTAGTTTGAGGAAGTGGGGTATTTTTCAACACAAAACTCATCTGTTGCCTCCCATCTGCAGGTATGGAGGATCATTAGATGAAACTGAATGCACAGACACGATTGGGACAAGCTGTATTCTTATACCTTATTGATTTTCAAGCATGGAGTCTACAAATATTAAGAAGCAGAGAACTTAAATTGCATAAATCAACAATGCTAGAAGCAAGATGTCTTATGGAGAATCACAAGTTATTCCTGAAAATGAAACTATGACAAATAACAGAAAGGATAAAATACGCTCAAATTTCGAATTGCTCACTCCAAACAAAAGGTGGAATCTCATGGGAATAAATTACCCACATGACACTGGAAATTTGTAAAATGTGCCCTACCACTATCAAGTCCGTAAACTATCAGGAATTACAAAAACAGGCTCGTTTATTCGTACTAGCATAACAGGCCTTTTCCCAATCATTAAACCACACCTCTCAGTACCCTTATCAACCTGGGAAAGAAGAAGCGTATAATGACAGGCACCGTTGAGGATGCCTTGTTTCCCTTCCAATTTAGCCGATCTTCTATCCCAGCAGCCAGAATATGGCAGCATTTCCCTCGGGTATTAACAGTTCTGCTTTAAAACTCAACGCTATATTACTGTTGTACTTTCAAGAGGAGAACTTACGACTATTTTTTGCCTCCAGTTTGAGCATAATTGCAAATAGAAGAAATAGAGGAGTGGCAGACAACAGTGAAGCGACTACAGGGAAGATGCACTAATTTGGAAGTCAAACCGTACTAGCAAAAAAAGGGAAAATGAACATAGCAGCTTAAAAATCATAAAATACATCACAAGCATATATAAAAGCACTAGAAATTATAAGATTCGACTTTTGAAGCCAGAGGAAATATATTGATCAGGGATTATACCTGAGAAGCCAAGTAAACCTTATAACCACAAAATTTAGGAGCTAAGCAAGACCAAGGCTTGACCCATTACACAAACTCACTAGACCTAATAAATCTGACCTGAACAGGTTAAGTCCACTAACGAAATCCCGGCAAGGAAACCACACTACAACCAGGAACAAATTACAAAAAACTTCTACAAAAAATGCAGCATTATGCAAGTTTCCACATTTACACCACCTTATGACGGAAGAAAATGCCATTTGCCAAAGACTCAATCACTAAATTTGCTCTTTCTTTAGCCTCTTTTATTACTTTAGTTTGGATTGTGGGGTATGGGTTGGGTGGGGAAGGGCGTGGAGGGAAGAATACTCTTGGTAAGCCTCTTACAGACAGCATAGAACAAAGTCAGGGAAGAAGAGGTTTCTCTGACAAGCAGCTAGTTGTCCTCTCCCCAGAAAAATCCATTTCCGCCACTTGGGAGTTATGGTAATTACAGTCAACAAAGGAGACAGCTTGAGACTGATATCACACTATAAACACAGGAAAAATCATCCAACATAAAAAAGGGGAAGAAGAGGGGGAGAGAGAAGGGGGGAGGAGGGGGGGGGGGGGGGATTAAGAAGCTTGGTTTATAGGGTTTACTAGATCAACTTTTTGCTAATAAGAAAATGCTAACAAGAGTAACACACATACTTCTGCCCCACGTGATAATAATTGTCCAAGTTTCAAAAAACCGTGTCAGCCTCATTTGGAAAGTCAAAGTCAATGTGATAATAATTGACCAGGAACTCTGGTCAAAATCAACGTAAAGAGGAAGATCTTTGGCTTCAAGTTCAACTAAAGCTTACCATAAAATGATGAAGACAGTCTTGCTGAATTGAAGTGGATTGTCTCTTGTTGTGGTTTGCGGCGCCGTGCATTGTGATCAGAAAGACGTCTGCGACAGCTTCGCTTCTTTTCATCAAATTCAGCCAAACTATGAAACCTTCAAAAGAGATCAGACTTCAAAATTATTCCGTATAAGCAACAAGCAACACAACTCAGGCTAGAACATATAATTTAAGTGAAACATGCTAAGAGCCATCACTGAGGCAAGATACAATCAGGTAAGTAGGTAACACGATAAATCAACACTCTAACTACCAACTCAATCACGCCTGCATTTCATGGTTTCCGATATATAACACCAGTTTATATACAAAGTTACCTGCTACACTGTTGGCAAAACCGACGTTCTAGACCTCCTACTACGACCTTGGAACATTTGGAATGACTTTCGCATACTCTATGCTTCCGATGATATTCTTTAGCAGATGAGAGATCAAGGTTGCAGCCTTCAACTTGGCAGTGTGGAGTAGGGGGACTCTGAGAAGACGATTTCATTTTCTTTGCCACAGTGAGAGATGATACAGGATTTGCTAAGAAGGATGGAGTCTTAGCACTGCGCTCAGCAGAACCATTTTCAAAGTATGTTCGCTTACCTAGTTTGAGACCAATCAATGGTTCACCAGAGCCAACTGAAGCCTCTGGCGGTGGAGAAGTTTCAGTAATCAGAGCTCGGGTGGGTTCTTTCGTCCTGCTAAAATCTACAGGAAAACCTCCAAATGCCTCAAAAGTGAAGTCAGATCTGTTAATTCCATCCTTTGATGAAGAGTCAGTTGAAGCTGATACTGAGCTCTTGGCAGAAGAATAATGGCCCACATCAGAGCCATAACCACCACCTCCTCCAGACACATTGAAAGACACCGCATCAATGTCTCCCTCTTTAAACCCCCAGTCTATTGTTTGCAGCTTCTTAGGACTTTCACTACCCTTTGAACTGAACATTTCTAGGTTCTCCCAATCCCACTTCCCATTCCACTCCATCGCAGGATAGGAATTCATGAGATGACTTCTTTCAGCCCTCATCCATAAACTGTGCACACGACGGGGTTTTCAGACCTGCATTCATCGGCACAAAGAAAGTACTCGATGAGTATAATAGGAATGACACGAGGATGAAAATTTTCTGGGGAAAAATGCAATCAAATTTATCTCAGCTTTCACTAAAAATGGGCCTCACCTTTAAGCATCTACCACAACGGCTGCGCATATGGTGTGCAGATATGTAAAGAACAGAGCACAATGCAGTTCAGACAGTGCAGATACAAAACAAAAAGATTCAACGAACCCAGCAAAAGCAACCAATAATCAAATCCCAAAGCAGCCCAGTATACAAAACCCAGCAAACTCTGCTATTCATCTACCTTCCACACATAACTATCAGACAGCAAACAAAAGGAAGCCCAGTTAAAATTTGTAAATGTTCTTGCATCCATTTTGGTGAATCAAACTTGCCGTTACTGTCATAGGGATAGATTCAGAAAAAAATTATTGCCACCCACCAGAAATTAAGTACACTTTTTCACTATACAGAGCAGTCAACTCTCTTCCTCCATCTACAATTATTTCAAGAGAGGGAAAAAGCAATCCGCAACACCTTTTTACTGCCACCTGCATAACTATATAAGCTGTCCAATAACAGACACCCAATATCGAGTATGATTGATTTCAGACCTACCCATAAGCGGCCCAAGAATGTTCTAGAATTTCACACCAAAATCCAAAAACCCTAATGGAAAATCTGGATCTCCCCACCTAATCAAAAAACAAAACCAACAACAAATTGCCATTACCTACACTTTAATAACCAGTAAATGCATCTGTTAATACCCAACAACAAGTATCAGTAAAGAAGATAATTATATAGGAGTAATATCTTTATGCTCATATTTAACTAGTACCATTCTTCTGAAGTGGACCAATATTTGCTGGAAAAGTCATGGTCCCCCCTTCTAGGGATTTATGATATAGTGCGAGAAAATCAGTCCCCAAGAAAAATGCGCAAAAGCGACAGCGTTTTGTGGCTTGCTGCAGCTCTTCTCAGTTACGTGGAAACTCCACAACTCTCCCGATAAAATTAACTAAATCGCAGAAGGGAAGGTGAGGAAAAAAACATGTTTTTCATTTTTACGGTTCCAAAAAAGGGCAAAAAAAAAGAAAAGGAATTGTTCCTTCAAAATAGGAAATACTTGTCAGCAGCCGACTGTACCAGCAGCGGCAAAGTAGGCGCCATCAATACAAGTTCATTTATTACCCGCAGTAATTCCCATTCTAGGGTTTGATTTGCAAACCAAGAGGAAGAAGCAAAAAAAGCTGAGAAGAAACCTACTAAGAATAATCGACAGACAGATTATAAATAGCAAAATAACCTGTTCGGATCAATATTTATCTCTCTCTCTCAGTTTCCGAGACAATGAAGAAGGGAAACGCAGGTTACTCGTTTGGGCAATGTAAAAGGGAAATCAGAGCTTACCGATCAGTAAGACTGCAACATTCTGGTGAAACAAGGATAAATCCGGGAAAATCGGACTGCTTCTACTTTACCAAAATGGAGAAAGAGGAGAAAAAAGTGTGTGTGTGTGTGTGTGTGTGTGTTTGAGTGATAGAGAGAGGGTTATTTTAGCTTTTGATTTGCTCTGTGTGTGTGTGAGAGAGAGAGAGAGAGAGGAGGTGGGGGTGAGGGTAATCATGTGGCAGGGTCTGCACAATAATGGTGGTGCACAGCCTAAAATAGGAAAATGGCAGATGCTTTTTGGTGGATTGTACAGCATATGAACCGACTCATTTTTTTTTTCTTTTTTTGTAAAAGGCAATCCCTGATTTTCTTTTTCCTTTTTTTTGTTTGGATCAAGGAGACACGTGGACGGACGTTTTTGGTTGTTGGTCCCGCACACACACACACACACACACAGTCAGTGACAGCTTTGCTTGGATTTTGGCACCTTCCGGGTGGTACTGCCAGAACCGGTGTGTGGGCCGCCCGAGTCGCAGCGAGCGACTCACTCCAACTCCATCTTGAATGTTTATATGCAATATATATATATATATATATATACACGCAACTCTACTAATTTTTGCACCCAAAATATATATATATATATATACTAATTTTACCTCTATATAAATTGTACTCTCGGTTATTTTTCAGGTTTACGTCTACTACACTCCGATCTCTCTATTTACTTAAGTTGCACTAATTATCTTAATTTTTAAGTCTAAAGAGCTAACAGAATTAGTAAAGAGATGGTAACGCCCCTCGTAAAAAAAAGAAATTTTTTTTCCAACTCACCTATTGCTCACACATCAGTACACTACCACCGCACGCTCCAGATCACATGCGGGTTCTTCCCTGTGTGACTCGATGGGCTACACCATAACAACCACTGTTCCGCGACCACCGCCGAAACGAACTCATTACCACTACCACAATTATTATGCCCCACCTACAATACCGGTGTTAGTGCCAACACTTAACCCAATTTCCGCTGCCTATCCATTACCGCAATACCTATCAACACCTTGACGTCGCCATTTTCCTGATGTTACCAGTCGATCGCTCCAATCTGGCTAATCCTCCTGCAAATAATTCCTAGATTTGAGTGGGTGTGGGAAATTATATGGATTCAGGGTGGTCGGTCTCAAGAGTGTGTACGCGCGTGCGTGTATGATGAGGCAATGGTTCGGCGGTGGCCTATGAGAAATAGAATGGGTTTGGTCCCCCCCTTCCCTTCCAAGTAGGCTTTTACCCTGGTGATTGCTCAAAAGTGGCAACAAGGCATCTATCGGCATGCAAGTCCACACACACCCCATCTACAAAAAAGGAAAGTGGCAACAAGGCATCTATCGGCATGCAAGTCCACACACACCCCATCTACAAAAAGGTCAAACCTTTTGCAAGAAATTTTGGAAACCAATAAACACACACACACACTCTCTGAACTTGCAAGTTTCTTTTAACGCATCAAAGGAGGAGATCATATTTGATTCTTGTGAAAGCTGACAGCTACCCCATTTTCCCCATATCTATTCTATCTAGCAGCTCCATACACTCCCACTCTTTGTGAATCTCATCTCAACTTTAATTAAAAATCCAAAGCGACCGCATGCACACTATTCATTCTTAATCAACAACTTGGACCTGTTGACCGGTTTGACGTTACTAAAATGCTACAACTAACTAAGTGGGTTTCCCACATACAACGTGGGACTGAAGGTATTTATAATATGGTTGGTCGGGTGTTCCTATTGTCCCACTTTTTTTTTATTCTTTCTTTCCTAGGATGACCTTAATTAAAAATAAATAAAAGATAAAAAATTATTTTGGCAAGCAACTTGTTTGCTTAAATGGATTAGTTTTGAGTGGATTAAGGTTGGCACCACCTAGGTCATCACTAATTACTGTTGTTAATTGGAGTCCAAGATCTCTCATATTCTGCTGGATTAAACTAATGATGGCCACCACGTGCGCATGTTAGCCACACTTTCTGCCTTTTGTTTGGGCTGTACTTAGTTTACTCAATTACGTTAATTATATTGCTTCCCAACCAATACTACACTACACACAACCAAACACGACCTGAAGATCTTAAATCCTCGTCCAAATTCAGGTTTGTAACTTCTTGTTGCTGGTCCCCTACTGTTGTAATCATTAGGGCCATTCTCAAAACCAGTACCAATCCAATCAAATTGGTCAAATGCATTTGTATGTTACAATGAGTTAGTTAACTAGGAAAATATACTCCCATCCTGTTACTCAAATTTCTGTCTCTAAGGGACGTTACCTAAGTCGCCGAACTCACGCTCAATCGTTCTTGTCAAGCACGCGATAATATTGTTGAGTTTAGTTTTTGACAGCTCAAACTTTGAGAGAAACTGATAACTTAACACGGTATTAGATCTTTCATTATGTAAGGTCCTGGATTTGATTCTTCCCGCTTGCATATTTAGTCTCTTTTTATGGCTGTATAATTTGCACTCTGTTTATCAATGAACTTGGCGGTCGTGCACCTTGATTTATTTTCCAATCTTGATTTTGTCTCTCCTTGCTCAATCAGAGGTTTGCACGTGAAGAAGAGTGTTAAATATGATAACAATTTTTTGGTTTATTATCTAACAGCTCGAGTTTTTAAAGCAACTAATAACTTAACGTTTATTACTGCTTCCGCCATCGCACGGTGCTCTCATGACGCTCTCACTTGTCAAATCCGTGTCTAGCAATCTCTTTCTGCTATCACTGCTACTGTTCCTGTTTATGGTTTTGGATGTTGATTGATAAGCATATTGACTTGTGCCCGATCCTTCAGTAATTGGGGCACTCAAAATTATAACATTCAACATAAGCCAGCATAAATTAATGAGTGTAACTTGAGGATCAAACAAATTTTGTGTCAATATCGCTCATAATTGTAATAAGTTGGGAGATATTACTATCAAACAACATAGTCTCCTAGGATGGTAATTGTTGGACAGTAGTATTCATCACTGTACTTCTGGACCAGCTTTGAGGTTGGTCTTCATATTCTCTACCATCTTTTCCTTGATAAGCCTTCTCATTATTTTGCCTGAAGGTGATTTTGGTATTGTGTCCACAAATTGCAGCACTCTCACTCTCTTGTAGCTTGCCACATTAGAGGCAACATAATTCATGATTTCCTTTTCAGTTTCTTTTGCATCTGGGCTCATCACCACACATGCGGCTGGTATCTCCCCAGCTTCCTCATCAGGTAGTCTGCAATTTCCATGCAATCGTATGTTAAGAACATGACTTTCCATTGTAATTAAACAGGGATTCAAACAAATATAAATAGGCAAACGTACCCCAGAACGGCAGCGTCCTCAACTGATGGATGACTTAGGAGGATGCCTTCTAATTCAGCAGGAGCAACCTGTGCATTCAAAATGACAATCAACAGCATCAAGTTGACTAGTTCCTGCCTTCCTTAAGCCCATGACTTTCTAGAGCTGATTTTGGCATGGCATTGTACTGATGTCTACCCTTAAGAAGTAAAGACTGCTATAACATTCTTGTTAATTTTTGTATGGCATATAGGTTGTAATGGAAAGTGCAATGCCTCCTTAAGAAAAGGTACAATGATCTCAATCTGGTCATGCAGATTGATCTGCTGCGGAGTGGTATCACAACTTACTTGGAACCCTTTGTACTTGATTAACTCTTTTATGCGATCCACAACAAAGACATCTCCATCATCGTCAATATACCCAATGTCACCAGTGTGAAGCCACCCATTTTCGTCGATGGTCTGGGCAGTCTCATACTCATTCTTGTAGTAACCTGTGACGGATAAGTAGTTAGCATTGCGGAGAGCTAGCAAATACCAAGCATATATAGTTTTGTTTTTGGCTTCGATATGTTTGTGGCCAAATATACTTGGTACCTATCATCACACATTGGCTTCTGACGCAAATCTCGCCAGGAGTATTCTTTGGGAGAGATCGACTCGTGTCAGGATCGATGAACTTCACTTCCAAATTCGGAAGGATGAACCCCACCGAGTGCTTCTTTGCAATGCCATGGCCTTTAGTTGGGTCTCCATGGGTAAGTGTAATGCAGCTGTGCTCTGTCATCCCATATGCCTACAAGTGACAAAGGCAAATTAGTACACATATACTTAACGGGGTCTCCTTTCTGCTTTCAGCTTTTCGGTTCAGTTTTCTGTTTTTGTAGACGATCGATCTTCAGAACCATAAAATAACGACGACCAACAAAAATGTTAACTAGATAGAAAATAAACTTGAAAAGGCGAACATAAAACAAAAGGGGTGCGCAAACAGGGTTCCATCAGGATTTTGGTAAGTGCTCACCTCTTGGACATCAACACCAGGAAACTTTTTCTGGAACTCGTTAAGAATTTCGGGGGCAAGTGGAGCTGCGGCGGTCATGATGGACCTGAGCTTGAGCTTCCCAAGATCGAATTTATCAACAATGGGATCCTTAACCAAGCCCAAAATTATAGGGGGCACAATTGGTGCAAATGTGACCTCATGATCAAAAAGGGCACTCAGAAATGCCCTAAGTTCATACCTGCCCATTGCTACCACTTTTCCCTTGTTTCTAAGTGTGGCACAACATATACCAGTAAGGCCATATATGTGGAAAAATGGTATTAGGCCTAGTGTAGTCACCTGCCCTATCAATTCTGGTCCTACACTGAAGAGTGAGGAACACAAATTAGCTACTAGATTCCTATGTGTCAGCATTACACCCTTTGACAACCCTGTGGTGCCTGATGAAAAAGGCAGGGCACACAGATCAGTCTGCTGCACGGCTTGCTTAGTGAAGTTGACGCTGGCACGCTCTGCAGCTTCTAGCAGTTCTCCCCAATGTATCGTGCCCTCTACGTGCTCTTCGCCTAGTACAATCACTGGTAGTTCCAAACTTTGCACCTGTCATATTTCAACACGATTTGTGAAGAAAATTAGAACTAATGGTGATCTTGTATGCACCACTTCAACATATCTTTAGCTCATGATGAATTCAGTGTTCACTGAAGTTTTGAAGAGCTACATTTGACTACTGAGACATGGCAGGATAACAGTTCAGGAAATATCTATTTGCTGCGCTTTGAGTACCCTAACATCTTGTATAACATTTATAACCCACCTTACAGAGTGATCACAGGTTCATTAGGTTTCTGGAGGTCCAATATATAAAGCATAAAGTACAAGCACAAAAAACTTCTATGCTCTTGCCACATTTACATATTCAATCTGAATTAAGAACTTGTTTCTTTAAATTACTGAAACTCATCCTCAAATTTTATTCTTACGCTCTCACAGTTTTTCTGTGCAAGAACAGCTGGGAAAGCCTCAAAGGCCAAAAGTGAGGTTTCTTGAGAAAATGATAAACATGAAAATCAAACGAGCATCGGGAAAAGAAGAACATGAAACTGATAAACAGTTGTCCCCCAATACCTTCTTAGAGGTCGAGGCATCGGTGACAATTAGCTTAGCATCAGCAGCCTCAACTTGCTTCTTAATTTCAGACGCATGAGCAGACGGATTTGCCCCGGAAAACACACCACCAGCCGCCATTATGCCGAGAGCAACAATGGCATATTCCGCCACGTTCGGGAGTATAACCACCACCACATGTCCCTTCCTCAGCCCGAGGGACCCTAAGGCCTTGCTGAACCTTTTGGTGTCCCTCGTG
Organism: Escallonia rubra; assembly: GCA_033065855.1. Lineage (NCBI taxonomy): Eukaryota > Viridiplantae > Streptophyta > Magnoliopsida > Escalloniales > Escalloniaceae > Escallonia > Escallonia rubra. Next base: position 323,777 of record JAVXUO010002827.1, read on the forward strand.
ACTTGGGCATAAGTGTACGCCTTTCCGGTGGCAGCCTCCACAAACGCCACCTTGTCACTGTACAATTCAGCATTCTGAAGAACGAATTCCGGCAGTGTTACGTTGTCCGGCACGTGAACCGATGGGTATCGGCTTCGGAAAATATGTTCCTCATCTAGTGACAAAGTAGTTCGTGCATTATTTGCCATAGGTGATCTGTGAAAGGACAGGGGCCTTCTTGCTTGTTCTTTATAAGGACTGGCAGGCATAGGTGTGAAAAATGGTAACCATGAATTGTACGTGCATGAGATTTGGTAAGGTTTTAGGAGACTTATCACATTCAAAGGTGAGATTGTCATGGGATTTGATAGGTGGAAGTTTGTTGAATCATATTCTGGGGTGACAGGTTCATATCATTTTTGTTTACTTCCCACAACTAGGTGTTAACTGATCACACACAGATTTGAAAGGAGTAGGAAACTTTTCTAAAATTTGATTTGCTACGTGATAGAAAGAGAGAGCAGACATTTTTGTTTGTCAGCCTGGCCCTCCCCTATACCCATGTAGAGGATCGTTAGGTCCCCTGTAAGGGATCATTAGGTTTGGCTTGTTGGGAAGATTTTGGAGAGCTCGGTGTCCACCGTTAAGAACGCTCATACATACAGAATGGCCCAACTCAACTTAAAAATTTTAGTTGACAGAACGTGTGGTCCATCTAAGTGTATATGCCTAACTTATTTCGCACACTTTATCGATGTGCAACTTAGTAAGTCCACACGTGCACATCAACAATCTCCTCCTACCGTGTGAGTCCACCCGCTGTCTAAGCTAATAGAACGTGATCCATCTAAGTGATATATGCCTACTTATTTTACGGACATGGGTGATGTGAGGCTAAGTAACTCCATATGTGTACCTAAACAATCTCTTCCTCATGTGTGAGTCAGTCCACCAATTGTTTAAGCTACATCCTTGAGTGACAATTAGCGAAACAATATTTTGAGTCGAAGGACTAAAATAGTGGCCGGCGACCGTTTGAGTTGCATTGATGTCCTCAAAACAGTGATGTGCTTTTGTTTTATTGACTAGTAATCTTGAAAAATGTCTATTTTCACGTCATCTTATACTTTTCTGCACCTTCATCTGTAACTAAAAAATTTATATTTTATCCTTAGTACTTTTTAGCGACAAAAAATTAGGATGTTTTATAACGTGAGAAAATAGGCGCTCGTGTAGTTTTTTCATGCTATATTATGTTAATCACACTCTGTGGACACAATTGTTCCCAGTATATGTATAATACAACCTAGCGTTGTTGTACTCTATGCAAAGCTGATTGTGCTTGTAGTGGAGCTTTTAGATTATTGGGCTGTGATACCTCGTTAGCAATTTTTCTTCTCTTGCATGGACTATGGAACGGGGAAGAAGCTCCCAAATAGCCCATATATCTACGTAGATCCGGCCCATAAGAAGTTCGATGCTGGGCTGGGTCAACCGGGTCAATTCAATGGTCGTGGGAGCTCTTGGGATTCAGGGATTTCGAGATTTCGGCCTTGTTTTTGTGGTCGTCGCTTCGGGGTTGGCCCGTTAATGAGTGCGACCGATGGGCTTCATTGCCTTCGTTTGTGTCAGCTTCAAAGAAGGCTTGAACTGATAAACTTATTATTTTCATTGTTTCGGTTATATGACCAATAGTTATCTTGGCACAACTTTCCTTTTTCTGGAATAGTCAGAACTGTAATTTTATATAAAGCGTTAGTATGAGGATCGAACTCATGACCTTGAAGTTATTTTCAAGGCCGTTTGTCACTCCACCACCCATTGGGGTTATCTTGGCACACTTTGAAAATTCTTAAAAAATAAGAACATGATTGATACTATGTTTGTCAACTACACCTCTAACATGAAATTTCAAATTTTTGAAAACCAAACTTGTAATTAAAGTCATGTTGCTAGATAATACCTTGTAAAGTATGAAATATTTGTTAAGTCCATGAAGAGTCATTTGCAAAGCCCTGTGCGACAACCTCAACTCCGGTGACATCACGGGTCTGAGTTATCGATCATAATCATAATTAATCTTGTGATGAATACAGAGTAACTACATCATCATATTCATACATCATTAATAGATGCTTCAAAGTGCGCCATTACAAAAAAAATTTTACAAACATACATCGTACTGCATCGGAAGACTTCTAAGTCTTTAAACAACATATACATTTACAATGTAATACACAACTGTAGTCGTGTATCTCCTATCAGCTTATCTCACAGCTCAATCTTTGTCTTACCATTTCTAACGTGTCTTACCTCGCACAACTTATCATCTTGCTTACTTTTATAGCTTGTTTCGTTTTCCCTTCCTAGAGGGTTTTATCATTGGTCAATCTTATAGCCTACACAATATAACATAAGGAATAAACGCAAATCGCCAAGTAAAGACAACACGTGCAGTATCGTGTACAAGTGATCCTAAAGAATCGGAAGAATAATAATCATCTCAACGATAGTAATGAATCAAGATTGTACAATAAATTTAGCATCAACATAATTTGTCAAACGATAATTTTTCTTCCGTTAAACTGAACGGCTTCAAAACCCAATAGAACAACATTATTGCCACCTCCTCATGGACAAGGTTGACTGACCGACTATGCAAGTGAACACTAAAACAAGAAATTGAAAAAAAAAATAACCATCAACGAAATACAAGTCTTTAAACTCATTAACATCAAAAGAAAAACAAATGCAATGCAACTCAGACATGACAGATGAGACTATGCACCATACATCATCTTGGCCAGTGATCATATTTTGCAGGCCATCTTCCTCATTTTTTATGTCCCATTATATGGGATGTTCATCCAAATCTCAAATAATCAAAGGAGACGATGTCATCAAGAAGGAATCACAAAAGTGTTTGTCCTTAACCGCGTTACAGCTGAAACAACGAGGCTTCATCAACCGGGCGGACTAATGAAAAATTATTCCACCTTATATCCTCAATAGTACAACCCAAACGAAAGATACTAGGTCAAAAGATCAACCGGTGTTTCAAACATAACAACAGGGATTCAACATCAGAATCATCAACGGGGTGACCTCGGGAGAAATTTAACCACAAGTCCTCAACATCACTTTTAAATATGAGGAATCTCGGTCATCAATAATTACCGACATCTCATAACTACCGCACAATAATCTCTACATAACATCACCAAACAACAACAGGGCGGATTCGGGAGAAATTTACCACAAGCCCTCAACGACGTTTTTAAATAGGAGAAATGCCGATTACCAATAAGTATCGACATTACACCACAAACAACGCACCCATCTCTACATAACATCATTAATCAACGACAGGGCAGACTTGGGAGAAATGTAACCACAAGTCCTCAACAACATTCTTAATTAAGAAAAAAAATCGGCTATTAATAATTGCCAACATCCCACGACAATCACATAATAACCCCCACGCAATATCATCACCAAGTCAGGTATGCTAATCGAATCAAATCATAGCATACTAGGATACAAAATTTTGGAAAGCCAGTTAGGCTAAAAATAGCTTTCGACTTCGGAACGACCCGAAAATTTGAAAAATAGAACATCTCAGCATCCTAGAGTTCTCATAAAATTTTCGCGCATAACCACGTTAGTTTGATATTTTAAATTTTAACGTAAAATTTCACAATTACCACGTCCGTTAACCCTCTTCCCGACTTCGAAAAAATTCGAAAGTTTTTCACATTATAGGTCTCCCAAAAATAACTGGGGTGATTTTTTTTTTTTGCATTTTGGCTAAATATGACCCTAAAAATGTTTTAAAAATCGAATTAGGACTGCTTAATTAATTTCCTACTTTTAGTGACAAAATAGTCACTATTCAAATCAAAGCACACACTATTTCACCTTCAACACACATAGTCTTCATCTTTAACCTCTCTCCCTCTCATTGCCGATTGCAACAATCCACACAAATTCCATTTTTCATCCACAACCACCCTGTATTCCACTCAATTTCATCCTATTCCATCTTGTTACACCTTTTAACATACGATTTAACCCATTAATCCACCCAAAACCCCATTTCTATTCCAATCCAAAACACACTAATGAACACGCGCCAAACCCATACTAAACACTGAAATTTTTCTCTTATTCATTTCCAAGCTTTCATACACAAATTATACACAACTTCACCAGAAGTAACACCAGACAACATCTACATATATATACCCGAAATATACATACACATGACATGAAACTTTCAACCAAAAACCCATAAGTTTCCTTCAAGATTAATTGTTGGGCAAATTACACTTATATCCCTGAGGTTTGGGTATAATTACAGTCAAGGACAACGAGTTTCAAAATGTAACATTCCGTGACCAAACACTTTTAAAATGTATCAGCCGTGTCCATCCGTTAGGGTTCCATCCAAAAATTGTACTTTTTGTATGATGTCATCAATACGTATTTTTAAAATGACAATACTACCCCTTGTACTGTATATACTGAATATTTTTAAAAAATTTAAATTAAAATTTCAAGCCTTAATTTAAAGTCACAATTAGGATTTTATTGAAACCTTAATTTACAAATTAGGATATTCTTGAAACCCTAATTTGCAAATTAGGATATTCTTGAAACCCTAATTTGCAAATTAGGATTTTCTTGAAACCCTAATTTGCAAATTAGGATTTTCTTGAAACCCTAATTTGCAAATTAGGGTTTCAAGAAAACCCTAATTTGGAAATTAGGGTTTTATGTTCTCTCTCCCATTGCCGGTAAATCTGAAGTCCTCGCCGACCGTCGCCTTCCTCCCCCGCCCCCGCCGTCGGCAGTCCCTCCTTCCCCGGCCCCTCACCGCCGGCAGCCCCTGTCCACACCATTTTAGTGGTAGTCTTTCTGGTATTCAGAGGAAACGAGCTTTGGGTGTGCTTGTGCAAACAAAGGCGATGGCGACGGACAGCAAATAAGAGATCCGAATGCTAGAAGCTCCTCCTTCCTACCGACCGACGTGGTCCACCGCAGCCGCAGACGTTATAGATGCACTGCCGTACATCGACGGCGACTACGGCAACCCCAAAGTGAAACAAGAGGTGGACCGGTTGGTCGAAGAAGGAGGAGGCATGCGGGGTGCGGCGTCGGGGAAGGGGAGCAGGCGGGGTGCGGCGCGGGGAAGGGGAGCAGGCGGGGTGCGGCGCCGGGGAAGGGGAGCAGGCGGGGTGCGGCGCCGGGGAAGGGAAGCAGGCGGGGTGGGTGGGTGACGGGGAAGGGCGAGGGGGATGCAGATGGGGTGGGGGGTGTTTTTCTTTTCTGATTTTCTTTTCTAAAAAGAAACAATGGCATTTAAAAAATTAACTTTCTAACATAAGGGCAATAAAGTCATTTTGTTAAAACCGTTAGGATTTTTAGGGTTCCGTTTGTCAATGGACACAAGTGTTACATTTTGAAACTTTGTGTCCTCGCGTGTAATTACCCCCAAACCTCAGGGATATAAGTGTAATTAGCCCTTAATTGTTTGAAGAAATGGGATTACCCTATTGAATTTAGGGTTTTCTTTTCTCCTTCTTCTTCCTCCTTTCTTTTCTTCCCCTTTACTCAGCACTAAACCCACTAGGAGGTGGCAACTTCAGACTGATTTCCCCTTAGATTCGTGACACCTCTTGCAAATTTTTTAAATTTGTACTTTGGTCCCTAAAGTTTCCCAAAATTGTAATTTGACCTCCAAAGTATAAAAAATTACAATTTGGCCCCAAAGCCAAACTAACCCCCTATTTTATTCTAATTACTATTATTGATAAAAATAATAATATCGATAAAAAAAAAATATTCTCGATTAATTTAATTCTCGGTTATATTAAATCAGGGTTTTACACCCTGAGACCTCTCTTGAGGTTGACGAAAGGCATATTAGCCTCAAGGTTGTTTTCTTTGTTCATGCTTTAATACATCGCTATTCCTTCACTCCCACCCTACCCCACCTCAAAAAAAAAAGAAAGAAGAAGAATAGACGTGTGAATCTTCAGTGTAAGAATCCATGCTCAATATCGGCGATTTTTTGCTGTAAAGGTGATATGAATGACGCGGTATAACAGACTGATATAATTTAACGAGATAGAAGGATTTCAATAAAATCAGAGTCAACATTTCATCTTTCTTATTCTCGTATCTCATATATTAGATACAAGGTGCAATTGCCATGACTCTTAAATCGTCTTTTTTCCAACCAACCCAATGTAAAATAATCTCATTGCCCATCATTTTTCTCTAGACAAGTAGCAATAATAATAAATAATAATAATAATAGTATCATAAGACTTCATTTCCCCACTCCACAAAGTTAGCTTCCTTACGTGGACTTGCCACAACTTGGAATACTTCCACTCTATCTGGTTACCACTTTCTTTTAATTTTCAAATCTAATGTTTGAAATCACTTACAATTTTAGTTTTTAGTTTTTTTTTACAAAAATACACAGGTGTTTGATTAGTCAATTTTTATTTTGAATTTTTTATTTACCATTTTTTCCTTAATTTTTCACCAACAAATTTTCTCCAACAGATTCCCAAAACTCCCCGAAGCATCACCATCGGTAAGTGGCACCACCACCATCCAATTCGCAGCACCACTGCCATAATCAAATGCGATGGTGGTGGGGTGGTGACTAGGGCTGTATACGAACCGAGTTCAAGCCGAACATGAGTGTGTTCAAACTCGGTTCGTTTAAATTTGGACATGTTCGAGCTCGGCTCGAGTTCGTTAAGAGCCAAAATATTAATGTTCGAACTCGGCTCGAGTTCGTGAGGGTGAGACTCGGGCTTGGCTCGCTTAACTCGTTTAACAAACGAGCCGAACTCGAGTTCTATGACTCGGCTCGCATTCATGTTCGATTCCAATCAAATCTCTAAAATTACTCAAAATTCTCAAATCGTTCAAGCATAATTAATAAAAAAATGATAAATAAAAGATACAAGAGGGATGCAGAATAAATAAAAAACACAAATTGATGCATTCGAGGTTAAGCCCTTGGCTTTGCAGGCGATAACTTTGCAGGCGATAACTTTGCAGATCAAAAACTTGGCTTTGCAGGCGATAACTTTGTAGATCGGAAACTTGGCTTTGAAGGCGATGGCTTTGCAACTTTAAAAGTTGAACCTGACGACAGGTTGGATCCGGCGACTGGGTGAGAGAGATGATGGCGGCGAAGACGGCGGCGTGATGTCCGTTTGTGAAAACTGAAGAGGGATAGAGAGATGGTCTATGCGCGATCTGCGTGTGTGTGTGTGGCGAGGTAGGGGACGAAGAATGCGGCTATGTGTGTTGTTTGGTTTATGTTTTAGTTTGAGTTTATATAGTTAGGGTTTTCAAGTGTTTGGGCATATCTAAGGGTTGGGCTTTATTTTTATAAGTGGGCTTGGGGTTTTGGGCTGACTTAAAGGCTTGGGGTTTTAGGCTGCCTCCACTTTAAAATTTAATTTATGTGATTTATGTAAACATTAATTTTGTAAACATATTATAATTAATTTATTATTTAGACGAGCTGTTCGCGAACATGTTTGTGAATATTTTAGTGTGTTCATGTTCGGCTAATTTAATAAACGAGCCCTAAAAACTTGTTCATGTTCGGTTCGTATATTATATGAACGAACACGAACGAGTTATGTGAAGAACGACCCACGGGCCGTTCGTGAACAACTCGGTTCATTTACAGGCCTAGTGGTGACGATAGGGCAAATTGTGAGTTGTGCGACGGTGTTGAGATGGCAGTGTTACTTGAGGTCCCATTGATTGTCCATGGCAGTGGGGTAGAAATGGTGGTTTGAGGTCTGATTCATTGTCAAAGGGGTGGGTTGACGACATGCAGATCTATGGGTGGCAATAACAGTAAGGTGGCGGTGCTGGGGGCAGATTTCTGGTTGCAATTGTGTGGCAGACCCATGATTGTTGAATGCGTGGGTTGGCGACGGGGGGCCAGGTCCGTAGGTGGCGATGGCGGTAGGGTAGCAGTGTTAGGGCAGATCTGTAGGTGGCATTGGTGAGAGTGTGGCGGTGGTATGGCAGACCCGTGGTTGTTGACGGTGATAGGGTGACAACGGGACAAATTTGGCCGATGGAGTTAAGTGTCTGGTGGTGGAACTCTGTATATGAGGAAGTTTTCTTAAAATGATACTCATTTTTTTACTTATAATAAAGTTTAAAGGTTGGATCTCAAAACAAAAGTAAAAATTCGAAACCCAAAACTCCAAAATAGAGTTTTCAAAAACAGTTATGTTTTAAAAACTACTTTTCAAAACTAAAGGGATAAAAAAACGAAAATTTTCTATCAAACGAACTTTTTTCCTACAGTTTATAAAACTGGAGAAAAAATTAGAACATGTCAAACGCTACCTAAGTTTTTGAGTCATCATTGTTTGGTTACCATTTTTACAATCGCGTTTCTAGTGACATCAAACTAAAAGACTGTCCATGAAACTCTCGTTGAAAATATCAGTGTAATTCACTCCGATCATTAAGGCTTATATGCGTGTGAGGAAAAAAGTATTCAAACACCATAAAAAAAATCCTGCTTTTTAACGTGATAGCTATATAGTATCCATTACCATTCTGAATATCATTCTAAACACGTTAATACATATTATTTTTCTTCTCTTAAAATCCTTTCTATGTGTATTTAGAACACAGTAAAATAAAAACAAAAATGGTACCAAACGGGTCATTCATGTTTTTGAAAGTGATGCTAAGTAAAAAGCTAGGGAAAATAGGTAACCCCTCTATAGTATATGCGTTATGGAATTTTTCTCCCTCCGTTCAAATTTAAGCACAAAGTCCTTGCATAACTAAGGCTAGGGGTGAGCACGATTCGGTTTGGAGGCTGAATACCAAACCGAATCGACCAACCTTGGTTTGAAAATGAAAACAAACCTTAGTTGAAGGGTTCGATTTCTGCGGGTTGAACGGATTGAACGGTTAGGTTTGGGCCAAACTAAATTTTGGGCAAGTTTAGGCCAAAAAATTAATAACTTATACATAATAATAAGCTAAAAAAAAAAACTAAAATTTTAATTATAATTAATAATACTTAGTGAGATGTAGGCGGGGAGTGAAAAATGTGTGTTACGTTAAGGGATTTAGAGTTTATCTCAATTTATATGAGTTGTTAAATAACTAGGATTAGTAAAATATAACTAGGATTAGTAAAATATAATTAGGATTCTGTAAAAATATAGATATGTTATATTATATACGGTTGGTTCGGTTTATGCGATTTCGAAAAAATTCAAATCGGACCGACCAAACCGAATGTACGGTTTGAAAAAAATTTCAAACCAATTGATTTTTAGATCAATTTAAAAATAAACGGATTGGTCGGATCGGTTTCAACGGTTTAAATGCCCACCCCTAACTAAGACAGTATACGAATCGAGTTCGAGTTGAATAGTATTATGCTCAAACTCGTTTGTTTATTTATATTCTAAGTTCGAACTCGTGTTCGTTTAATCTTTAAGAAATTGTTCAAACTCGTTCGTTGTTCGGCTCAAGTTCGTTCGTTCGTTTAACTATAGAACTATACTCAAACATGAAAACTCGTGTTCCATTCAAAAAGAATTATTCCGATATTATCATTACACATTTTATTGATCCAAATGTCTAGCTGATTTTAGAACTTCTAGGTTTAAACTTACTTCATTATAGTTCATTTATACAATTTTTGGGCTTTGAACATATTATAATTAAGTTGTTATTATTTTACAAATGAACCAGAATAGGTTCTCTTGCGAATAAACGACGATACGTTCATGACCAACTCGATTCATTAGAGCATTGCTCATAACTAGGGCAATTGGACACCTTAAATGTAACGCCCCAATTTTTTTTGAAGCGTTAATTTCAAATAAACAAAGGCAAAAAACCTCAAATTATCCAAAAGTCCCCCAATTGGGTATTCAGAGCATCTAAGAATAAGTCTCTAAAAAAAATCAATAAATGTTACGTCGGCTTAAAACAGTTACATTGACCTCAATTACTCATACGCGGAACTCCAAAATAAAATCTAAGGCAAAATCTATTCGACAAAAAATATAAAAGGAAAATCATTTCCTAAAAAACTTCTTACTTAGCCATGCCTTATAATCCTTTTCACAGCTCCAAACACAGGCTGATAACCTGAAAGTAGGGGGGTGAGCACAAAGCCCAGTAAAGACAATCGCACGCACCCACCCACAGAGTACAAAGCACGCTATATCGATAATAGTACTTGAAGTTGATAAAATACGATATCAAGGTGCATGGCTAATACCAAAATCAATGCACTACTTTTCAATTCAGAAATCAGATTAGCAAAAAGGTCAAATAGCTCGTACCAGCGGACAATACAATACAATGTCAAAGTAAGGAATTACCATATATAACTGAATTTGCAGTGGGTCAAATAGTTCTGATGTGTTTAAAACAATACAAAAATAGGTTCGAAACGTTTCCACAAGTTTTGAAAACGATATCTAATCTTTCAACAAGACTCTAGTGAACTCAATAATACTTCAGATAAGTTCGAAAACGGCTTCAAATAGACCATTTATCAAAATCTAAATGTCCAACCAGTACAATGATGAAGAACACGGGAGCCATTCAGAAATGTGTCACACGTGCCACCACTGACAAGTGAGACAAAATTCAAAAAGTAAGATCGCGATCTCTAGCTCATCCCGCTGAGCTAGCCCACGTTCCAATCCACGTGGGTAAGTCAGAAATAGATAAGTCACATACACTGTGACATGGCTCGCCAGATTATTAAAACATATACCAAATCAACTTAATAAACAACAAGAGTTTGAAGCCGACAAAGTCATTCTCATTCACACGATTCTACGCAGAATAGTTTTATTCAAGGACAACATCAATAATGAAGTGTACAAATTCTAAGGAAACTCAAAACCTGAAATTTGAAGAGGACTCTTTACTCTTTTCGTAACGTCTAAGATCATCAAAAACTGATAAGAAACGAATAAGATGGAGCAAGTCAAAGTAAGCTGATTTGCAGTGTCGAACAACAACTTTTACACCGATGAATAACTTTCAAACTGAATTTTGATAAGAAAATAGATAGATTCGGATAAAACACAAAACTAAGAAGTTTAAGAGGACTCTTTAAGGTTTCCATATTGTCTAGAATCATGAAAAGAAAATGATAAATGAAGGAGATAGAACAAATCGAAGTGGGCTGATTTACTGTGTCAAAAATAGAAAAGTCTGCACTGATAAATAACTTCCAAACTCAATTTTGACCAAGAGACAAGTGGATTCTGATAAAACCTTAAAATAAAATTTTGAATAATAATCTTCAAGGATTTTATAATATCCAAGATCATAAAAACCCAATGAGAAAAAAATAAGATACAATAAATCGAAGTCTGCTGACCTGAATTGACAGAAATGTAAGTATAACTATTTTCAGGTCTATTTTCGAATATTGATTACTTGGAATTGTGGAAAACCCAAAATTAAAAAGTTGTAGTAAACTATTTGAGGTTTTCAAAAAGTGTAAAAACACTGAAATTGGACAAGGAATGAAAAAGTTATGGACTCTTGAAATTGCTACAAAAAAATAAAACAAAAAGACCACGAATCAAAGTCAATAATTGAAAGTACAAAGAACTATGTAGCGTAACGATCAAGAATGTAATTAGGGTTCTAAAGAATCAATAGGTATCTTTAAACAATAAATCAATTGATGAATGGATCGATAATCAGAATTCAGATGGGGTAAATGCGTGAAAAAACCCTTACCTCAATTGCTCAAATCGATCAACTCCAAGTCTTGATCTCCTCAAACAAATTATGCCAAAAACCCTAATATAATAGTACCCAAAATTTCAATTAGACGCTATCAATCACAATAGCTTATGTGGTTCTTACCATAAACCTCAATCCCAATATCAAAATAAGCTCTTACCTCAATGTAATGACCAAAATCTCAAGAGTGTTCTTCCTAGAGATTTTTTGAAGGCTCTTCTGAAGTTTGTGGTGCCCCTAGGAATTATAGTACATACTTCATCCGCCTAAAAGGGATGTAATTATATTCCTAACATAATGAGAATTGCGAAATACCCATTACGTTTCAAAATTCTTTAACTTTATAAATGGGTCAAACTAAAGCCCAAATTTAAATTGGGTCATCTAATCCCAAAAGTATAACCCACTTTCTGGGAAAAAAAATTAAAATGATTTTTAGGCCCACTACTTAATTCAAAGTCACAATATATTCTAATTCATACTTACACAAGTATCCTAAATAAATAAAATCTGGGGTGTTACATTAAATGGATACTGTCAGTTTTAACTGTGTCTGCTCAACACATGCGTTTTTCAAAAAGTGATAACTTTGCCGTTTACCAATTCTACCTCTTCACTCCCCCGTCAACCAACACCGCCTTCCACTTCCAACTGTTGCCCTATCCCCAACCAGCCATCACCCACCACCACACATAAACCATCTAGGCCACCAATCATCTCGCTGTGTACACACACACATGTGCGCGCGCGCACATACACACATACTTTGCACACACCCAGAAACGGACACACACATACACATATTTGTGTATGCAGTGTGTTTGGGGTGTGTGTACTGTGTGCATGAAATTGTGTGCGTGTTTTTATGTGTGCGTGTCCATGCAGTGTGCATGTGGTGATCGGTGAAAGGGTGGCGTGGGAACCGTGGTGGTGAGTGCGTGTTGGGGGTGTTTGTGCGTAAGAAAAATGTGTGTATTGAGGGGGGGGGGGAACTGTGGCGATGGTGTGTTTGTGTGGGTGGGTATGTGTTTGTGTGCCAGGGGCAGTGTGTGGGTGTTTTGGTGTTGGTGCTATACCCAAAAAAGCACCGCTAAATATTTTTTAGCTTCAAAAAATTGTTACTATAAATTTCAGTAACAGCGACAAAACAATTTCAATGACAATCTTTTGTCGCTAAATGATGTACAACAGATGATCTTGATTCGTTGGTGTTTGTTTGCATGCACATTATGTGTGATGGTAGACGCGCGGGGAGGGGGGGGGGGGGAGTGGACTAGTATGGTTATGGGTGTATGTTTTGTGTTCATACAGGGTGTGTGTGTGTGTGGGCGGTTGGCTAGGTGGGCTGATCGACGAAGTGGAAATGAGAAAGGGGAGAGAAATGGGGTTAGAAGAATGGCATTCAACTAAAATATGAGTATTCATGTCATTTCATGCAATGACACTTCTGTTTTAAGGTCATTTAGGCTCTGTTTAACAATACTTTCAGTTTTGGTTTTCAGTTTCCAAAAAAAAAAAAACAACTAAAGAGCAGTTTAATTTTTTTTTTAAGCAAAAATAAGTGGATGTTTGATAACCCAGTTTTTATTATGAGTTTTTTTTGTGGCGGTTTGCGGTGGTTGGGCATGGCGTTGGCCGACGGCGGTGGTGGTGGCTGCTAGCAGTGGTCTAAAAAAAAAAAATCAAAACTGAAAACCAAAACTCATTTTTGGAGTTTTAAAAAATAGTTTTAGTTTAAAAACTGATTTTTTTAAACAGAAAAAAAAAACGAAAATTAATTACCAAATGTGTTTATTTTTTTCAATTTTTAAAACTGAAAAAAAAGTTATGTCAAACGAGGCAGCACCGATCACCAAAATGGGTGTTAAAAACAATCAACATCCGACGCAGCACTACCCATAAACGTCTAATCTCGAGTTATTGTTTAGTAGATATCGTTTAAACTGGACCGTAATACTAACGCATTTTCATCCACGAAAACCGTGGTGCCCATTTAAATCACTGGACAACCCAACTTGCAATCACTGGAGCATGATCGTTGCCCAGTCTCCATCATTCAATTGAATTGTCTTCAGATTGAGCGTGCATGCACTACCAATGAACTGAAAAGTTCACATATTTAAAAGCCATTGACAACCAAATTGGACATTACAGACTTTCAAGCAGACAACTCTGATTAGGCTCCACAATTGGCAACCTGTAATTAAGAAAAAGCTGATCAAGATTTACAAATTTTGGAACAATACGATGACCTGGGTTTTTGGCGGTCCAAAACCCAACTCAAGTTACGGAATCCATATTTACGCGAAGAATCCTGCGAAGAATCCTGTTAGTTTCAAGTTTGGATTCCCAAGATTCGATTTTTCTCCCCAAGAGAATTAAAGTCTTGTTCTTTAAGCTCCACTCTGGATCATTCAACATATTCTCCTAGTGGGTATGCTCATCTTCGTTTGGGGTGTCCTTAGTCGTGTAATCTTGCAAGTTGCAACTTCTCGCCGTGGACGATCAACTTTACCGGCGGAACGGCGAAACTGTGGTGTAGTACTGTAGTGAAAGAACGAAACTTATCTTTGGAAAAATAAAATAAAAATAAACTGAAACTGCAGATAGGATTAGGACCCCCTTTGTCTCAAGATATATGTTTTAGGGTATTTAAGTCATTTCCTCGTTGCTGCCTCCCCTAGTTTGTACTTTGGAGTGGTCACGTGTGTCAGACTCTCGTATCCATCGATCCTATAGAGTCTGGTGGTTCGTACAACAGCCCATTTCATGTTCACTTATTATTATCTACTTTTTCTGACGTTGACCAAATGCACCTTCTATCTTCTCCTAGGATTCATCCTCTAATTCCTTCCGATCTACTGTTTCTTCACCGAATTACAATGAATTGTACTGGGTTCACAGCCTGAAATACGTCCATGGATCTGGCAAGTTTCTCGGCCTCCCTGGCTGCCAATCAAACAGCGGTGACTAATCTGTAAGCATGCCAAGATCCGTTTATGTCAGCTTTTATCATGGCATATCTAGATTTTGTGTAGATCTAATTACATGTTTAAATCGCCCGTCTTTAAATTGATTATACATATATATAGGTATACATGTATGTTGTACGGATTGGGCTCGTCTTAGTATTTGGTTTCCTTGAGAAGGATGTTAAGTTTGTTGTTGGTTGTAATACTCCAAAAGATGGAAATGGAAAAGGATATTCTCGGATTTTATTTGCTCCTACATGAGATGGGCTCTTATCTTAGACTTCGACTCTTATTTGATTTCTTTTGGCATAACTTGTACGCCCAGGTGCTTTTTTTTTTTTTAGTCTCGAGAGAATTAAAACTTTATGTCTCTGCATGTGCCTGATGCAGATAGCAATATTAACAGCAGGCCACTGAAATTTTTATGTAGTTTATAAGAGTAATATGGTTTTATTTGATGTTAAATAGGATTTTCACAGTTTGAAAAGGTATTTCAAACAAGCTCTTGCTGTGTGTGTGAGTGAGTAAGGTACTCACCATACCACTGGGTCAAATTGGTTTTAAAGTGCAGGGCAACAAGTTTGTCATTCTAGTTCGCTGTAAACTGTTCTTTTAGCTACTGGTAGTGGTTGTGCACATGAAATCATCATGGTAGAGATTTGTGGTTAAACTTCTTTGAATCAATCACCAAATTTGAGCTTTCCAATACTAATATTCACCAATAGATCCCCAGTTGTTCCCGTGAAAAAGAGGAATAAGAAGAGATTTGAATTGCTGATGCGATTTTAACCACCAATGACCCCCGAAATTATCGCATCTGGGAGCTCCATTAACACAGCCATATCATCCTATGCTGCACTACTCTCGAAATTGAAGAAGCAAAAATACCTAAGCTCTGTTGATTGAGCCTCAGATTCCGGGGAAAAGGTATTTTAAGCGACTCAAGTGGTATTTCTTAACTTTGCCATCAGTTTCGGGGTTCAGAGAACCAGTTTGTGTTATTTGTACCCGAGCCAGCTTTACATGAAATAGATTCAGGTAGTGAAATGAGCCAGTTCATATGTCTCTTTTGTCCCCGTTGAATTTTGTTTGGGTATAAATCATTGAAAAGAAATGACCTAAGAACATTTACACTAAACAGTAGGGCTCCCAACCCATAATGATAAGTGACTGAGAACTAGGTTAAGGGAATAGTACCAGGCGCTACTCGCTAGCAAAAATACCTACAAATCGCGCAGTTATCCAAAATGAAATCTAGACCACCAAGAACCTGTTATAGCCATCTCTATGCAAAAAGGTAAAGTTCGTACCATACATGTGTAAGCTTTGCGGAAACTTTATATACTTAAGTGGTTCCAATGTGTCATCCAGCAGGCTGGTCAAGTGGAGCAGAGATAAGGCTTGAAAAAGATTCACCATGGATATTTATGTCATCTTGGTTGAACAGTTCTGAGCACCAGAATCTGTAATAGCCATTGCTATTCAAGTTCACACCATTCACGGTGTAAGATTTGCAAAAACTTTGTATTGTTAGACTGGGTCTAATGGGTCCTCCAACAGGCTGGTCAAGTGGAGAAGAGACAAGGCTTAGGAAAAATATATCACGGATCTGAATGTCATCTTGCTTGAACACTTGGACCCAGTCAAGTATCCATATTGCAACCATAACTCAAATAACCATAATGCAGTATGGACCATGAAGGTCAATAGTAACTTGTGTCGTCAGGAAATGATAAGTCCCACTATTATAGGCAGCATCAGCTGAAATACTCAATTAGTGAAATGTACTAAGAATTGTATATTTTCTCTCTCTCTCTCTCTTTCTCTCTCCCTCCGCCCCCTGCTGTGAGTGCTAAAAGGAGGGCCTACTAGGTATTCAAGAACAACAATTCTTCATAAGATCACCTTCACCATCGTAGGCATCACCCTGGATCTGCAATAAATGAAAATATGAGGCTTGATAGTCTTGAAGGTATAAAGTATGAAGAAGTAAGAATATAATGAGACACTAAATAATTTTACTTGTTGCCAAGCACTTACTTGCTGCGTCACATTCTAAGTAGTGTCTTTAGCCTCTCAACAACCACATCAATTGTTGGTCGTGCGTCAAAATTATCCTCAACACACTGCAGTGCCAGTTCTGTTATCATTCGGGCATCCTCTTCATTGTATCCTGCTTTCAAACTCTCATGAATTATCCTCTGTCCATCTTTGAGTTTTCGCTTGGTGATGACTTTGAGATTGTCGATGTCCTTCTCTTTTGTAATTAGTTGAATCAGGAAAATGCCCATACAGTGCATATCTGTCTTCCTGGTGCTTTTTCCTACATCTCAGAACTTTATACATCACTACAAATTAAGGAAGTGGTAGTTTATTGTAAAAGAAATACGTCTGAGTTTCTGCTTTATTTTATGGCATGTTCTGTTTAAGATGGAAATGTGTAGATATTTTAAAGTTCCCGAGTTGATAGTGGGTCACTTATCTAGAAATTATTTAGAAATTTTCTTTTTAACATGTTCACGGGGATAATGGGTCTGTTCTTCTCTATACCTAGATTCTAGCATGCCAGATATTTGTGTTTTTTGATTCTATATTATTGCATTTTTGTAAGAAGGATGTATTGTAGCTGGTTGTGAAGACTTACTTTCGGTTCCTTTTAAGGTCCCTCGATAACTAAGGGAGATATCAATGAACTTTTCCAGTCTGTGTATATATATTTGTTAACAAGGAATGTTTGACTATAAAGAATCAAAATGGCAAGTACCAGAATGGATTAATGTGTTTCTACTTTCTAGTCCGACTGACGGTTACAATCATCTTTAGGTTTTATTCAAAATTGTTCTAAACTTGCAATAGCGGCTATTGTGCTTGCAGTTACTGCTCTTGTGGAGTGAGAGGGATGGTCGGATGCAATAGCTCTTGAAAACAAGTCAGGTATGCATTGGACATTACTAAAAGAAATTACTATTACACGACAATAGAACATATCTTCTAGCTATATCATATACCAAAAGAAAAAAAGAAAATAAAAAGAGGAATGGAAATAATAGCTAGTTTGGCAGATTTTTGTTGTTATTTCTTGTTTGGTTCTGCCTCAATCAGAGTTTTCCATGTCGGCATGTAAAGGTTGTGCAGTAGGTCCGTTTTCTCTATATTTATGCTTCATAAAATGATGCATGCGCAAAACTTAGTAGATTTTCATAGTACGTAGCTGGTCAGACTGTAAACCTTAATTGCTTGTTTTTCAGACAAGAAGATATTCATGTTTTTTAAATGAATATTTCCAGTAAAAGGATAATGCAAATATGACTATCTTCACATGAGCCTTGTCTATACAAATTTGTAAGCATAATTGTTAGATTATATTGCATGTCATCATCTCCATCCCTTTGACGAGATCCAGTGTTTGAAATTATTCCGCTATATATAACGATATGGAGTTTTTTATCTCGTTGTGCCTCGTGGCTTCTTTTCGTAGAATGGAGACCTATAGGGGAATTACTTTGCAGTATTGCAGTGAGCAAGTCCTTTACATGTCAACCGTACAATTAAGACGGCGTCTTATATATTAATTATCTCCTGTTCTTTATCCAACTGAACCATCTAATAATTCAGTCAATATTGTGAACGAGATGATCTCTGTGATTGACATGGGAAAGGAAATGTGGACAGTCAGAAAGACCACCATTTGGGTTGCCTGCTATAAAACAAAGGGTAACTCCTAAGGGCGTGGTGAACCTTGAGAAAACCTTCCACTTGGTGATGCAATTTAGTCATATGAAAAGTTCTTTAAGAGAAGCAAAGTGAGAGTAATCATTTTGAAGGGTGAGTCCTATGAAATTTTCAAAGTTATTTTGCTTATACTTGGGTCATGAATGATTTATTTGGTTTAAAAGTTCAATGTCTTAGCATATCCAAGTACATAACACAAATATAAGTAAGTAAATGCTAGCCTAGCATCATTTCTCTTTTACCAGAAATGAAAACATCGTCATCATTATATCCTTGAGCTCCACTGAATAGACGTTCCCCTTCTTTTCTTATGTAGGCAATGTCACTGACTTTTGGATTGAAATCCTGAAAGTTAGAGGCAAGAATTATAGAAAATCCGTGTAATCTAGTATGAGAAGCTAATACAATGAATGACTGTATATTATCCTTTCATAGTTGTGTATTGTGTTAAATATTCACCACTAACCTCATCTAGGAGGATATTAGGTGCCCTAAAATCCCTATTCGTGAGTGCTGGGTCTTGGTTGTGCATGTACTGCATTGCTGAGGCTGATCCAAAGGCAATCTTGATCATAGTTCCCCAGTCAAATTCTGTAACAGTTGCCATACAAATGCATTGTCATCTGAACAACGTAAAGATGACACCAAACTAAGATTAAACAAGGAAGTAAGTAGTTATGCAATTAACTGATTACTTTTCAACTTGTGCTGTAACTGGGTTCGTCTTTTTTAAAAACCATATTTTACGTGCTTGATTTTCATCACATGGAACCACCCATAGCTGTATCTCCTTGGCATACTAGCTGGAGGCTCCTCAATGATCGCGCAGAGTCACCAAAAGTGCATACACATTGGTCGTGACGACTCTTTTTACCCTCCCACGCCACCACAATCTCGCCCTCATCCTGCACGCTTTCAACAAACTTTTCTTTCCTTTTTTTGTTGGCTTGTATTAGTCATTTTAGTAAACGTTTTCTAAGAGATTCAGCAAATTGCCGCATTCATTGCAGTTAGGATGGACAATGTGGATACTGTCTTCTGGTTTCTCTCTATTGTGCAGCTATTGGGTTATGCCTAGGTCGGGGGTGGTGCTGTGACACAGTTGGTTATTACTGCGAGATAGAGGAAGAGTATTAAGTGGGCATTTGGTTCCATTGTTTTTCTTTGGTAGTTTGCAGATGAAAGGCACAAGAGAGATTTTGGGAGAGAGGAATTAGCGATATGGAAGCTTATTTTTCTAACTCTGCATACTCTACTCTGGCTGGGCTAAAGAGCTTGTTAACAGCTATAAAGAGGCTTTTATGATCAGTTTTTGGTCTGATAGGTTTTTTTTTTGGTTGGTGGATTCCAGTTTGTTAGCTATTATAAGCTTGGATCTTCCAAGGAAGGAGGAATTTACTTTGCAACGCTTTCTCTTGCAATGTGATGTGGCCTACGACGTACTTTCCTCTTGTAGAAGTGAACTATGCCGGGTTTGTAATTGTTTCTGGAGGTAGAAGGGCAAGAAAAGTTATTGGAATTAGGAGAAATAAGGAGAGTGGGCTTCTTGTACAAAGTCTTAGGTACTTGATTGCACTTTTCTGTAGCTTCATGTGAGCTATCCAAGCTTTATGTTATTTTTTGTTGAATTATCTTTCAATTTTGGCGGACCAATATTTCGGTGTCGATCTTCTTTGTTCTTTGAGCGCATTCACATTTTTGGCTTATGAGATAAGAAAGGATAAACCTACTTATCATGGTTTTGGTCCCCGGAATAGTTTAGTTTTCGCTTAATTCTTGAGGGATAATAAGCTCCTGAGTAAATGAAGCCCAATGGTAAGATCTTTTATAGGGTTGGAGGGGCTGAAAATTGGTCAGGAATGGAAAAGAGGTTTAGGATTTGACACGACGTGTTATGTGTTGACCAGGAAAAATAGGAAAAAGGGGGCATATTGGGCTTACTGTACATATTTATCTGCTTCAAATGATCTGTTTTGCAAGTATAGATGGCTCTATAAATTTTTAATGCCAAGTATTCTTTGTAATTTGCGGCACAGAGTTGGTTGCTATAGAGCTTGTCTATATAGGGCTCATTTCTCCTTGTGAACATAGTTATTCTCACCCTGACATGGAGGAGAATTCTTCTTTCCTATCTTTTGAACATCAGGTTTTACATCAAGCTGATGTAAACGTGTGTATTTTAATCGCTTAAGCTTAGTATATATCAGGAAATGAGTCCTTAGTCAGAACTCAACAATGACCTGAAACCTGTCCTGAATTCTTTCAGTATTTCTTATCCCGCCAAAATATTTGCAGTTAGTAGTCCTTCACCGATATCGCGCTTTAACTTATAAAAAAGGAAGACAATTTCACGTATACAGTCTCAATATTTGTTTATATGAAGAACAATTTATTGGAACTGGATTCCTTTGTAAAAGAAACTGAAAGTGATAGTTGCTCACCGTCAAGCCTGCTATAAACTGTACCATTTTTCATGTATTCATAGACGATGCACAATTTATCCTCGTCATCTGAGTATCCGACTAGTTTAATCAGATTAGGATGGCTTAGTTGTTGCAAGTAGTACACTTCAGTCTGCAAAATTCAATTGTAGCTGTCACCCATAAATGCTGCTTATTAACGAATGGAGTTAAGAGATTTTTACCGTCCACGCCTTTCTGCGACAGAGGGTTGTCATGTGGGCCACCTTTATGGCCACTTCCATAGAACCAAACTTTCCTTTGTAGACAGTTCCGAAAGATCCGTCACCCAGGTGTGTTTCCCAGTTATTAGAATACTCACATAATTGTCTATACTTAAACCGATTAGGCTCCATCACTGCAGAACCAAAAAAATGAGACATCTCTAAGCAAGCATATCATTTGGATAATGAACAAGTTTAAATCACATGATGACACCTAGGATGTATTTACAAAACTTTGCTTAGACCAAGAATATAATATATAAAACAGCATCCCTATATGACGAGGAAATTTTTAGGAAATGCTTATTTGCTTAGAAGTGTTGCGGCTTAGTAACATATTTTTGTAGCGTTGAAATGCAGCTTATGCGAATTTATTATTCTGATTGGCCCTTTTTCTGTCGGTGGTTACTCTATGAACCTCTTTTTTCTTTAGTGTTGTTTGTGCTAGTACTGCTGACTGATGTCATGTGCAGTTTGGGATAAGATTTATTTGTTGGATGACCTTAATAAGCTTGGGGCTTTTAGTGATTAAATTCTTCAGTTAGTTCTTACCTTGTAGGCTATATTAGCTCTCCTGTATTAACCGAAGAACTATATTTGCAAATGACGGCGTGGTACTAACATATGAGCAGAAAGACATTTTATCGAACACCTGGGGGGTGTTTAAATTTATGCAAACAACCGAAAAAAGTATAGGAAGAAAATCAAAATAGATACAACTAGTTACGGCACTGTAACTTATCACTCAGCAAATTTACCTTAACTAGCTTGTAAATCTCCTTTTCACCCTCTTTATTACCCAACATTTGGTATAAGCTTTCATAAGCCTCACCGCTAGCCTCTCTACCTTTTCGGCTTCCTTTCTAACTTTTACTCCTTAACATCCTCCTCATTCCTGCACTAGTGCGATTCTTTATAACACCTACTCTTAACTCTATTGCTATATGGACGTCCTCATTCCACCTCCAGGTTCGTTACATACGACCATATCTCTAGATTCTTCAAGGACCACTCGAGCAACTCTTCTAATGCAAC
The DNA here is from genome assembly GCA_033065855.1 of Escallonia rubra. NCBI lineage: Eukaryota > Viridiplantae > Streptophyta > Magnoliopsida > Escalloniales > Escalloniaceae > Escallonia > Escallonia rubra. Next base: position 345,983 of record JAVXUO010002827.1, read on the forward strand.
CCCACAAATGCAATATCAAGCAATGTAGTTTTTCTATCACAATGTGGATAATGGAGTTTTGCACTTCAAGTACAAGCTATAGCAGTTGCTGAGAGGATATATACATTATAGTGTGACCTATATTCCACTAGTAGTTTGATTTGCAATTTCTTGGTACTCCGCAAATCTCTCTATCATGCCCTTATATCAGTCTTATATTGCATTGATCGAGCAACAGGTTCTTCTGGGTATTGTTTTTTCAGGAGTTGATTCAACAGCCATGTATACGAAGGCATGAAGATCAATGGAACTGAGTAGCCTTGCCCGCAGATAAATTGGACCAAAAATGATCTTGCAAAGGATGAACCAAAGAATAGGGATTTGTAAGCGGCTACCTTTGTCCCCTAGCCCCCCACCTCTTCATGGCTCTGGGAACACTAACAAAGAGTGAATACTTTTAGATCTGCGCGAGAGTTGAAATTGTTCAGTTGAATGGTTTTAATTTCGGGTAGAATTGTGTGTGTGTGTGTGTCTTTGGAACAAATGGTTCGTAAATTGTTCTTACAAATAGAAATTTCACATCTCTTTGGTCTCCTGGTCGCCGTGGATGGGTCTTCTTTGTACGTTTTCACATGGTTTTTAGCTTGGTAATATCTATCATTAGATTCTTTAGCTACTCTTTAGGGTAAAGAGGAATCATAATAGATGCCTTCTTTCTTTCTAGAATGCGTACGTAAATTGCATTTAGTTTGATTGTATATGAGATAAGAACATGCACGACACAATTACGCAAAACTTACGTGTTATGTAATTTCCAGTGGCTTTTGATTGGAGTATTGGTTACATTAATTGCTGTCCATGGAAATTTGCAAACGCATATATATGATGTAAATGCGCAACCAATATAGTGAGAGTGCAACAATTATGCAGTGATAATCAACCGGTAATCAAAAGCAGCTTCATCAATATCATCAATCATTATCTAATTCAGAATCAATGCTTGCAAGAAGAATCAATCAATCATCATCATCTAATTCAGAATCAATGCTTGCAAGAAGAATCAATCAATCATCATCATCTAATTCAGAATCAATGCTTGCAAGAAGAATCAATCAATCATCATCATCTAATTCGGAATCAATGCTTGCAAGAAGTGACGAAATAAACAAGACAAAAGAGAAGTTAGGAAGTTTACCGTGCTGAACAATCTCCAAGTAGAAGTGTAGAACGGTAGAACCTATATGGAGGGATTAGATCAGTAGGTCAGTAACTCATCAAGATGACATATAATAAAGGCAATTACTAGAAATGGTACCTTCACAAGACCACGTGCTCTGAGCCGGGGCGGTTTATCTCAGCGAAATCGGGTTCCCCCTTTTTCTTCATCAAACACACTTTTGATTGAGTTTTTAGGACGGAAAACTTTTGGCTGTTATGCAAGTTTAAGATACTTACAATCCTATATAACAATAAGTAATAGTCACTAAATATTTTTGGAGGTTTTTCTAACATTTTCAAAAGCAATTCTTAATAGCTTTTTATTTATCATCACAAGATAAAAGTCACAACACCGACAAGTAGAGTTTTTTTTTTTTGTTTGGGGGGTGGAGGGAACGCTGTTTGTAGGTATTTCCTTATAACACAAGTAGTAGCAAAAACTTCCCATTTTTCTGCACTAAGACAACACTCTTTTGATTTTTGTGATAGTGTTGTACTCTATTTTATTGCTTTTTCGTTTGTTTTACTTTGACCATGATATCTCATGGAGACTTCCTTTTGTAACCCGCTGTTATGGCGTTCTTTAATGCTATTCTCATCTTTTATCAAAAAAAAAAAAGTAGTAACAAAAACTTTTCCTTTTAAGATTGACTCTTTGTTGAGGGGGAAAAAAACACTTTAAAAACTGTCCCACATCTCTCTAACCTCACTAGAAACCCTTCAAAGTCCAGCGCGCTTCTCGTCACCACACCACCGTGTGTTAGTGCGCGTGGGGCAGCGGTTAGTCTGGAATAGTTACAGGAAGTTGGCCCCGTACGCTTACAATATTTGTTTTCTGTTTTCATTTTCATGATTTTCATATTTAGTTTGAAAATCCGTTCCTGTACTTTTATCATTTTCACAAAAAAAAAAATTAGTTATTTTTTCTTATATTGGGTTAAGTTTGAGTGAACAAAGCTGAAAACACCTTTGAGGTGTTTTCATTTTTTTGTTACCATTTGAGTAATTTTATTCAAAACGAAAACAGAAAATGGTAAAAGTACGTAAAAAAATGAATATTTTTCATCATCCTTGCTAAAACAGAAAACGAATTTCGTAAACGTACGGGGCCTATTTTTCAAGGAGTACACCAAGCTTGGTCGGCGCAGGAGGTGGTAGGTCGATGACGGCTGTTCGGTGCAGGCACCTTCTTCTAAGATCTATGCCATTTGCGAGGCAGCATAGCTAATCCTTGCTCCAATCTCGCCGGATTAGTTTCAGATCAAATCGATCTATGTGATCTATTAGATTCTGCCAATGGATGTCCAATCAATCCATTTACACAATGAGAATAAGCTTTGGTTTCTCGTCTAGGTGCTTTCCTACTGGCGATGGCCGAAATACTTCCCGTTGGTTGCTGGATTCCTTATCCGTGACTGGTTGAAATTGTAGGAAAAGTTGTCCGATCCTATTGGGGTTTCATTTTTTGCACACTGGGGGGTGGGGGTTTTGGGGGGGGGGGGGGGGGGTTGGGTTTCAATAGTAGTTTTTGGCGGGAGTTCTAAAGAGGTTCTTATTTTTCCTTACTTTTCCTTACCATTCTCTAGTTTTTTTTTTGTAGTGCATTGGCTGTGCTGTGCTTGGGGAGGGGAGCGTGGGGGGATAGGGGCTCCCCAGGGGGGTGGGGAGCGGGTTGGGTTTTGGGAGAGGGAGTTAGGGATTGTTGGGGCGAGGGGTGGGAAGTTAAGGGGATCGTAGGAGGGGGAAGGGGTCTAAGGTATTTTAGTTTGGATAAACAGAAGGGGGGGGGGGGGGGGGGGTTGCTTAGGACATTTTACGTGGTGTTGTCTCTTGTTGTGTGTCTTTGCTAGTACTTTTCCACAAGTATCGTCTATTTGCAATCTACATTGTTATTTAGGAATTTTTGTAGCTAAAAATTATGTGTAGCAATAAAATTGTGAATTTAACTTATAAATTCTTTAAGGTGCACAAAATATTTAATGGTTGTCTAAAGTCTAGATACGTAAAGAGAAAGGGAGTGCATGTTTGAGGGTATTTTGCTCCGTTTAAACATGAAAAGGTGGGAAGTATTATGCATATTGGGACTTTTGTGTATGGGAGTATTCTGGTAGGATCTTAGTAATTTGCAGATATTTTAGGTACTCATTTAATTATGAAATAAGCCTTTAATAGGGAAAAATTGATTCATGAAAGTAAACCTATGTACTCACTTGGTACAGTTGAAATATTGGGTACTCGAACCATATTTGGGGGACATTTTAGTATACAGATTTGGCATAATCCAAGGAAGTTTAAGCAAATTATTGGCAATGTGGAGGCAAAGAGAAAAGTCTAAATCACAGTTGCAAGATTAAATACCTTGTTTATCAGGCATGCGTATATTCCAAATATATTTCCGTACCTTTGCATAAACTGTTACTAACCCTGACAAATAGACAACTACGAAATAGTTATAAGGGATAATTCCATTTTAGTCCCCTGAACTATCCCCACTTTGTTATTTTGGTCCATGTACTTTAAAATCCGTTAAATCAGTCCCTGTACTTTGTGCCGTCATCAAATAGATCCCTCCGTTGGGATTTTCCGTCAAAAAAGACCACGTGACAGGCACGGGTCATTTTTTGAAGGGTATTTCTGGCAAGCCACTGGTTCATTTGGTCGCTCCGGCAGCCATCGCCAAGATTGGAAGGGTTCTTGAAATGAACGACCGAGATCGGAAGAGTAATAGGGTGGGCGCCACTTCTTCTTCTCATAGCTGATCCCCCGTGCTTTGGACTGCGAATCGCGAATTTTGCGAAGGTTCATCTAGTCGCTCCGGCAGCCATTGCCAAGATCGGAAGGGTTCTTGAAACGAACTGCCGAGATCGAAAGAGTAATAGGGTGGGCGCCGCTTCTTTTTCTCATAGCTGATCCCCCGTGCTTTGGACTGTGAATCGCGGATTTTGCGGAGGTAAAGTAAGACGGCAGCGCCCCGAACGGGTTCGACTCAGGCTTGCCTTCGTTCTCCTCGAAGGCGGCGCAGAGGCGACCGATGAGGGCGTTGAGGCTGCCCCAGGCCTGGCAGAGGGGGCAGGGGTAGGGGGCGGGTGGGGAAGGGTGGCCGAAGAAAGGGCAGGGGTGGGCATGGACCTTAGCGAGTGGGGAAGGGTGGCCGAACTGGTTGAGGTAGCAGCGGAACTCAAGGACGTGGGTAAACTAATTTGCCACGTTGAAAGTGATTTCAGTATATTTTGTCCAAATGCCATTCATAACGTAAACTAATTTGCTAAAAACAGTTTAAAGCTATTTTTGAGAGGTGATTATAATTTAATATAAAATTTACTTTTAAAAATCAATTCTAAACGAACTATTGTTGAAGATTAAATTAATATCGTATAGTAAATCAATATATGATTAAATTTTGATATAGAATAATTCATGTGATAAAGGTGATAGCAAACGCCTTGAGATTATGGGTAATTATAGTCAACTTCATCGACTTTTCAAATATTACATGTCAAATAAGAATCTTAAAAATTCAGGACACATAAATTCTGTTATAATGGCGTTTGTGTTTAACATATTTTATTTTTCCACTTACGTGAGCATATCATATTTTGAAAGTGCCCTTCATAATGTACTCCTTCCCTTTCCTTTCATTCTATAATTCCTTATCTCACCACAGCCACACCACCAACCACCATACACAAAAATTATCACAATCCTCACCACCACCACCAATCTGTCACACACACGAACAAAAATATCTGTTCACTTTCACTTTCTTCCAATTTCCACACACACGCATGCACACACTTACACTCGCACATGGATTTGTAGATACAACAGACAGAATAGACACACGCACACACATACACACACGCACGAGTGCGTGAATGTGTAGAGATAGACTGCCAAATATCGGTCGCTGCGAAGATTGGTGGCGGCGTAGGTTACACCACCCATTGTGGTGGCAACGAGCTGGGTATTGTGTGGAAAAGGGGGTCGGCGTCGTGCGGCGATGGAAGGAGTTAGAGGCGGCATCAATGAAGTTAATTTCTTGGTGTGTATGCAGTTTTGTATGTGCGTGTGCGGACTTATCACTGTGTGGAGGGTTTGGGGAGGGCCTGTTATCATGGGTAGTGGCGTAACTGGAAAATATGCACAAGGTGGGTACCTAATTGACCAAAAAAAATATATTCTAAGATTAGCTGTTGTCAAAATGTAAAAACTCAAAAATCATGTAATTCTACTGAGCATATGTCGAATAGGCGATATTTATTGGTGATCATTTCGCACACCCGCTCCCAGTCTGTCTCAATGGGTAAATCTGCAAGTGATCCACAAATTCTTTATTTGACAAATACATTATTAATAACAACAACTACTAAATGGTCCGAGATTTATGTCTCATCTTTTGCCAAACACATGGTGAGTGCAATTAGAATCAATGTCCTTTGCCTACTATCTCTAGTGCATTGCCTATTCAACTTTGCAAAGCTTGCGTATACTTGCACTCACCATGTGTTTGGCAAAGCTTGTGATGTAATAATTTGTCGTTCTCACAGTTTTCAAATTCCCAATCTGAAATTAGAAGTTTCTAAATTTTCAATTCCTGAAATCTGAAATTAAAAATTCCCAAACCAACAATTCTAAATTGAAAAAACAAAAGTAGTACTTATTACTCAGAAGGGGTTCAACGGGTACAACTACTAGCAAACATGGATCGTACCTTGCTTTGACCTTTGGGCGTTAAGAACTTAGGGTTGAATGCTTGAAGATAGATTAAAAAACGGTATAAAAGAGTCCAAATTCGATAAGACAAGGAGAGGACAACCATTCGTCGGTGGGAAATCTACCGAGAACATAGCTGTGGGCTGGTTGAGGTGTGCAATGTAGCGGTAGCCAACGTTCTGCCTATGCTATGCGCATTGTGCTGAATGTTGACTTTATTTAGTTTGAATTTGTTTTATTTTGTTTATTTATGTAAGTTTAGCATTTAAATTGATCAAAAAGACATTTCTTTTAATTGACCCTATGATTTTTATGTACTTTAACATACAAAATGACTAAAATGAGATTTTCTTCAAGCAATTTATAAAAAAATTTGGTGGATACTTTTGCCGCTGCAGCTAAAAATACCATATAACTAGAAATTTTGTGCATGTTAGGGTGGATGTGTTGTGAATTTTTTAGGTTGGACATCCGTTCGGCACTTTGAGGTCGTTTTGCGTTGTGGTGTTGTGATAGTGCCGGTGGTAAGAAAGAGAAGAGAGAAGAGAAAAGAGAAATTGTATCAACGTGTGTGCATTCGATAGGAGTGTGCGCGCGTGCGAGTCTGTGCACAAATTGATGGTGGTGTTAGTTGTGGTGGCGCCATGATTGTACTTGGTGGTTAGTGGTGCCATCATGGTTGATGAGGGTGTTGGACTTGAAGGGAGAAGACAAGGCAGGGGTGTTCATTTACCGAAGAAAGAAAAAGGAAAGGAGAGGAAGATGGAGGGTGTGACGCCAATAAAAGGAAAATTCAACACGAAGGGGTATAATTGTCATCATCTCACTCAAAACGCTTAGGCCGTAGGGCGGTATGTATTCCATCCAACAAATTTGATACTAGCTTAGGGAAAAAAAAAGCTTAGAAAAAAAAAAAAACAAAAAAAACAAATTTGATACTCCGAGTATTTTTTATGATTCTTTTTATTTTGGGGGCAAATTTAGTCGCGGAGCCCATAAGGCCCATAAAGGAATAGGCCCAAAGTTCAGAACCGAAATCCGAAGATTCGTTCCCTTGTCCTATAAATTGACGACTAGGGTATTGAGAAATCAGAATAGCAGAAGATGGGTTATCGGACTCAGATACCTTGGCTTTATCCAGAGGAACAGCGACGTTTGGCTGAAGCCTTGCTCAAGAAAGCCCTCGGTAAATAGATTTTTCTCATCTCCAAATATTGAGAGCATTGTTGTCTGATTGTTTAACATGGATTCTTACGCTTTGGTAATTTATTTGTATATATGAATTTGAAGTTTGCATGTAATGGTGCCTGTGCTGCGCATAGATTATAGTTTGACTTGTGAAACAAGGCTTTGCCTCCAATTTTTTGTTTAAGTGGGATTTAATTTTTTATTATTTCCCGTCTTCCTTAATTTTTGTCCACTTGCCTCTGTCAATATATTACTTTTTGTTCTTGACTCGTCAAAAAGTACTTATTTGACGTGTAATTAGTGATCTTGAACAGTTTATATCAATATTTAGATGTTTGGATTCAATCCCAGAAATTCGCAGAAAGGCAAAATGGGAAAACCATTTTGAACGAAGGGAGTAGTTAGTTAACTGATAATATGTACTATCAAGCATTGTTGATCATCGGACTTTTGGTGTATTTGTTGAGACATTAACGTTTTTATGATTCCAGACGTTTAGTTTTGTATCTTCAATTTTGGATAGAAAACAATGTAACCTTAGCTTGTGATTGGAAACTTGCGTGCTGATTTCGATTACTTTGCACATCAGAAGCTACGCCACCGAGCAATGAGATGTCTTTTCCAAATCCATTAGAATTCTCACAAGCAGACTTAGCAGAATTCACCAACAATTTTCATGGAGGAAACTTGATTGGACCGACTCAATTTGGCAAACTGTACCGGGGCAAGATAAATGCTCGAGATGTGACAGTGAAGATATGGGATGGGGGACAGTATGGGGAACAGTGTGGGGAACATTACGGGCTGGATTATCCTGGTGCTTACTCTATCATGCTGGCGGTATGTCCCAAGCCTTTGCATCATGTTATTGCTGCTGCTTTTACAGATATGGACCGTATAGTTAATGACGCTATATATTCCTGTGCAGGAAGAAATGTTGTTGTTAAGAGATTCCAATGTGAATCACCATCCGAGCTTGCCGAAATTGATTGGCTATTGCATTCAAGACCAAATGAAAGGGCTTGTCTATGATCTGAATCCACGAGGTTCTTTACATAACCTGACAACTGAAGGTGAATTCTGTTAGACCTTTCTCCTTTTATATGATTTGAATGGGGGTGAGGAAGTCAGTTTGGTGACAAAATAGATGAAACAAAATCACATACCAGAGGAATCATTGAAATACTATTAAAACAACCACGTAGTGGTTGGGAAAATATGATTAGAGATGACTGATTGAGTCATTCATATATTTCTACAAGTCTTATATGAAGGCTAGTCTTTGAATGTGCACATAAAAGAAAAAATGATAGTTGTTATGTACTCATGTAAATGTAGAAATTTCGATGTCCAGAAATTTGAGTAGCCTATTTTTTGACATAACTTTTTAGCAGGATCATTTACTTGGATCGAGAGGATTAAAGTAGTCTTGAGGTTTGCGCATCTTCTTGAACTCTTACATGGTCAAGCAAACCCGTATATAGTCCTGTGTATTGATGCAGAGCATATTTTACTTGATCAGGTCAGAACCAATGTTCCCTATGCATCATAAATCTGTATTATTTTTTGGCTCAACAAAATCGGTTGGAATTTTATCGTATATGCCATATATTCATGCAGGAATCGAACCCTGTGGTGGTCGAGTTTGGACTGATGCGCGGAGGGAATCTTGGTCAACTTAGCCCTTTTAAAGAACTCATACCAATGTCCCCTGGTTATTGTGACATACATTATGCTCGAACAGGTACCCAACCTTATCTATTTATTAACCATCTTTTTTCTGGTGTTGTGTTATAGCCTCTCTTTCTCTCTCTCCCCATTTGCCGTCCGTTTAAGTGTAAACACGAGCGTTCTGGGCTAGGCTAAGGCCATTCATGCACTTGCTGAATTACAAAAGATAGTTTCTTTGGCACACTCCACGCTTGTGTAACTCAAAGCATTACAATTTTTTTGGAGTAACAAAATTAAAAGACAGATTTTACAAGGAAAAGAATGGAAAGAAACTTACATGAATGGGAGAGAGAAAAGGGAGGAAGCAATTGACGTAGCCGATCCTCATCCTTACCAGTTGAGTTGGTAGCATGCCGAGAATGAAAATGGCTAATTGAGAGCCTAAGAACTAAGGCGTGCGTTTAAGATAGCCAGATGTGATCTATCAGCGAGAGAGAGAGGAAGTGATCTAGCTTATCGATTCGTGCTTGGGGTAAGGACTTACCTTAATGTCTTGATAGGTGCGCCTTACGTCCTAAAATAAAAAAAAATCACCAGAAGCTCAGTCCGCGAAGTCAGAATATAAAAAAACTGTCTTATAGGAAAAGTAACAATAATGGTAACAAATTGAAGGAGAAGTTTTTAAAGGGTGGCAACGAGGACATATATGCTTTTTAACCAATTATGTATTCCACGATGATTTCAGTTTCCAATTAAAATAAAACAACCCATTAGAATTACTGTCATTTTCTTGAAAAGGATAAACTCGGCCATATGCCCTCGGCAGGGACCAAGATAGAGATTTGCATATGAAGTGCCTTCTTATCTTCATATATGTACAGTAATGTGTACGTACATTCCGCAAATATATTTAAACAGACAAGCTTTCATAACTATATTTAACGGCTTAGCATACGCGAGTTGGCACTTTTCATGAAGATTTTGATTCTCGTGTTGCTCATCGATCTGCGGTTGGAATCAATTTACTGGGCTGGACGGCACAAGGTTTACATATTATGAGAGCTGTCTTATGGTAAAAGCATAAAATCGAAGCCAAAATTCTATGTGAATGGATTGGAACCTTTAAGTGACTCGTTGATGTCTTCACAAAAGAAAATATTCTTCCATAATTTTTGCATATGTGATTTGGTACTTTCCATGCTTGTGTTACGCATATACTGTTCTTGGACTTGTCTAATATATTCTAGCCTTACCCATCGTTCTGTGATAGGTGTGGGGTGGGTGGCACACTGCGACGTCTTCTCATATGGCATTATTCTATTGGGACTTATATCCAAAAGAGTTATTGACAAAGAGAAGCTCGGGACAAATAGGCTTTTTCGGACTGATGTTTGGGCTAGGAAGAACTACAAGCCTGGATGTTCCCTTGTTGACACTAGCTTGGAGGTAGACTCTGATTTTTGTGTCAGCGATGGGGCAGCGATGACTAAATTGGGGATAAGTTGTGTGGAAGAATACCCGGGGGACCGCCCAACAATGAAGACAGTGGTCAAGTCTCTGGAGAGTTTACTTGCAGTCCAGTGTTCTCGTGTCGAGTACCTGAGCTTTTTGGATTCTTTTAAGGCCAAAGCTACCATTAGCGTAGGGTGTCAATGAAAGCTCTTATTATGAAAACATGTGGATCACATGGGTGCCTGCTTTTTGCGAGCCTAAGTAATGACATTTATCAACTTTGACTCTTAACACCTATGTTTTAAGTTAAACTAGCATTATGTTAGTGACAAACCTTGCTAACTGGTGCATAGCTGGGGCTTCGTTTCATGTCTGATCTTTCTCTTAACTCAATTTCGCGTGTCTGCTATGTGTGTGTTATCACTCAAGCTTATTCATTGCCGTGGAGCATGGTTCGGCAGATCCTGCAATACTACAGCAGGAGCGTGACCGTGTTGGCATTTTCCATACTGATATCAACATTGTCAATTCGGTTATCTATTGCAAAAAGAGTTTTACAACACGGGATGAAATGATTCTTCATGTTGTGGTCTGTAAAACTTCATACGCTTCTATCGTTTCCAGGTTCTTTAAAATTTCAACTACTATTGGACTGGTTACCAAAACCACATAACGACCATCTGGATGAAGCATCTAAATTGTGCCATCACTCTTGATGTACAAAAGAGCCAATGTGGCCAGTCTGACTCCCCAGACGAAAAGTCAGATCATGTTGTTCTTTCATACATTGCGAAATATACACAGCATGCGCTGCTTAATTAACTTCACACAGATCCAAAAAGATCGTGATTATTTGCAAAGGAATATATACATCACCTGTCAGCTGAGGTAAGATATAAAGATTATGCAAGTAATAATATAGATGTATAACATGATGAGATAAAAGCTAAGTTATAATATGTAATATAGCTAAAAAAGTGTATAGAGAGGTGATATCAATAGCATAAAGAGAGCGTGTGAAAGATCCAAGTAGAACATATTTATCTATGTAAGCGAGGGATCCGGATCCGTATTGTTGTCTTGCCCTACCAAGTTGCGCAGTGATGTAGCGAAGTATAATTGGTGGCCTGGAGTCACACAAACAAACAGGGGCATTGACGATGTAACACATACACTGGCTCTTGCAATGTGTTCGTCATCATCTAAATTTAATGATGTTCCAGTGTTGACAATAGCCTAGAGGTAGACTAAACTTTCGTGTTAGCGATGGGCCGGGGATAACTGGAGTGGGGATGAGTAGCCAGGGGACCGCCCAACAATGAATACAGTGGTCAAGTCTCTGGGGGGTTTACTTGTAGTCCAGTGTTCTTGTGATGAATACCTGAACTTTTTTTATTCCTTTAGGGCCGAAGCTACGTTAGCGTAGAATGTACGAGCATGTGCACTTGAACGTGAAGGCGTGTACAAATTTGATCAAAAGGCTTCGGCATCCTGTATCTCGCCCCTGATGCGTGCAACTCAAAAGTAGTTGAAGATTTTCCTCTTCTAATTAGAATTACGCGTTTCGCTTTAATGAGTTCTATTGATGTTAGATTCTACCATAAGTGTTCGGCTTCTATTTCTCTTTCAGGAAAAATTACAAATCCACCACCAGGCATTACCTGTCGCCAATCGCGACCGACCTCCCCGGACATTGCAACCTACCGCCAGCCATTTCCAATAACTGCCGCTGTAGCCGTCTGCTACCGGCATTTTTGCCTACTGGAGACGACACGGCATGGACACGCAAAGATCTGGTCATATTGTTGGGCTTTTGGCACCGACATTCCCTGTTAGATAAGATCTTGATCTGTCAACTTCCTAATACATTGACGTGTCAATTTCTTATCCCTATTTATTTATCCTTTCTTCGTGGTAGCAGAGCGGTGTGATCCACCATTTTGAGACTCTAAACCACTTCCATAAATTTCGACGAACAACCTTATGTTGTTTGCTATTCGCTGAGCCAAGTTGTCTAGCTCTTTGTTTCTTTTTTGTGCGCTTCTTTTCGTACTTTTTCAGAGTTTCTATCATGTAACTATGTTATAACTTAAAGTATCAGAAAGTTCTCCACCGATTGCATCAGATAGTTTTTCGTCGAGAACTAGAGAATATTTTTAACAGCAACAATACAAAAAGGAAAATTCAACACAAACGAAGAGGTAGAATCGTCTTTCTATACAAAACGCTAAGGCCGTCTGTACTTCATCTAGTCAAATGACGTATTTGATATTTTTTATAATCAATTAACACGTGTGTAACTACCCCTTAATCTTTAGGGATTTGATATTATTATTCATGAACTTAACCTTGTACAACGTTTCTAAATACACAACAAAACTTTTAGGTTCTGTTTGACAACATTTTTTTTTTCAGTTTAAAAAAAAAAAAACTAAAGAGCAGTTAATTTTTTTTTATTTTACAAAAACAAGTAAGTGTTTGATAATCCAGTTTTTATTTTGAATTTTTTTTGTGATGGTTTGCGGTGGTGGTGGCCGGAGACAAAGTCGCCGGAGGTGGCCGGAGGCAAAGTCGCCGGAGGTGGCTGCTTGCCAGCGGTGGTCGCCGGAGGATGCGGCCGGCGGTGGGAGGGTGGTGGTAGTGGTCTAAAAAAAAACAATTAAAACTGAAAACCGAAACTCTTGTTTGAAGTTTTTAAAACAGCCTTGATTTAAAAACTGATTTTTTAGACGGAAGGAAAAAAAATATTTATTATATACGTTTTTTTTTTCTAATTTTTAAAATTCAAAAAAAAAAAAAAAAAAGTCTTGTCAAACGGGCTGACAATCTTTGTCAATGTTACGGCAGATGCTGTACGGATCCTTTTCCTTGTTGTTCGTCGTTCGTCGTTTTGCTGCACCTCACAATCAATGGAGGTCGTGGGCAGAACAGCGTTGAATCGGCCGACTTGCTTCTCCGATACTCTTTCTCTCTATGATTCAGGTAATTTTTATTTCAATCCTTAAGAGTTTACACATTCAAGCCCCAGTTTGTAATGTACTCAAAAAAGTTTAAGTCCTAGGAAAAGGAATCATGGTTCGAATAGTACGAGATTATTGTTAATGATATTGTATTAGTCTTTAATTGTTAGAGTCGATTATTGTTGACGATTGTGTTTTTGACTTTTTGCGAATTATTTAGGGATTAATTTAGCACACGTAAACATTAACTGTATTCATTGTTTCTACCATATAATTGATATGTTGCTGAGATAAATTTAACGCCTAAATGAACTAAAATTTATCTGGGAATTTTGTAAAAAGTCAAATGTGAAAACTAAATACCTCTATCTGGAGATTGGGGTTCTTCACTTATTAAACTTGCTTTTGTTGACCCTCTCGCTCTGTCTTCCTCGCCATTGATGATATATAGATCAGGTTATGGGTTGCGATTGTCCTTAATTTCTGTTCACTTCTACATGTGTAATTTCAGATGATTATAGTTATCAAAGTTTGGTTTGCCTGGTTAGAATGTTGACAATATGTTTCCCCGGTGCTGTCACACTTTGCTAATTAACATGTGCAATGTCTTTGTGGGTTAGACGCTGCAAGACAGCCGAATAAAGAGAAAGATGAGCCAAAGCTATTGAAATTATCTGATGCAGACTTGGCTGAATACACCAATAACTTTCATCAAGACAACTTGATTGGATCAACTCAATTTTGCAAACTATACAGGGGAAAGTTCAATGCTCAAGATGTGACTATCAAGATATGGGATGGTAAACAGTTTGGGGTGGAATACCCCGACGATTACATTGTGATGCTGCAGGTATGCTCAACACCATTCCATCATTATCTTGCTAATTTTACGAATTGTTGTTGATCAATGATACATCTTGCGGTTTGTGTAGGAAGAAGTTACTTTTTTTATGGACACCAAAGTGAATCATCACTTAAGCTTGCCAAAACTGATTGGTTACTGCAGTCAAGAACAAGTAACTGGTGTTGTCTATGATCTGAATCCGAGAGATAGTTTGCATAATCTCATAACTCAAGGTAATTACATCTGCCACGAGCTTTCTTTTAAGGAAATATGACAGAGAAACACATTGGCCTTCATACGATTTAGGACAATAACGGGAGTATTTCTCCTAGCTAAACAGTTTCTTGTATGGATATGAAATAATAGTAGAAAAAGGTGGCAGCAACGTGGTCGTGGTGGTGTTAGCCTTGGCATGGTTGTGGTCAGAGTGCTCTTTACTAAATGAAGCACGGTTTAAGGATAATCAATTGTATGCTAAGTTTGAGAAGTGCGAGTTTTGGCTTGAGCAAGTTACATTTCTGGGGCATGTGGTGTCCAAGGATGGAATAACCGTTGACCCCTCCAAGATTACAGCGATTATTGACTGGCAGAGACCTAGCACTTTTACTGAAGTGTGAGCCTTTTGGGATTGACAGGCTATTGACAGCCTTTTGGGACTTAGCACTATTACTGTCGATTTGTAGAAGGTTTTTCGAAAATCGTTATGTCTTTAACTCAGTTGACTAAGAAGAACACCTGGTTTGTTTGGAGTGAGGAGTGTGAGGCTAGCTTCCAAGAACTGAAGGAGAGGTTAGTGTCTGCACCGATATTTACCTTACCATCTGGTTCTGGAGGTCTTGTGATTTATAGCGACACCTCAAAGAGAGGCTTAGGTTGTGTTTTAATGCAACATGATAAGGTGATTGCTTATGCTTCTAGACAGCTTAAACCCTATGAACATAACTATCCCACCCATGATCTTGAATTAGTGGCTGTGATTTTTGATTTGACGATATGGATGCATTACTTGTATGGTGAAACCTTTGAGATATACACTGATCATAAAAATCTGAAGTATATTTTCACCCAGAAGGAACTGAACATGAGACAAAGGTTTTGGTTGGAGCTCTTGTAAGACTATGACTTCACGATCCATTATCACCCTGGAAAGGCGAATGTTGAAGCGGACGCACTCAGTAGGAAGAGCAGTGGAAACTTAGCATCACTGATCACTTATCAACGTCAGCTGTTGGAGGATATGATGAGTTTGGATCTTGAGATTAGATGGCAAGATGGTGGAGAATATTTAGCAGCATTACAGGTACAGCCTACTTTGATCAGCATGATCAAGGAAGCCCAAGATGAAGATTCATGTATAGCTCACATCATTGAAAACATTAACAGTGGGAAGCAATCTGAGTTCATAACTGACGAGCACGGTGTAGTTTGGTTCCGTAAAAGACTTTGTGTGCCAGCTGATTTATCCTTGAGGAGGGAGTTATTGTCAGAGGCTCATAGTTCTAGTTTCTCTATCCACCTGGAGGGACAAAAATGTATCATGACCTTAAGGAGCATTTCTGGTGGAGCGGCATGAAGTCGGATATAGCAAAATTTGTCTCTCATTGTTTGGTTTGTCAAAAAGTGAAGGCGAAGCATCAGAAGCCTAACGGACTGCTTCAGCCACTTGAGATTCCCGCAGTGGAAGTGGGAACATGTAACAACTGATTTTGTGGGAGGTTTACAGAGGACAGTCAAGGGTTTTGACACTATTTGGGTTATTGTTGATAGGTTAACTAAGACTGCACATTTCCTTCCGATCCGAGCGGCAGCACCTTTATCTGAGCTAGTTAGATTATATATTGATGAGATTGTAAGGTTGCATGGGGTGCCATTATCTATAGTGTCAGATCGAGATCCGCATTTCACTTTGAAATTCTGGAGGAGCTTCCAAAATTCTATGGGCACTGACCTTCATTTTAGGACTGCTTATCACCCTCAGACTGACGGACAGTCCGAACGTACCATTCAGACGTTAGGGGATATGTTGAGAGCTTGCGCGCTAGACCTTGGTGGGAGTTGGCATAGTCATTTGCCTTTGGTTGAATTCGCATATAATAATAGCTACCAGGCAAGTATTAAGATGACACCGTTTGAGGCATTGTACGGACGAAGGTGTAGGACACCACTATGTTGGGATGAGGTAGGAGAGGGACAGTTACTAGGAGCAGAATTGGTGCAGTTGACTACCCAAAAGGTTGATTTGATTCGGGAACATCTCTAAGCGGCTCAAGACCGACAGCGTAGTTACACGTCTCACCGTCATCGTGAACTCGAGTTTGAAGTAGGTGATCCCGTGTTTTTTAGGGTTTCACCTTGGAAAGGAGTGATGCATTTCGATAAGAAGGGCATGCTTAGCCCTAGGTTTGTTGGGCCATTCGAGAATTTAGGGAGGATTGGTCTGGTGGCTTACAGAGTGGCATTGCCGCCAGAACTTTTGTACATTTACAACGTTTTTCATGTTTCGGTTTTAAGGAAGTACGTCTACGATCCGACGCATATTGTGTCGTACGAACCTTTATCAGTTCGGAAAAACATTTCCTAGGAGGAGCAACCAGTTGAGATTCTGGACCGTCGTAACCAAGTGTTAAGGACGAAAGTCATTCTGTTAGTTAAGGTTTTATGGCGGAACCACGAAATTGAGGAAGCCACTTGGGAGCTTGAAGATGCTATGCGCGAAAAGCACCCTCAGCTTTTTGACATTTAAGGTATGTTTTAATTCCGATGATGAAATTCTTTGGGGGGGGAGAATGTTATACCCCAAAAAATTTCTTTTCCTTGTGCGAAATTATTATTTTGAGCAAATAAGTTTGCGGTCTTTTTGATAATATTAAAAAATAATTGTTAACATTTCTGAAATTTTCAGTCGAATGAATAGTGGTTTCATTCGAATCAAAATGGGAAGGGTAGTGATGTTTTGGAGTGATTGAAAGATTCGGTTGAATGAAAATATTTTTTCTTCGAATGAAAATGGATTTGCTTCGAACAAAAAGTATTTAAAATCGTGGAAAGCGATTTCTGAAGTTTTCATTCGAATGAATACTAACAGTTTTCGGTCGAATGAAAAAAAAAATTCATTTCTAATGAAAAGTATTCATTCGGATGAAAACATGTTTTAGGTCGAATTTAAAAAAAATAATTAATAAAATAAAATAAAATTTTGAATAAGCATTTTCACCTCTGTCGGATTCAGTCGAATGAAAATTATATTTTCGGTCGAATGAAAATGAAAACTTAATTTTTATTCCATATAATTAGTCTTCTCATTTCCTTTCTAGCCTTTTTGGGTTCTCTGATTCTTTTCTTTCCTTTGCGATATATATATATATATATATATATATATATATATATATATATATATATATATAGGGAAGGCTTGTGAAGTTCGTGAGTTCTAAGGTGGAGCTTAAGGATTTGTTTTCTCAAAAGCTTGACTAAGGTAAGGGTTTTACTTTTGAAATTCGAATTAGCGATGAACCGATCGTTCATGTAAGTCCTTAGTTCTTTTTGAAATCTGAATTCCTTCGAATTGGTTAAGTTATTCTTCTTCCCCTTTTGTTTTGAGCTTCATTATGAGTAACATATTTCTCAATGCTATGACTTGTGGCATTCAATTTCCGTCGAAATTGTTTGACCTTAAAATTAGCCATGTTGATATTATTCATTTCAATGATTAATAATTGTCATTATTTATTAAATTCCGCTTATTGTTTGACAAGTTCGTTATTTTGAAGTCTTTGTTTCGGTAACTTTATGAGCCATGTCATAGTGTATGTGACTTATTTCTGACTTACCCACGTGAATTGGAACATGAGTTAGCTCAGCGGGATTGAACTAGAGATCGCGATCTTACTTTCTGAATATGGTCTCACGTGTCAGTAATGACATATGTGACCTTATTCTGAATGACTTTCTTGTGTTTGTCTCTGTATTCAGATATATTTTGGCAATTGAATTTTGGTCTGATATATGTTCCATTGAAACTTTTGTTCTTCCGTGATCTTGTTTCATCAGAGATCTTTGAATTCTTTGATTGGTCCTTTGAGCGACTTTACTGGGCATTTGGCTCATTCCCTTATTGTTTTCTTTTCAGGTGATCAGTAGTTGGGTTTGGATTTGCAAAATTAGCTGTGTCCGAGAACTAGCTGCTTTTGTTTAGAATTAGTATTGGTATTTTGCATGTATTTAATCAAGACAAGTTGATATTGCTTAGGTTTTATTTTGAAACTCCGTGTTGGAAAAATTTTGGATTGTATAAAAGTTTTAGTCCACCTTGATAGTTATTGATATACGTTTGGGAATAATTAGTGCATGCTCTGAATGCCCCCTTTTTGGGATATTCTTGATATTTTAAGGTTTTCTGATTTCGTTTATTCGACATTAATGCTCCGTGAAATTGTGGGCGTTACATCAGCCTTGCTCGGATTTTGTCAGCCTTTTTGTCCATCTTAATGATGAAGTTAAATTCTTTCCTTTCCATATTCTCAAGGTTCTTTCCATTATGCGTGTAATTTGTAGTGTTAGACGTTGTTCTTGCTTAAATTTTTATAAGGTATATTTATAGTTATGAATTTGTGTACCTTTTTTGATTGTATAAATTTTGATACTGAACATCCAATTAAAATTTTGTTTGCGTCGAACAATGTTTATGAATGTTTGTTGAATGTCTCCAATTATAACCAGCTTCAATATGTACATGCTTTTATCAATATCATTGAATCATAAATATTTCTGTTAAAATAAAATAAAAATTCTTAATTTTTCTAGTTTACCTTGATTCATAAGATATTGGAGGTTCACATTTCTCATCCTTACAAGCCTGTTCTTTTTCTGTGATTGTAACGTCCTTGTAGCATCTTTTGCATGCTTAGTACCATGATTCTTCTTTATTCTCAATTAATGTCAGTAATTTCGCTTTAAAAAACAGTACAATTTCTCTATAAAACTGTTGTTAATTTGCGTTGTATTTAAGCTTTGTGTTTTTTTTCCTTCAATTTTTATGCATATTAACCTTGTTTTTTTTTTATTTATGTTTTTGTTTTTTCAACAATTTTTTGTTTCTTAACTAATTTTTCACGTATTTCAGCATCTTTGTTTTGTTTTTCTGTTTTACAATTATTTAATTGTTTACTAACCAAAAAATACAAGAAAAAAAATATATCACAGTTCTCATTACCCAATATTTAGAGGACATTCATTATCCAATGTTTATTTTATTTCAACCAAATTAGAAAGGGAATAATAAAGGGATTTCTTTGTTTTGTTTTTCTTTGTCACGAGGCTTTTTATTTCTCAATGTTTAGAATATGTTCATTATCCAATGTTCATTTAATTTTAATTAAATTTTAAAAAAATCATAAATAGAAGATATTATTGTTATTAGCGTAATTAAATGAGAACATAATTGTTCAGAAATGATTTACACGTACTTTTATAGGCAGTAAACATATCTATATAGATTTAGTACAGTTTTTAATGCTTTTTAGCGACACAAGTGCTGCCTTCAGAGACAAAAGTAGGCCACGACTTCGTGATGAGGGTATTTTTGTAATTGTTCTGTCTTCTTACCAGTTTGGAAGAGTCACGTGGGTGTGGTGTCTAACCTGTCAGTGTTTCGTATCTATCGACCTCGTTGGCTCGTACTTCTCTCTCCCCTCGGTTTATTTTCCGTGAACAGTAGCGGAGGCAGCAGGGGGCACAGGGGGCACGTGCCCACCTGCTGCCTCCTTCACAACTGCTTGGTGCCCACCTGCTGCCTCCTTCACAACTGCTTGTAGATGATGAGGGGGCTGGTTGTAGTCTTGTAGATGGTGAAGTCCAGATGAGGGGGAGGAAGAGAGAGAGGTGCGGCTGGTGATGTCCAGATGAGGGGCTGTTTGTAGAAGGGTTGGAAGGTGGGTTTATGGACTTAAATGCTTGAATTTCAACCATTGATTAAATTCATGGTCATGATTTTCTTGAAAGAGCTCCATGTGTTTTATATTAGTACTAATATATGATGGTATGATAAATGAACACAAAAGATAAACATTTTATCAGAAAAATGCCCTTAAAATACGTTTGCTAAAACGCTTAGAAAAATACAACACTTTAACAAATTACGTTTAAATTAGAGAATCAAAATAAAAGACGCATTAAAAGAATGACACTCAAATAAACGTCCTATATAAACGGTCTTTATACTATATTTTATTGACGCAACGTCAATTTTTATCTCTGTAATTGTCTTAATCTTTATTCTCTTTATATAACTATGTTGTTACGTGTTGACTGTTGTGTATAATAAATTAATAAATTATTATGGAATATTGTCCCTTGATTTCTTTATGCTTTCGTACTTGCAAATGGATTATGCGTTCAACAAAAGGTAGGATACAAAAATTAGGAAGTCTATTTTGATCGATAAAATGCAGTCGTGTGTAATCTAGAATTAAATTGACACACAAATTTTGGGTTACCTTTAGATTTACCAGGTGTAGGAAGTGAGTGTATAAATTGACTACTCATAAAATTGTGGGTGTTTCACTCATGTCTGTTCGACCTACGCTCGTTTGAGTTGTCTGTTTATTAAGTTCAATACACTGTCACAAAAGTTAGGCTTAGAAATTTTTTTCCTTTGTCAATTAGGTGCCCACCCCGTGCACAATTTCTGGCTCCGCCACTGTCCGTGAACGTTGACTGAATCACGACATGTCTCCGGCTAATCTTCTCAGAATCTGATGTTTTTTCACCGAACTATTGACGGATTGCAGTGGGTTCACAAGATCAAACTTGGTGTGCATACGGATCTGGCCAGTCCTTGGTCATCTGTGGCCTGCCAATCACCAAGCGCAGCCTCTCGGGTAAGTTTATGGTTTTACTTGACGATTCGTTCTTATCATGTTTTTGGTATCCGCCGTTTTTGGATTCGTGTCATTTTCCTTTTTCTTGGTTTTACTTGACGATTCGTTCTTACCTTTGAACAAATGAAAATGATGATAAACGAGAAATCTAGCCTATGATTGCGTGGTTGTAGGATTTTGGTAGATGGACGTCATTTCTGGTGATCTCAACTATAGAAAATGCAATTCAATTGCAAGTATTGTTCCGAACATATGAACTCTCTGTTCCGTTTTCTATCTCATGAAAATCCTCAGTTTCTGATTTTACAGTCGAATGAATCAATTGAGAACCAAATGGGACCTTACTATAGGTCCACAACTCCGATCAGAAATCACTAACACCAGCCTTAACTTCAAATTCAGAGCTTTTCAACGATGGATGAAGAGATAGCTAATACTAGTAAAAAGTCAAATGAAGATGCAACCACGCAAAAGGAACAGTGAGTGCCAAATTCCTACTGCTAACAATTTCTGTAATCCAATTTAACAGATCCATCGACATATAAATCTTGTCCCTGTATTTTCCTACTTGGTTTTTCGCCAAGATTCGATCTTTACACCAGGAAGATTAGAGATTGGCCTTTTGAGCACAATTCTCAACCAATCAACATATCTTCCAAAAGGGTATGATTCATCTTTGTTAGGGGTGTCTTTGTTTGTGTATCTTCAGCGGCAGAATGGTGAGCTGCTGATAAAGAATTCAAGAACCAAACTTTGCAGGGAGAATCAACACTTGAATATATTTAGTACAGTTTTTAATGCTCTTTAGTACAATTTTTAATGCTTTTTAGCGACACAAGTGCTGCCTTCGGAGACAAAAGTAGGCTACGACTTTGGGATGAGGGTATTTTTGTCACTTTTCTGTCTTCTTAGCCAGTTTGGAACAGTCACGTTGTTAAGTATGAGCTACTTAACTTGGTACCTGAAACTTAATCGTGAGAATTTGATAAGAAATTTGCAGAGGGAATTAGTCCAATTACTTGGCTAGAAAGAAAACAGAGCAAGAAGAAGAAGATAGAGAGAGAAAATGGTTTCTTTTGCGTAACAAAATGCTCAGTAACATGCCTGATCCTTCCTTTTATGGAGGTCTAACCAACCTCCTACAAAAATAATGAAAAGAAAATACAATTAACTGAAAATTAAATGCAACAAAATCTTCTTGATTTTCATCAACGGCCTCGATTCCATTTCCCGCGTGCACTTTAGTTGCCTTAAAGTTACAATGAGTTCACGCGCCTGTTGCTGCTCTCTTTCTTCCCGCGTGTACTTCACTTTTTCCAGCTGCTCACTGCTACCAAATTCATCCACCTTGCAATCGCCAACAGCTGCTGCTGCATTTAGAATTTCTAAGGGTGTTCTCTTCTTGATGAGCATCTTGACAGGAATTCTCCTAGGTGAATTTCTGACAATTCCCCCCCCCCCCCCCTGGGCGGCCGAAAATGCCCCTCCTTTTATGCATTAAAGTCAAGGAATTTCTTCTTGAGAACATCCTAATCCTCCCAGGTAGTATCTCCTTCTGGGAGATTAGTCCTGGCCACCAACACTTGTGGTATATAAGTAGATCCCCTATTAATCATCCTATGGTCAAGTATCTCTGTAGGTTCAAGAGTAACTTGTCCTGCATCATTGACGGGAGGTAATGTGGGTACTGCAGCTGCTCCCCTTCCAATAGCTGCTTTCAATAATGAAACATGAAACATAGGATGAATTTGAGCTCCTGGAGGTAAATCAAGTTTGTATGCCACACTGCCCACCTTGTCCAACACTTTGAAAGGGCCATAATTCCTTGGTGATGGTTTGAGATTTCTTCTCACTGCCACACTGCTCTGCCTGTAAGGTTGTAGTTTCAAGTACACCAAGTCACCAACAGCAAAATTTCTTTCAGTTCTTTTCTTATCAGCATAAAGCTTCATCCTCTCTTGTGCTAGCACCAAATTCTCCTTGAGAAGATTTAAGACCTTTGTCCTATCTGCCATATAGGAGTCAACTGAAGCAATTTGAGTAGTCTCAACTGCTCCCAGATTTAATGGTCTTGGACTGTACCCATAGAGAGCTTGGAAGGGTGTCATTTTTATGCCACTGTGATATGAGGTATTGAACCAATATTCAGCAAGTGTAAGCCATTTGCTCCATGCTTTGGGTCTGTCTCCACAAAAACACCTAAGATAAGTTTCAAGGCATTGGTTTACACTCTCTGTCTGGCCATCACTTTGTGGGTGATAGGCAGTACTGTAGCTCAGCTTGGTGTCTAGTAGGTGAAACAACTTCTGCCATAATTGACTCAAGAAGATAATTACCCTATCTGTGACTATATTGTCTGGGGTCCATGTAGTTTAAAAATATAGTCAAAAAAGTTTTGAGCAACATCCTGAGCTGTGTGCGGGTGGCTTAGAGCTACGAAATGAGCAAATTTGCTTAGCCTATTTACCACCACCATTGTCACTTCTTTATGATCAGATCTAGGCAGACCCTCTATAAAATTGATTGATACACTACTCCATAGCTGAGTAGGTGTTGATAAGGGTTGCAAAAGGCCAGGGTAGGGAACATGTTCTGCTTTGTCTTTCTGGTAGACTTCACATTGCTGCACCCAAGTCTTGACATCATTCTTAGAGAGGGCCAGTAAAATACTGCAGCTATCCTCTTGAAAGTAGCTGATATACCAGAGTGTCCCCCTATACCTGTAGAGTGCAGTGTTTGGATAATCCGCTGCATTAATACTCCACTATTACCCACAAATAGCTTGCCCCTGAACCTTAGGACACTAATGTTGCATAAGGCTCCAACACTAGTTGCTACAGTTGTTGTTGCACTTCAAGATCCCCATCATAGCTATCTTGCAATTTTGTTAGCCAAAGGGGTGTGACTTGAGAGATAGCCTGGCATTCCCCCTCTAACTGCTCTTCTCTTTGTAGCCTTGATGAAGAATTAGCAGCCCTGGTTTCCTCCCTGCCTTGTGATGAATTTCAAAATTGAAACCAAGCAATTTTGAGAGGCAATTCTGCTGAAGCAAGGATGTAACCCTCTGCCCCAACAAGTATTTTAGACTGCAATGATCTATCTTAGCAACAAAAGGCTGGCTGCTTAAGTAATTGTGCCAATACAATAGTGCTTGGACTAAGGCTACTAACTTTTTCTCGTAAGTGGACATAGCTAGGGCTCTTGGTCCAATAGCTTTACTAAAGAAAGCTATAGGTCTGCCCTTCTGCATTAATAGAGCCCCCACTCCTTGTTCACTTGCATCTACCTCAACAACAAATGGAATTGAAAAATCTGGTAATGCAAGGACTGTGGCACTAGTCATAGCCACCTTGAGTGCTTCAAAAGTCTTGATTGCCTCAGCATTCCACTGGAAGTTGTTCTTTTGCAGTAGTCTAGTCAAACGCTTACTGATGATACCATAGATTTGGATGAACTTCCTACAGTAACCTGAAAGCGCTAAAAATCCTTTGAGTTGCTTGAGAGTTTTTGGTAAAGGCCATACTGTCATAGCTTCAATCTTCTTACGATCTGCTGACACCCTTACCTTGGATATAATTTGACCAGGGTAATCCACTTCTTGTGTGGCAAAAGTACATTTGGACTTCTTGACAAATAACTTGTGCTGCCTCATTGTTTGTAGTACCAAGGACAAATGCTACACGTGTTCACTATATGTTTTACTATACACTAGTATATCATCAAAGAACACTAGGACAAACCTCCTTAGATTGGACTTAAAAACATCATTCATCACACTTTGGAAAGTGGCTGGGGCATTAGTAAAACCAAAAGGCATCACCTTAAATTTAAAGTGTCCAAAATGTGTGGTAAAAACTCTTTTATGAATATTAGAAGGGTTGACTCTCACTTGATGATAGTCACTCCTTAAATCCAGCTTGGTAAAAAATTGAGACCCATTTAATTCATCTAATAAGTCATCCACAACTGGAATGGGAAACTTATTTTTTACAGTTAACTTGTTCAACCCCTGTAGTCTATGCACATCCTCCAAGTTCCATCTTTCTTCTTTACCGGTAGCACTGGGGAGCTAAAAGGAGGGGAGCTAGGTTGTATAGTTCCAGAATCAAGCATCTCATGCATTATTTTTTCTACTTCTGTTTTCTGTGCTTAAAGTATTCTATAGAGTCTCAAACTAACAGGGTGAGCATTAGGGATTAAAGGTATGCTATGGTCCTGTGGTCTTTTAGGTCGTAAGCCTTGAGGTTCAGCAAAAACGTCTAGAATTTATGTAGCAAAGCTGTAAGTTGAGGCTCATTGTGTTTACCTGAATTGAAAGCTGCGAGGGTATACACTTGACCATAAAGAGAACCTAGATTGCTGGTGAGATATTTGAACATTTCTTGTGCAGATAACAGCTTCACTTCTGTCTGCCTATTTCCTCCATGTAAAACCATTTTCTTCCCTTCTTTAGAAATTGTCATTGACATCTCCTGGAAATCAAACTGCACCTTGCCTAGGCTTTTTAACCATTATAGTCCAAGCACACACTCACATCCTCCCAAGGGAAGTATCATCATGTTTGAGCTGAACTCGGTGTCTTGCAACTTCCAGGTGAAGCCTTGGCAGTTGGCACATAGAATCACTGGTCAGCTTATTCCCATCAGCTACCATAATGGTCAAAGGGGTAATTGAAGTCAACACACACCTTGTCTTGCAGTAGTCACAGCGTCAATGAAGTTATGTGAAGACCCTGTGTTTATGAGAATGGAAAAAGACTTCTTATCATGCAATCCCCAAAGCTTAAAAGTGTTGTGCGTGGTACTGCCAGTGATTGCCTTCACTGTTATTTCCATCTTTTCGGTATCCTCTTGTTTTCCCAATTCTTCCCCTTGTGGTGTTTCTTCATCATACACAAGTGGGGTATCTTCTTCCATTTTCTCATCAACCAACATGGAAACTTGCTTGTGTTTCCAGTTATGGGCAGGAGTAAAAGTCTCATCACACCAGTAGCAGACGCCTTTTCTCCTTCTATCATCAAAATAGCCTCTGCTAAGTCTCTGTGTAGATGGAAGATTAGGTGTTGGCAGGATGGCTTTTGATTGGTTTCCAGGTATTGCAGTGAATGACTTTGACGTTGGTGTGGTCAAAAGTAGCATTGCTTTCCAATTTGGAATATTGTCTTGGCTTTTGGCTACAGTGTTGGGAGATGAGGGTAAGCTGGGCCTAGTGACTGCCCTGGGACTGCTCCAATTATGAAACAGACCGGCTTCTTGTTTTCTTGCAAGGTAAATAGCCCGTGAGAGGTCATGTAATTCGAATTTCTCTACCTCAAGTCTAATTTCATCCCTTAGTCCCCCAACCAAGGCTCTGTATATAATATCCTTCTTCAAAACAAGCACCCTCACTAACAACAGTAACAAGCATAAATCTCAGGGCCTCAAATTCCTTAGCAGTAATTTTCAACTGAGGTAGTCTGCCTTAACTTCTGAAACTCCCCCACAATGCTCTCTCTAAAGAGACTACCAAACCTGGAGTTAAGGCTCTCACGAAATCGTTCCAAGACCCTTTTCCTTTAGTTTTAATGTAAGTCCCGAACCAAAATTCTGCTAGCCCATCAAAGTGAATGGAAGCAAAATTTACCTTAACTTGCTCATCTTTAGGATTAAATTCAATGAATCTCTCTGCTTCCTTAACCCAACGGAATCTTACCCATTAAATCTAAGAAAATCCAATTTAGGAAGCTTAGGCAAGGGATTACCAGTAGTAGTTTGAGTGTATTCTTTGTGGGAGTACTTAGGTCCCTTTTGATGCCTGAACTGCCTTAATGAAGATCCTTCTCCTTCCTTCAAAGTCACCAGCTGTTGCATCAAACCCTGCATCTCAGCCAAAGACTGCCGCACAGGAGTTAACTCATCTCTCAACTGCTCAACTGAAACCTTCAGGTCTGGAATATCCGAAAGATGGTTTCCTTCATATTGAGTAATTGGTCTTCTATGGTGCCGAAGTGATCGGCGAACTGAGCTTCCATGAGGCTCACATGTTCATCGAGCTGTTGTTGTTTTCCCTGTCTCGTGTTCTACCCCATTTATTCTCTTACCACTTTTTGCTGAGCTCTAATTTGGATAGTTGAAGGATTGAACAAGCTCTGGATACCAATTTGTTAAGTATGAGCTACTTAACTTGGTACATGAGATTTAATCGTGAGAATTTGAGAAGAAATTTGCAGAGGGGAAGAGTCCAATTACTTGGCCAGAAAGAAAACAGAGCAAGAAGAAGAAGATAGGGAGAGAAAATGGTTTCTTTTGCATAACAGAATGCTCAGTAACATGCCTGATCCTTCCCTTTATGGAGGTTTAACCAACCTCCAACATTTTTGGAGAATTAAAAATAATGAAAAGAAAATACAATTAACTGAAAATTAAATGCAACAAAATCTTCCGGCATAAAATCTTCTTGATTTTCATCAACGGCCTCGATTTCATTTCCCAACAAATTTGCCATAACTCCTCTCTGTTAGTTATTTATCGCCGCGTGCGCTTCAGTTGCCTTAAATTCCATGAGTTCATGCGCCTATTGCTGCTCTCTTTCTTCCCACTTGTACTTCACTTTTTCCAGCTTCTCACTGCAACCAAATTCATCCACCTTGCAATCTCCAACAGCTGCTGCTGCATTTGGAATTTCTAAGGGTCTTCTCTTCTTGATGCGTATCTTGACAGGAATTCTCCTAGGTGAATTTTCTGACACGTGGGTGTGGTGTCTAACCTGTCACTGTGTCGTATCTATTGACCTTGTTCTCTCTCTCTCTCTCTCTCTCTATTTTCTGTGAACGTTGACTGAATCACGACATGTGTCCAGCTAATCTTCTCCGATCTGAACTTTTTTCAGCGAACTATGACGGACTGCAGTGGGTTCACAAGATCAAACTTGGTGTGTATACGGATCTGGCTAGTCCTTAGTCATTTATGGCCTGCCAGTCACCAAGCGCAGCCTCTCAGGTAAGTTTATGGTATTGTTTGACGATTCGTTCTTATCATGTTTGTGGTATCCGCCGTTTTTGGATGCATGTCATTTTCCTTTTTCTAAACTAAACTACCTTTGAACATATAAAAATGATGATAAACGAGAAATCTAGCCTATGATTACGTGGTTCTAAGATTTTTGGTAGATGGACGTCATTTCTGGTGATCTCAACGGTAGGTAGCCTCTTTTTTAATCCCTTTCGTCCTAGGGGAGTAAATGGGGGTAAATGTGATAGAAAGGTTGAGTCCCACCCATTTGGAGACTAAGTTGGATGGGTTTTCCACTCGCCCTGAGATCCCACATTGGGCTTTTTAGAGCTACAATCTGCCTCTTTTAGTTCTTTGTGTCACGAGTAAGAAGAAGTCTCGTGTTACTAGATTAGGTGAATGGTGTAAGGTGCTTAATTTTTTGTTTATCTATAATTGTTTTCACATGCTACCCCTTAAAACAGGCGATATCATAGAGTTTTACTTTTAACTCTGTGTATAATGAACTTATGGAAGCCTGATGATTATGTCTCTCTGTCGGGTGTTTGCTAAGACTAGATGGATCTTAACAGTAGAAATAGTAACAGATCTGTTAGCTTAGGTTCTGTCTAGACCCAGCCAGACACAAGAAAAATAAAGAGAAAGAAGGTTTTGGTAATGAATTATTGATCTCGCTTAATCGTGATATGGAAGTGCTTTTGAGTTGAAATGGCTTCTTAGAGATTGTTTATCGCGGCAATTACCTCTGCACAAAGTTGGGGTGTAGCTGCATCTGCCTGACCCTCCTCCCGATTTCATGTCTGTGGGAGCCTTGTGCATGGCCATCTATTGGACAAGTTTATTGCTTTATTTCTTTGTGGATAAATAATTTGCTTAAGATGAATTATGCTTTTCACAGCAGGGTCAGAAGCATGAGGGTTGCCGACTTTTCCATGTCCTTACCTAGATGAGGAATTTTGGCCCTCGATTTTTTGATTTTGTCCCACTTCTTTCCTTTGGCAATCCACAAAGTCCAGACGAGGAGGATTAATGATAACAAAATCAAGTCAAAGTCTATAGATACGTATTGAGAACTTAAGGTACCAGCACAGTTTTTTGATCCTCTATCCCTCAATTTCCTGTCTAATCGGCAAAACATTAGTAGTCCATAAACCTAAGATTTAAATTGGACCTCGATGAGAACATAGCATGTGACAGAGCCAACGAAGTAGTATGAAGGTGACCACAACAGGGAAAATTATACGTACGGAACTTAACGTAGATACTGATGTGAAAATACAAGTGGAGGTTTCTTAAAGTTGCTTATCAGGGAAATGATAAAAGAAAGGAAAATATGGTTCCTTCAAAGTTTCTATGGTATATTTAACTACTGGCCAAAACTGCTTAGGGGAGACGTGTTATTTTCTTCCCTTTTCCTAAAGCCTCCCCTTAGCTTTCTTGAATAGAGGTGGGGTTTATTTGACCTCTTTGAAGATACTTAATAGTTGTATATTTGACAGCTGCTAATTTAAGCAACTTTAGATTTACAGTGGAACATTGCTAAGTGGATGCATCTTAATTTAGAAAGAGCTGTCACGATGATTTACTTTGTAATCAGTTTGAGGATGAGCTGCTTTGTGGCAGACTATTTATGTTGAATAAAGGAATGTTTACGAGTATAGGCCCATAGAGCAAGAGGGAGCAATATCGGAATCTAATCTACAGAAACCAAGGACGTCATGATTGACGAAAGCAAGACGGTAGCCTCCCCGACCCTCCAACCCTCTTTTTATTTTTTGCATCTATACGTTGAACTTCCATGGCATCCAACGAAATCATAGATGGCTGAAATATATTTCTTTATTCTTGGGAGGTAACAGCATCCATGTGTGTGTGTGTGAGTGTGCTAACTGAGTTTCAGGAGGGGCTAAAGAATTGCACCCCAGTTGAACACGCTTAATAAAAGAGAAATGCCAATGGTTTCAGATGTTAGGCAGCGCATAGATCTGTGACATGCTATCCTTGTCATACAGCAGTACTCAAAAGTCTTATGTGTTGGTCTATGCATTAATGTCTGTCTCTCCCACACAATGGACCAAAAGAAGGCCTACTAGCTTTGAGCTCCATAAAGTTCATATCCATGTGGATACTGCTCAGCAACCTGCACCAACTTCATCGCCTAGCATAACAAAGATGCACGAAAATGAGTACATCGAAGGTTGGAAGCCATGCAACATATTTTTTCGCAGACACTAAGGAAGTTTAATGGTTGTACCGGAAATTAGAGTTTCACGCGAAGTACTTACTGTTGTATCCATTCATGATCCTTAGCCTTTCAATGACCATATCAATAGTTGGTCGTGCATCTAAATCATCTTCAACACATTGCAATGCTATTTCTGTTATTGCCCTGCCATTATCCCAACTGCATTCGAGGTCAAACTTGTCATGCAGTACTCTCTGGCCGTTCTTGAATTTTTTCTTTATCTCATCATTGAAGAATCCTCTTTCAGAAACTACTTGCTGCTCCTTCGTTATCAATTGAAGCAGGAAGATGCCCATGCCGTGCATGTCAGTCGATCGGTTTCCCAATCCTGTATTTCCAAGTTTGGTTACCTCAAGAGAACATGTCTATGAATTTTGACTCGCTCTATTGTTAAATTGAGGCTGACAAATTTTTTTCGGTACTTCATCTGTTCTAGATTTAGTTTACTAAGTTAGGGAAATCACCTTGTCATAGATATCATGTGTACTAGCTTAGTCGATGTATGTATTGTTGTGTTGTCCATCCATCTCCACAAGTTTGTATAGGAGAGGCACAACCGTGTCAATAATAAAGCCTAGATTAACAATAAGGTGTCTCTTTTCCTTTGACTTTAGGTCAAGGGTTTGAAATGGGAATCAGCCTCTGTCAAAGCAACGTGAATGAATCAAATGCGTCAAAGGAGCGTAGGAATGTCTCTTTTACCTTCTCGAAGAGTTCTCCAATCAGTATATCCGTGGGATCCAGCCTGCCAACTCACTCCTTCCTCTCTAACCAAGGCAAGATCGCTAAGTTTAGGGTTGAAAGCCTGAATATTCGACGCAGCCTTAATCAATATCACATACTATAATCTGCGTCGAATATTCAGGCTTTCAACCCTAAACTTAGCGATCTTGCCTTGGTTAGAGAGGAAGGAGTGAGTTGGCAGGCTGGATCCCACGGATATACTGATTGGAGAACTCTTCGAGAAGGTAAAAGAGACATTCCTACGCTCCTTTGACGCATTTGATTCATTCACGTTGCTTTGACAGAGGCTGATTCCCATTTCAAACCCTTGACCTAAAGTCAAAGGAAAAGAGACACCTTATTGTTAATCTAGGCTTTATTATTGACACGGTTGTGCCTCTCCTATACAAACTTGTGGAGATGGATGGACAACACAACAATACATACATCGACTAAGCTAGTACACATGATATCTATCACATGGTGATTTCCATGACTTAGTAAACTAAATCTAGAACAGATGAAGTACTGAAAAAGATTTGTCAGCCTCAATTTAACAATAGAGCGAGTCAAAATTCATAGACATGTTCTCTTGAGGTAACCAAACTTGGAAATACAGGATTGGGAAACCGATCGACTGACATGCACGGCATGGGCATCTTCCTGCTTCAATTGATAACGAAGGAGCAGCAAGTAGTTTCTGAAAGAGGATACTTCAATGATGAGATAAAGAAAAAATTCAAGAACGGCCAGAGAGTACTGCATGACAAGTTTGACCTCGAATGCAGTTGGGATAATGGCAGGGCAATAACAGAAATAGCATTGCAATGAGTTGAAGATGGTTTAGACGCACGACCAACTATTGATATGGTCATTGAAAGGCTAAGGATCATGAATGGATACAACAGTAAGTACTTCGCGTGAAACTCTAATTTCCGGTACAACCATTAAACTTCCTTAGTGTCTGCGAAAAAATATGTTGCATGGCTTCCAACCTTCGATGTACTCATTTTCGTGCATCTTTGTTATGCTAGGCGATGAAGTTGGTGCAGGTTGCTGAGCAGTATCCACATGGATATGAACTTTATGGAGCTCAAAGCTAGTAGGCCTTCTTTTGGTCCATTGTGTGGGAGAGACAGACATTAATGCATAGACCAACACATAAGACTTTTGAGTACTGCTGTATGACAAGGATAGCATGTCACAGATCTATGCGCTGCCTAACATCTGAAACCATTGGCATTTCTCTTTTATTAAGCGTGTTCAAATGGGGTGCAATTCTTTAGCCCCTCCTGAAACTCAGTAAGCACACACACACGGATGCTGTTACCTCCCAAGAATAAAGAAATATATTTCAGCCATCTATGATTTCGTTGGATGCCATGAAAGTTCAACGTATAGATGCAAAAATTAAAAAGAGGGTCGGGGAGGCTACCGTCTTGCTTTCGTCAATCATGCCTTAATCAATATCACATACTATATCTATTAGAGGGAGTGAAACTTTGTCTATAACTTAGTAAAGGAGACAAAACATAGTTAATTGACCCATTCAATGCGATTCATTTGTTACTAACCTCATCTAGCAAGATGTTAGGTGCCCTGAAATCTCGATTTATGAGAGCTGGAACTTGTTCATGCATATACTTCATTGCTAAAGCTGCTCCAACTGCAACCTTCACTGTGGTGATCCAGTCAAATTCTGTAAAAGAACGTTCCTAGTTATAATTAAATAGTAAAGTTATTTGCGTTTATATAGTGATCTCTTGAGCTTTTCTTTCCCATTTAGAGTTTCACTCATGCTGAATCAATGCCTCTTATATTAGTCCGTACTGACTTTTGATTGTAATGAGTAGTGAAGCAAGTTGGTGACTTAAATAAAGCTGGAGGGCAGTCAATGCTTAATTTTTTTTAGGGGTACTGAAAGAGCAGCTGTTGCTTCAACTAATCCCCGTGTCCATGACTATGGTGGTCTTATTCTCTTTCATCTTGCCCCATCAACAGTAAAAACATTTTGTTTTCCTGTGGCAAGGAAATTTAAAACCGGATCCATGTCAACGTCGTTGGGACTGAAAACAGATCATATCCGTGTATACTATTTATATCTTTTGATATTTCATGACCAGCAAGGTTTGCCTTGGGTGATAAACCTTTAAACTTAGGGTTATTGGTCATGAACAGCAAGGTTACGTACCAGCCAATTTCCGGTGAACTGAGCCATTCTTCATGAGTTCGTATACAAGGCATAGATTCCCTTGATCATTTGAGTATCCAATCAGCTTTATAATATGAAGGTGGTTAAGTTTTTGCAAGTATTGAACTTCAGTCTGCAATATTAATATGGTAACATCACCCATAGAGTCCGTAAGAAATAGGAGTAGGGGGGATAATAAACTTACATTCCACTGGTCTTGAAAGCGATTTTTTGTTTCATGAGCTACTTTTATCGCCACTTCCCTAGACCCGATCTTCCCCTTGTAGACATCCCCAAAAGACCCTTGGCCTAGAGCTTCATTCCAATTATTGGAATACTCGCACAGCTGGTGATACGTGAACTCTTGTGGAGGTTCCATCACTGCCATCAGATGCAAGTCAAGTTAATAGGCCGAAAGTAAAAAAGACCGGAATTAGCACCACAAAACAGCCACTTATACGGCAGCGGATGGATAGACTTGTGTTTACGACAAGCTTAAGACATATATACAGTTTCTATGTAGATGTGCTAATTCTGTTAGCTTGTTCACTGGGAAAAAATTAACTTGTTAGCTTTTGTTCATTCAAAGAAAGTGATGATGAATAAACAAGCTAACTAGTTAGTTTTCTCCCATAGATACTTAATCTGCTAGAGCTATGATTCACTCTGAACTTGTCGACCTCCTTTGATTTAATGACCATTTCGAATCCTTGTAAATTTGAATGATAATGATCTGCGACCCATGTTCCTTGAATAGGATAATTCCATCAGATAGTCTGATCTGTCCTTCTAGTCACACATCAATCAATTTCGTCTACCAAGTAGGCATTGACCTAGTTCAACTGGTACGCGCGGTAATTTCCTTTCTAGGGTTTGAATAGCAAAACAAGAGGGAGAAGCCAAAACGCTGAGGCAAAAACAACTAACAACAGTAAAATAACCTGTTTTGGAATAATTTTTCCATCAATTCCAGTTTTCGAGAACATGAAGAAGGTGAATTCGAGTTACCTGTCTGGGAAATGTACGCAGAAAGCTAGAGCCGGTAACGCTGCAACATTCTGGTGAAACAATCGGAAAAATCTAACTGTTTATACTTTACCAAAATGGAGAAAGAGCAAAAGACAAAAAAATAATTGTTAAAATAGACGGCCATAATTCTCACATCCTATCTAACTTTCTTACTCAAAAAATTATACCACTGATTTGGGTACATTTCCCAAAATTAACAAGTTATTTTTAAAAATTAACTTGTTAGCTTTTGTTCATTCAAAGAAAGTGATGATGAATAAACAAGCTAACTAGTTAGTTTTCTCCCGGTGAACAAGCTAACAGAATTAGCACATCTACATAGAAACTGTATATATGCTATAAATTTATAGCATCATTTAGTAAGGTGAATTCGAAATTTATAGCATCATTTAGTAAGGCATCCCCATTTTTTTTTTTGCCTTTTGCTCTTTCTCCATTTTGGTAAAGTATAAACAGTTAGATTTTTCCGATTGTTTCACCAGAATGTTGCAGTGTTACCGGCTCTAGCTTTTTGCGTACATTTCCCATACAGGTAACTCGAATTCACCTTCTTCATGTTCTATAAATGGGGATGCCTTACTAAATGATGCTATAAATTTCGTTGTTAGAACATATTTGAAAGGCACGATTTTCAGGATATTAGATATGTGGCTTGGGATTCGTTGGAACCCGTAAGGAACAGAATGTGCAACTGATGACAAGAACCGAAATCTATTTCCAAATCCAATTGGCGATACAACCCTTAGGGGTTAAAGAGGAGGGAATAGGGGAGAACTCACAATCTCACCCCATTTTCTTTAGTGTTTTTACATATGACTTGATTACCCTAAAGTTTCCCTATCCTGTTTGTACGAAGCATTGTAACTGTCACAGAACAGTCTGACAAATGGCAGCCAGTTTGATTTATGATATCTGGCAAACTATAACCAGGAAAAGTACCCCAGACTGCTCCCAACGATTTCCTACCAACAATCATGCAATCTCTCTTTTGCCTTTCAACTTCCTAGGCATTAGATGCTCATCACTATGGTCAACCAACTGATAAACAGCAAACACCAATACCATAATCCTGATTTTGCTGCTGCTTGTCCAATGCCATCAATATGATGAGTCAACTTATGCATATTTTGAGTTTCACATTCCAAAGTCACCAACATCATGATGCAGAATACTCTGCTTGTACGTACAACATGACATATGTCAAGAAAATAGAAGTATTGCTACTAAGTAATACGTGTGTTTATGTTGACAGTTCATACTAAAGGCATTAACCAGTGACACGAAGGAACTTTCCAAAGGCTAAAAAAGGTTTTTTGGAAAAAGTAGAAAAGATTGATTTTACACAATCTTTTTCTTGTCCTTCTTAAATAATTTTTGGGAGTTTGCCTAGGTTGGTGAGTTTCTTCTACTTATGCCTACACTCTATATAAGATGGCAGCCAGACTCCATGCATGAGTTGCTTTTATTTTTCTTTCTTTCTCATTCTTTCCACACATCAGTGGCATTCTACTTCTTAGAACCTCTAAAAATGGTTCCATAAAACGACCAAGTCTATGCACTTTATCATTGTTTTTGTAATCAAAATGGTAACCAAAAATGCAAGCGCCCAAACATGAAACAACACTATCCAGGAAAGCATGCCTTATGCTGACACAAACTAGTATTAACAAGCTTTTACAAACAGATGATTATCTTTTTTAAACTGTAAGTGATAAGCTATACGAAGGGACAAAATATTGTGCACGATCAACTCACCATAAGCATTGCAATTTGGCTTTGATTTTTGAAACGAGCAGTAACAGCCAGGCAAAGAACCATATGAGTTCAATTAATATCTGACATATATATATGGAAGCTGATCCGTTGAGAGCGTGGGCAAAATAGGAGAAGTTGCAAGCGCGATCTGATCCTTCTGCTTGACTGTCCGCTATATAGTTTAGCGGACGTACATAGGGCCGAAAAAAAAAACGAAGTGTTGGGGAGGCTTCCTTCTGCTTGACTGTCCGCCATATAGTATAGCGGACGTACATAGGGCCGGGAAAAAAAACTTTTAAGTGTTGGGGCAAAAAGGTGTCAGCCTAAGGACAGGTGTCAGCCTAGGGACGTCCGGTACACAGTATCGCGGACGTCTTTTTGGCTGTCTCCCATCAGGACTTTAATGTCCTCCATACAGTTTAGCGGACATGCGCGGAGGGGCAATTTGGTAAAAAAACCCGTCCGCCATACTGTATGGCGGACGACTGACAGCTTTCGAAAAAGGCGCGATCTGGCCCGTCCATCTTTCGGGATGGACGGTCAGATCGCGCTTGCAACTTCTCCTATTTTGCCCACGCTCTCAACGGATCAGCTCCCTATATATATATATATATATATATATATATATATGTCCAAGGAACTTTTTTGATAGGAAAACACTCGAGGGCAAGAGCCTGCTTGATTATGGAGAAAGTAGCGACAGTAGCAGCCAAAGTTGCAACAACATAAACTGGCCGGTATATGCTATCTGCATAATTAAAATCATCTCCATTAGACACAACAATTTCTCACCTCATTTTGGGAAGGCATAGTATACAAACGGACATCACTACTCTTGCTAGTACTGTCCAATTATTTAAAATTTTGTAGACTAGTGAAGTCATAGCCACCAGCTTTGCTTAACAGGAAAAAGACTTGTATATGCTGAACTAATCCATTTGGCTACCAACTTTCGAAGCCGATATATCCACTACATTACCAAAACTTTTTGTATTTTAAATACACTATAAGTTTACCTCTTGCTTGTGTTATTGGGAAAAAATTCACTCCAACATACTTAGGATAGGCATATATCTTGCTTGGACAATCTTACTGTTAAAACTTCCATTCAAATTATTTGTCACTTGGTCATATTTGATGCAAGTTTAAAAATGAGACCTACTCCACTGATGTGGTAGCTTATCACTCAACCATTTAAAAATATCAGGATTTATGGTGTTCATCTCTGACATATGATTCTTAAATCTCTGAACATAGCTTGCTTTTGAGCAGTCTCATAGACAATCTTGAAGAGACTTGCCCCTAAACTCCTCTTTGAAATTCTGGAGAAGGTGTATTGCACAGTACCTATGTTCTAAAGTTAGGACTACATCTTCAAGAGCATATACTAGCCCTTTCTGCATGTCAGACACCCATGTCCATCCACTGAATTTAACCATGTCCAAGTCTTGCACAACCAGCTCTACAAACCATTTCCATGATGCTGTGTTTTTTATTTCTACCACAACATATGCAAA
Source organism: Escallonia rubra (assembly GCA_033065855.1). NCBI lineage: Eukaryota > Viridiplantae > Streptophyta > Magnoliopsida > Escalloniales > Escalloniaceae > Escallonia > Escallonia rubra. Next base: position 383,335 of record JAVXUO010002827.1, read on the forward strand.
TGGATACATTCCATTATCTCCATCAACTCCAACTGAAGTCAACAACTACCCTGGATATGGTCCCTTGACATGAGACGATCAAGACCAATGAATGGTCTACAACCCTCTAACAGTCCCCTTTTAAAACCACCATAGCATATGTACAACCTCCGAAAAACCCTATCAACAAATCTTCATCTGTTTTAACCAAAATTGTGCTCCCTGGATTGCTTCTTTTCAACTCCTCACAATAATCCTCTAATTTGGCATATTGCTCAGCAACAGAACCCGTAATCATCTTTTTGGCCTTAGGCTTAGCTCTGTAGCATTTTGTCCTACTCAGTTTCATACCAAAGTCTCTTTTAACTCTCTCTCCCTTATTGAATGTAAAGACCATTTGAATTAGACCTAAAGTCATCAATGTATTTCCGAGCTAACCAAGTTGAGTTAATAATCCAATTTTTATCCTTTTTGCCACATGTGTGCTCAGGACCTAGTGTCCTAATCTATACAGTGTGCTTACTATGCATGTAAGGACCATATATCATTCACTCACAACCCTCAGCTGCACATTTTGCCCTGATTCTATACCTCTCATTCTTTATCGTCTTCAAAACTTACCCCCATTTAGTTGCATAACTGTAAATAACATCTCTCAACTCCTTGATGCTAAAAAGCAACATCCCTACCACAAAAGATGGTTGCTCATAATGTGTTCCTTTATTGTACTCTCAACCTCCTTATCACTTTGTACAGAAATTGTACCTAATCTCCTCTGTCTCTGCATATTCAGTTGAAGTACACTGCTCCTCCACCCTTTTCCTAACATCCTTGTCAACATCAGCCCATTCTCTAACATCATCCATGTTATTGTCAAATATAACATCATCTTCATCACAAGTTAAATCACCTTCATAGTCACGATCAAACAAATATCATTTTCTTCACTAACATCACCACCCACATCCCTAACACAACCTTCACCAATATTTACTTCCTCAAGACCAATCTCAACATTATCCTCTTCACCTATGTCATAGTTTTGTTCCCCATTAGTGGCTTCTTCATCCTGACTTTTATCATCACTATTCAGTTGACTAGCATAATGTACACTCAGCAACTCTACAGAGTCAATTCCAAGTCATTGCCAGGGGTGGACCTACGTGGTGACAAGGGGGGGCTGAAGCACCCCCTGACTTCTGAATTTTTTTTTGGTTTTCGGGAATCGCACCGACCCCGTTCACCGAGACGCCGTTCCCCAATCCCCGATATCCCGTTTCCCGAGACCCACAATCGACACTCTCTCTTTCTCTCTCTCTCTCTCTCTCTCACTGGTGGACAGTGGACTGAGCTACTCTGACTGACGACAGATCTGGCCATTGCCCGCGAGTCCGCGACCCGATCTGAACCCACATTGACACCTTCAGACAGTAGATCTTCGACAAGGGGACGACCAGATCTTGAACTCTTGAAGAACGGCCGACCGCCGACGACGAGACTTCGACTGTCGGCTACTTCATTCGACCGGCGACCAGTCGCCAGATCTGGCCCTTCACGGCCTCACCCTGCTGGCGACCGCGCTCAGGCTAGCTGCTTGACCTGCTGCGGCTGCTGGGCGCTGCAGTGTTGCTCTTCGACTGCTTGTGGAGAGTGGAGACGGTGGAGTATTTCATTGGTATATAACTTTTTGTACACTGTCTTAATATTGTTAATTATTGTTGCTCTTCGACTGCTGTAAATTATTGTTAATTTTATCACTTATCACAGACTTTATCTTAATTATGCTAATTGATTATTAATTTATTACTGTTGTCTGCTGCCGAGTAAAATTAATTACTGTTGCCGGCAAGGAATATTGCTAATTGATTATTACTGTTCCAATAAAATTAAGGGTGCAAATTGAAAAAACAACTCTCAAAATAAAATTAAGATTAACTGACTAAGATGCAAACTGTAAGACAACCCGCAACCGGCACCCCTTCAGTAAGCAAGACATTATAATTTCACAACCTTTTAGCACTTTACCACATCAGTAGAATTGACTTATTAGGCAGCAAACCTTTAAAAACCCTAAACAAGAAAGAAATTCCTAATGGTATGTAAAACAAAAATTAAATATTTTAGTAAAGGTGGAGTTATTTGAGCTTCATTTTTAGCCACATTGGCTTCAGGCTTCACTGTTATCACTATATAATCATTATGGTGATTGGTGACAAAAGTGGAGTTCACATGAAAAAATAACTCTAAATAAGCACCTTATTATTAGGTGTCAATTTTGTAGAACTGTACAAGCACGTTTAGAAGTACTAATTAAGGAAAAAATAGTAATAATATTGGCAACAAAAGTGAAATATTAAGGCAATGAAAATATTTTAATTTCTCATTTTCTTTTTTTTCTCTTTTTATCAAATTAATGCAGGCATAGGAAGGTTTAGACCAACACATGCGTTGGTGGCTCCAACTGCTTATCATAACTCCTCATCAGTTATTGTGACTCTCTGAGATAATATTTTAATTTTAGTTTAATAAGTAAATTTTAGTTTAATATGATAATATGTTAACATTTATATTTTAGTTTAATATGTTACTTTTAGTGTAATATGCTAATATAATAATATGTACAGTTATTTAACTATGTGAATTTGTGTTGAGAACTTGAGATATTAAGATTTTATTCCAATGTGTGTGTGTGTGTGTTTTTTTTTCCAGAATGGATAGATTTTTTAGAAAGAAAGGAAAATTGGCAGAATTATCGCAGCCTAATCAAGATAGTATTCTACAGTCTTTAATGGCTCTCGTGAAATTTAATAATACTTTTTGTATGCTTTATAAGTGCACTTTGTTTTTAATATTATTTTAATAAAAAAAATTGGTGAATTCGATATAATTTTTGCACCCCCTGAAAAAAAATTCTAGTTCCGCCCCTGGTCATTGCCAACTAATTTTTTAATATACTTAATACCATTTGGATGGGCAGTATAAATTTCAACAACTCTACTACAATAAAGAGGTTCTATCACTTTGGACATAGTAAAAAAATGTGATACTTCCCCCTACATAACTAGCGGTTTGCTGAGTTTTAAATTCACCACCATAATGTACTATGAGGATAAACAATGAAGACCTTGGACCTGAAAAATAAAAGAAAAATAATTGAAAATATTTATTGTGTGCCTAACATGGGACAATAAACTCTACAATTGACCTACCAAAGAAACACAACAAACAACACATGTTTGACCACCACATGTATCAGGTAATCAAACTACTATAAAACTAATGCCATGATCGTATACTGACATCTAAGGGTAACAGAGACCCATTCGCAGATCACTGAAAAAATTGCACTACATAAAGCATGTTTTTTTTTTACACACCATTGAAAATAATAAGAACATATTCTAAATAGCAGTCACATGACATAAACAGGAAAAAATATGCACAATTTTTTTTTTAACATTTTGTTACATTTGCACATGTCATCACAAAAAATGTTTACATAACAGAAAAATTGCATATGCCTATATCATCAATGAATCACAACAAAAAATCTAATATGTTACTCGATTGCATACTTAAAAACCTTAACATTGATTACATAGGAGTATCAAACGTACCATAAACCGATGGATCGTCATCTGGTCCCCTCATGTATTGCAGTATATCATCCATTGAAGATCTAACGAGAATCGCCTTGATCGTCCTCTGGTCCCCTTGTTTTCAAACTCTAAACTCGATTTTGTGCCTTAGGTTGTGATGATAGTGTGACTGTTTGTTTGATCGTTCAAATTCTCTCTGACATCGTCTCCTTTTAAGTTTAGAGGTGAAATGACTACTTTAAGATTTGACACATTTGCTCCTTAAAAATATCATGTGAGGCGCACATATGGACGGCATCCACAACTCTTGGAATGAAAAATCTATTTTGGGTCTAATTGAATCCAATATATAAAGCTGGAGTATTAGTTGTTGAAATTAAAACCTTAGGTAGCGTTTGGTAACACTTCCAGTTTTGATAATTTGTTTCAAAAAAAAAAGAAAAACTAAAATCAGTTTAGTTTTTTCTTTTTACAAAAACAAATGAGTGTTTGTTACCCAATTTTTTTATTTTGAGTTTTTTCTTTTGGGTGTTTGATTACCCAGTTTTTATTTTGAATTTTTTCTTGGTGGTGGTTTGTGGTGACAGTGGTGAGGCGTGGTGGTGGTCGACGGTGGTCACCGGCGTCCAATAGTCGTCGGTAGTGGTCGCCGGGGGTGGGCAGTGATAGGAGGGTAGTGGTTGTCTCTTGTCTCAAAATAAAAACCGAAAACTGCTTTTTGGAATTTTCAAAAACAGTCATGTTTTAAACTTTTAAAACTGAAAAAAAAACTGCGTGTCAAATGCATTTATTTTCTCCATTGTACAAAATTAGAGAAAAAATTAAAAAAATAAGTGTTACCAAACGGAACTTTAGTATCTTTTACGAGACTCAACCTCTAGGAGTTTATCCTTTTTGCAAACTAATAACTAATGATAAAAACTGAAAACCAACATTTAAAAAAAAAAAAAACTGAAAACCAAGGGTTTTTAAACGCACACCAGATGCTTCGCCCAATACGTTTCGTATAAATTTGAATCTTGACCTCCCTTTTTCCTGTGGTTTGTTTTGTTGTTCATCGTTTTTGCTGCACGGCGCACCATCAATGGAGGTGGTGGATGTCAAATACTGGATACTTGACTTAGTTCCAAGCTGAATTAAAATGAGTGTTTGAGAAGAAATGTGAAGAATGGAAATCCAATTGCTTGGACCAGAAGAAGAGAGAATACAGAGCTCGTGAGAAGAGAGAGAAATGTGGATTTTCTTTGCATAACTGAAAATATGATTCTCTCTGTGCTGTCCTGGCCACCATATATAGGTGGTTACAACTGATTCTAATAAAAGTAGGAAATATAATTACTGAAAAGAAAATACAGAAAGGACATTATTTAAAAGCTGTAAATCTTCCGGCAAAGATCCATCTTGGATTTGGTTCTACTTAATTACTTCCATTTGTTTTCCAAATCTGCTATTAAGCCTTCTTCTCCCTGTGTTTCATTTTCAGCTGCCATTATAACAGAAACTTCAGGTAGATTCTTCTTCTTATTTCTGATCCTGACAGGAATTCTTTTAGGAGAATTCCTGACATTCCCTTCCCCTTCAAAATTTCCCTCCACCACTGCAACAAACTCAGGAAATTTGCTCTTCAGAACTGCCCAATCCTCCCAGGTAGTATCTCCTTCTGGTAAATTAGTCCATCCTACCAGGACTTGAGGAACATAGGTAGATCCTCTCTTGATCATTCTGTGCTCCAGAATATGGGTAGGTTCAAGAGTTACCTGGCCAGCTTCATTAACAGGAGGGAGAGTTTGATTTATAGCTACTTCTTTACCAATTGCAGCCTTCAAAAGTGAGACATGGAACACAGGATGTAGCTTAGCCTCTGGGGGTAGTTTGAGTCTATAAGCTACTTTTCCCACCTTTGCTATGATTTCAAAAGGACCATAGTATCTAGGAGAAAGTTTCAGATTCCTTCTAAGAGCTAGGCTGTTCTGCCTATATGGCTGCAATTTTAAGTAAACAAAATCTCCTACTGCAAACTCCCTTTCAGTCCTCTTTCTGTCCGCATACATCTTCATTTTCTCTTGTGCTATCACCAAATTCTGTTTGAGTAGATGTAAAACTTTAGCTCTGTCTGCCATGTATGCATCCACTGAGGCTATGTGAGTGGTCTCATTTGTTCCCAGATTAAGGGGCCTGGGGCTATATCCATAAAGTGCTTGGAATGGAGTCATTTTGAGTGCACTGTGGTATGAAGTATTGAACCAATACTCAGCAAGGGTCAGCCATTTAGACCAAGCCTTAGGTCTATCCCCACAAAAACATCTCAAATAAGTCTCCAAACACTGATTGACCCTCTCAGTTTGGCCATCACTTTGAGGGTGGTAAGCTGTGCTAAGGCTCAGCTTGGTATCCATAAGATGGAACAGTTTTTGCCAGAATTGGCTCAAAAATATGCTCCCTCTGTCTGTGACAATGTTATCTGGTGCACCATGAAGCTTAAAAACATGGTCAAAGTAAGCTTTGGCCACATCTTGAGCTGTGTGAGGGTGACTGAGTGCAATGAAGTGAGTAACCTTGCTCAGTCTATCCACCACTACCATAATCACTTCCTTGTTTTCAGATTGTGGCAGCCCCTCAATGAAATCCATTGAGACACTACTCCAGAATTGTGAAGGAATAGGTAATGGTTGTAAAAGTCCTGGATAAGGGACATGTTCAACCTTGTTTCTTTGGCATATTTCACATTGCAAAATGGCATTCTTAATGTCACTTCTCATCAAAGGCCAAAAGAACAAGGCTGCAATCCTTTTAAAAGTAGCTGTGTTTCCAGAGTGGCCCCCAATTCCTGAGGCATGCAAGGCTTGTATGATCTGTTCCCTCAACCCCCCATTCCTTCCAACATATAGTTTACCTCTGAATCTAAGCACACCCTGTTCAAGGTAGTACTCAGATGTTGCCATAGGTTCCAAGATGAGGAGTTGCATCTGCTGTTGTACTTCTTGGTCTCCCTCATAACTTTCCTGTAGTTCAGTGAGCCATAAAGGTGTGACTTGTGATATAGCTTGACATCTTCCAGATATTTGCTCTTCCCTTGGCATTCTAGATAAAGCATCTGCAGCTCCATTTTCCCTCCCAGCCTTGTAGTGTATTTCAAAAGTGAAACCAAGCAGTTTAGATAAACACTTCTGCTGCAATAAGGATGTAACTCTCTGTCCTAACAGGAATTTAAGGCTACAGTGGTCTGTTTTCACAATAAATGGTTGACTGCTTAGGTAGCAATGCCAATGTAGAATTGCTTGTACTAAGGATACCAATTCTTTCTCATAAGTGGACATAGCTAATGCCCTTGGCCCAAAAGCCTTACTGAAAAAGGCTATTGGTCTTCCCAATTGCATTAAAACTGCCCCCATACCCTGATCACTTGCATCAACCTCCACTACAAATGGGATAGAAAAATCTGGTAGGGCAAGAATAGTAGCACTAGTCATTGCAGTTTTGAGAGCTTCAAAGGCTTTTCTGGCTTCAGGATCCCAGTGGAAATTGTTCTTCTGCAGCAACCTGGTTAAAGGTTTGCTAATGATGCCATAGTGATTGATGAACTTCCTGTAGTACCCTGTGAGGCCCAAAAATCCCCTGAGTTGTTTTAGTGTTTTTGGTAAGGGCCAAGCTGTCATAGCCTCAATCTTCTTAGGGTCAGCTGATACTCCAGATTTAGAGATGATATGCCCCAAATAATCCACTTCTTGTTTGGCAAAAGAGCACAAACAGTTGGTGTTGTCTCAAGGTTTGCAATACCAATGTAAGGTGTTGCAAGTGATCTTGATATGTACTGCTATACACCAAAATGTCATCGAAAAAGACCAAAACAAACCTCCTTAGATAGGGCTGAAAAACCTCATTCATCACAGATTGGAAAGTGGCTGGGGCATTTGTCAAACCAAAAGGCATCACTTTGAATTCAAAGTGGCCAAAATGGGTAGTGAAGGCTGTTTTGTGTATGTCATCAGGGTGCACTCTCACTTGGTGATACCCACTCCTCAAATCCAATTTGGTGAAGTACTGTGCCCCATGTAATTCATCCAACAAATCATCAACAACTGGTATAGGGAACTTGTTTTTAATAGTGAGCTTGTTTAACCCCCTGTAATCAATACACATCCTCCAACTCCCATCCTTCTTCTTTACTAATAGTACAGGGGAGCTAAATGGTGATGAACTGGTTTGTATGATTCCAGAGTCAAGCATCTCATGTACTATCTTTTCAACTGCAGTTTTCTGTACATATGGGATTCTATAAGGTCTCAAACTCACAGGGTGGGCATTATGTATTAATGGAATGTTGTGATCTTGAGGTCTTTTGGGTGGGAGTCCTTTTGGTTCAGCAAAAACATCAGAAAAGGAGTGTAATAAAGCTGTGAGTTGTGGTTCATTGTTTGTACCTGTTTGCATGGTTGTGATGGTAAACACCTGACCACAAAGTGCTCCTTGGTTACTAGTGATGTACTTAAACATTCCTTGAGCAGACATCACCTTGACTTCAGTTTGTCCATCCCCTCCATGTAACACCAAAGTCTTTCCATCCTTAACAATAGTCATTGTCATCTCATGGAAGTCAAACTGCACCTTGCCAAGGCTCTTTAGCCACTGTAACCCCAATACACATTCACATCCCCCTAAGGGAAGTACCATCATATTTGAATTAAACTCAGTGTTGTGCAATTTCCAGCTAAAACCAGTGCATATAGAGTCACTATTCACCTTGTTCCCATCTGCCACCATGATGGACATTGGTTCTGTTGGAGTTAGCACACACCCCAACCTATTTGCTGTGACAGGATCAATGAAATTATGAGTTGATCCAGTGTCAATGAGTATTGAGAAAGTCTTCTTGCCATAAGCTCCCCACAGTTTGAATGTGTTATGGGTGGTATTGCCTGTGATGGCATTTACTGTGATTTCCACTGTATCATTGTCATCTTTTGTGCCCACATCTTCCAACTGAGGTGGTTCCTCATCATACACAGGTGGTGGCTCTTCTTCCCTTTCATCATCCACTATCAACATAGAAACTTGCCTATGCTTGCAATTGTGAGCAGGAGTGAAATTTTCATCACACCAGTAGCATAACCCTTTCCTTCTCCTATCATCAAAATACCCCCTGGTGAGTCTTTGAATAGGAGGTGTGTTTGGTGTAGGCAGAATTGCTTTCTGTTGGTGCCCAGGTACAATAGGAGGGTTGGTGAAAATGGGTTTGTTCTTCCAAGCTGGGTTGCTATTCTGGTTCTTGTTTGCAGCAATAGGACTAGGTACCATTGGTTTAGCATTTGTCCTAGAACTTTGCCAACCATTTGAAATACTAGCCTCCTGTTTCCTTGCCAGAAATATAGCTCTCGATAGATCATAGAGCTCGAATTTCTCCACCTCTAATCTGATTTCATCCTTCAAACCTCCAATGAAACTTTGTATGTAGTAATCCTCTTTAAACATGCATCCTTCACTGACTAGAATTGATCTCAGTGCCTCAAACTCATTGTAATAGCTTTCCACAGTTGTAGTATGCCGTAGTTTATGAAATTCCCCCACAATACTTTCTCTAAATAGGCTAGCAAATCTGGAATTTAGGTCTCTAACAAACACATCCCATGTTACTCTCCCTTTGGCCTTAATGTAAGTACCAAACCAGAATTCTGCTTGCCCATCAAAATGTATGGAAGCAAAGTTTACTTTAATTGGTTCATCTATTGGATTGAATTCAAAGAATCTCTCAGCCTTCCTCACCCAACCATAAGAATCCTCACCATTAAATCGAGGAAAATCCATTCTAGGTAGCTTAGGGTAAGGATTACCAGTAGTGTGTTGATAGGATTCCTTGTGGTTCCCTCCAGGTACCCTTGCATTTTTGGACTGTCTCGAGGATGATTCTTCCCCTTCCTTCGAGCTCAGCAGCTGTTGTAGCATAGTTTGCATTTCAGCCAGAGCATGCCTTACTGCTGGCATTTCATCTCTCAGTTGTTCTACTGATAGTTTTAGGTCAGGAATTTCTGACATAGCCTCCTTCATATTCATCAACTGATCATCAATGGCTCCAAAATGATCAGCGAATTGAGCTTCCATCAAGCTCACATGCTCATCAAGTTGCTGTTGTTTGCCTTGCCTTGTATTATAAACCTCTAGAAGTTTATCCTTTTTGCAAACTAATAACTAATGATAAAAACTGAAAACCAACATTTAAAAAAAAAAAAAAACTGAAAACCAAGGGTTTTTAAACGCACACACCAGATGCTTCGCCCAATACGTTTCGTATAATTTGAATCTTGACCTCCCTTTTTCCTGTGGTTTGTTTTGTTGTTCATCGTTTTTGCTGCACGGCGCACCATCAATGGAGGTGGTGGATGTCAAATACTGGATACTTGACTTAGTTCCAAGCTGAATTAAAATGAGTATTTGAGAAGAAATGAAGAGAGAGAAATGTGGATTTTCTTTGCATAACTGAAAATTTTATTCTCTCTGTGCTGTCCTGGCCACCATATATAGGTGGTTACAACTGATTCTAATAAAAGTAGGAAATATAATTACTGAAAAGAAAATACAGAAAAGACATTATTTAAAAGCTGTAAATCTTCCGGCAAAGATCCATCTTGGATTTGGTTCTACTTAATTACTCCCATTTGTTTTCCAAATCTGCTATTAAGCCTTCTTCTCCCTGTGTTTCATTTTCAGCTGCCATTATAACAGAAACTTCAGGTAGATTCTTCTTCTTAATTCTGATCCTGACAGGAATTCTTTTAGGAGAATTCCTGACAGTGGACGGAACAGCGTTGAATTTGCCTGGTGTTTCCTCGGAAATGCCGCAACCGGTTAATTCGTCGACTTGCTTCTTCGATACTTTTGCTCTCCGTGGTTCAGGTAATTTCTTCAATCTTTAAGAGTTTGCCTAGTTTGTTATGGACTCAAAATTTTTAAGCCCTAGAAAAAGGAACCATAGTTCGAGTAGTACGAGACTACTGTTGATGATTTCTCACTATTCCTAAATTGTTGTCGATTATTGTTTGACAATTGTGTTTTCCTCCCTCGACTTTTTGTGAATTATTTAGGATGGCTTGAGCAGACGTAAACGTTGACTCTTTCATTGTTTCTACCCTTATAATTCTCTGTTATCTGAGATGAATTCAATGTCTAGATGTACTAAAATTTATCTTGGGATTTTGGAAAAGGTCAAATGTGAAAATTAAATACCTCTTCCCTGGAGATTAGGGTTCTTCACTCGTTAAACTTGCATGGGAGACTGTCATATTTGTTGACCCTCTTGCTCCGTCTTCCATGCCATTTATGATACATAGATCAGGTTTTGGGTTGCGCTTTTCTTTCATTGCTGTTCGCTTCTACATGTGTAGTTTCAGATCATTATAGTTATCAAAGTTTGCTTTGCCTGGTTACAATTTTGACCATATGTTTTAGGGATGTTGTCATACTGTGCTGATTAATATATGTATTCTTTTTGTGGGTTAGAGTCTGCAAGGCAGCTGAATGAAGAGAAAAATGAGCCAAAGATGTTGAAGTTTTCTGATGCAGACTTGGCTGAATACACCAATAACTTTCATCAAGATAATTTGATTGGATCAACTCAATTTTGCAAACTATACCGCGGAAAGATCAATGCTCAAGATGTGACGATCAAGATATGGGATGGTAAACAGTTTGGGGTGGAATACCCCGAAGATTACATTGTGATGCTGCAGGTATGCTCAACACCATTCCATCATTATCTTGCTAATTTTACGAATGGTTGTTGGTCAATGATACATCTTGCGGTTTGTGTAGGAAGAGGTTACTTTTTTTATGGACACCAAAGTGAATCATCCCTTAAGCTTGCCAAAACTGATTGGTTACTGCAGTCAAGAACAAGTAACAGGTGTTGTCTATAATCTCAATCCGAGAGATAGTTTGCATAATCTCATAACTCAAGGTAATCACATCTGCAACGAACTTTCTTTTAAGGAAATATGGCTGAGAGAAACACATTGCCTTTATGCAATTTAGGGCAATGACGGGAGTATTTTTCCTAGATAAACAGTTGCTTGTATGGATATGAAATAATAATAGAAAAAGGTGGCAGCAACGTGGTCGTGGTGGTGTTAGCATTGGCATGGTTGTTGTCAGAGTGCTCTTTACTAAATGAAGCATGGTTAGCTTCTGCTTGCATAAATTACTGGCCTTTTCATGATGATTGAAATATTGTAACGTTACCTAATAAAATTCTGACCAATAGTTACTGATGTTAATTGCATGGACATGTGTTATGTGGGTTTAAATCATGGGAATTGTAGGCTCTAGTAAACATCAAGGTTTTGGTGGTTTCATGTGTTCAGATGCGCCTTCAACTGTTTGGCGCAGCTGTTATGTGTTTATATATACAAGTGGGAACATTATGAATGAGGGTCTCTCTCTCTCTCTCTCCCACTTTCTCCCCCTCCTTCCCTCCCTCCCCTGATGGGTATATGATACGTGCCTGTCTTATATATCCTAGTGTGACAGTGCCGTTTGTTTGAACTTGTTGCACAAGTTTTTTCATGTTTCTTGTTGGGGTAATGCCTCTACAAAGTGCAACTGGTCCACATCTGGATTAGGTAGCAAATGGAAAGGAAGGAATAACTCTTCAGGAGAGAGTGCATCTAGGGAAGGGGGGCGATCATGAATGACGTTATCCTTTTTAGCTATCACCAAGTTTGCTCTTAATGTAGCTACAAACTTCATATTTCTATGTCCAAGATACATCTTACATATTCTGGCCTTTTCAAATGTGACTGTGTACTAAATGTTCTCATAAATTTTACGCAAATGAGTCTATGCCTAAGTTTGTATGTCATATTTTATATGCCGTGTCCTGACTCTTTGACATATGCTTTTCTATAGCCTCTTTTGTTTGGAAGGAGAGGATTAAAGTAGCTCTTCGGTTTGCACATCTTCTTGAATTGTTACATGGTCAAGTGGATCAGTATCGGGTCCTTAATATTGACGCCGAGCATATTTTGCTTGATCAGGTTGGCATAATGTCTTGGATATATCTTCTTGTAGATAACTTGAAATTTTGGTTCCCTTTTCGTTTTCCCCCACCTATTAGAATCACGTCTTTCTCTTGGAATGTCATATATGCTGTATTTCTTTACAGGATTGGAATCCTGTTTTGGTTGAATTTGGGCAGATGCGTGGAGGGAATTTTAGTGTCAGCTATTATAAGCAAGCCATCCCAATGTCTATTGGTTATGTTGATCCGTATTTTGCTAAAGGAGGTATTTAACCTTGCCTATCTTATGATGTTCTGTCTACCTTTTTTATTTTCTAGCAAAATTACTTGTTTCCTTAGTGATCTGGATGGCCCAGGCCCAGCCTCTGCACTTATTGAAAATCCATTTGTTCTGTCCAAGCTTAAGTACGCCCCCCAAGGTCCTCTCTTGTAGTTTGCACTAGCACATCAAAGAAAAGTCAAAGGATCCATATGTGAGGCTGGTTAGAACTTATAAGTGTTAATTCAGTATAAATGAGTTATCAATATCATTTTGTTGGTTTTCTATGTGATGCAGTTATTAGTTTATCATTTTATACGGTGTTGATTGAACTGCAGTTGATGCTTGGAATGCGCAAATGAACATATTTAGTGTTAGTTCAGGAGGATATTACTTTGTGGTAATATCATTTTTGTAGGTTTTCTGTGTGATGTAGTTATTAGTTTATCATTTTATACGGTGTTGATTGAACTGTATTTGATGCTTGGAATGCGCAAATGAACATATTTAGTGTTAGTCCAGGAGGATATTACTTTGTGGTAACATACAGATTGTTATAGGGGATTTGGTTACTAGGAGTTAAATATAGTGTAGGACTGCTACTTAAGTTAGGGAAGGGGGCCGAGTGAGGAAGGGAATGCTAACCATGTACACATTATGCACCTAAGAAAGTTTTTGTGTTCCTTTTTATTTTTTCTGTTAGTGTGGTTCTCTGGAATTAACATAAACATCTCACTCGTGGAGCATGAGCATTGTGATGATGGAGTGCGTTAGGATGTTGCTAGATGTTAGTAGTGACATGTTTCATATCATTTGGCATAAGAAGTAGTGCTTTTGTCACCTATTGAGGAGAAGATGGGGCAGAATTGCTTGATATGGGTTGGAAATTCTAATGAAGGATTGGGTTTGTGGTTTAGTCAATCCTTCCTTAGATTTGAGAAATTTCTATGTGGTTAGCCACCTTTTCTAGGAGGTTTGCTTAGGGCTTCAGTACTCCCATCATTAAAGCTTGAAAAGTCTGAACTGTTGCAGCAATTAAGGTATATCACTTGAAAAAAGACGTGTTGTCGCAAGCCCGAGTCCTAGGGTTCCTTATTTAACCAAGGCTTTTGAGGTGGCATGTGATTCCCCAGGTGTTGGCATGAACGAATGTTGAGCTAGGATGGCCATTTCATTGCATTCTTAGTGGGTCTAGTAATGCTAGTCCACTTAGTGTCATGATCATAGTGCAGTTGTCCATATTCTTGGGTACTGGCACCACTATTAATGCCTAGGAGCTCATATGTAGTATGAGTTACTTTAGCTAACAGAAAAAGTTGAATTCTCCACTATTACTGCATTATGAGCCGATGTACGCCGTTGCACTTGAACATAGTATCGGGCACCACTATTAATGGCTAGGAGCTCATATGTAGTGTGAGTTACTTCAGCTAACAGAAAAAGTTGAGTTCTCCACTATTACTGCATTATGAGCCAATGTACGCTGTTGCACTTGAACATAGTATCGGGTAGAGTAAACTTGTCGATGCACTTAAGGTTGTTTCCAATTTGCTGTGATCTGTGAATACTGACATGTTGAGGCTTCACATCCATTTCAAATTTGTTATTTGTGATGGATACTTTCTTGAGGAGACTGCTTGCGAATTCACAGCACCTCTTTGCTGGTCAATCTGGTCATTCAAATGGTTAGGTTATAGCATGAGGTAGACCTTCTATGCGAGATGGGAATGGTCCTCTTGTTGATTTTGAGGATTTCACCCATCATGAGCCCAAGGATATTGCCCTCGCACCTTATGGCCTCTGCTTTCATCCCAGTTTCATGTGTCTGCCTGGTCAAATGGCGTGGATGAGCTGAAAGTGATTGCTGCTAAGAAGTTTCAGACGAATGGTCTTGATCTATCGGAGCCTAAAGCGAAATCTAATGTCCCCAGGGTATGATGGTTGCATAAGTTGAAACTTGATTCATCCCACATTCGGAGATCAGTACATGTTTTGTGGCCGTGGTTTTGTTTATTTCCTCTCTATTAATGCCTTGAAGTATTGAAATACTAGTCTCTGAGTTGTTGCTTTTCGAAGGAACCCTGCAACGGGTCATTTTCGGGGGGTCCTTTTCCCTTGACGTTTTGCCTTCAGTATGGTGGTTTTAGTTGTCCGACTAGATTTAGAATAACATGGAGGGATTGTGAAGGAGGCAGTTTCTAGAGATCCAAGAGCAGGACAGTAGAAGAGAAGGATTCACGTAGCCTACCCCAACAAGTCTGACACTATGTCCTGGTTTAGTAGAGAGTAATTGAGTTGGCACTGATTTTGTGAAAAGGACCCTAGTCGAAGATACACAAAAAACCAAGTAAATGTGTAGCGTCAATGTTGTTTTCCCATTTTTATGTATTTTGGACTCTACGTACATGTAATGCGTACTTGACGACTTCAATGAGAGGTATCATTTGATATCTCGTAACTTTAGTTATCAATTTTGAAAAGTCCCAGTTATTTCATGATTATTCTCCTCCTCTTTGGTATTACATACGTGAAATCCGTGCAAAGTGAGCCATGATGGAATGTTGTTGGCTTGCCATTTCATCGACCATGTTTTCTCTTGTTCCAGCATATATTAACTTCATTTTGTGCTTAATAGGTGTTGGTTGGGTTGCGCACTGTGATGTGTTCTCATATGGTGTTATTCTGTTGGGACTTATCGCCAAAAGAGTACACGTAAAAAAGAAGTGGGTGACAGAGTGGGGTAAATTGGTTGATGACTGGGCGTGGAAGCAGTACAAGCCGGGATGTTCTCTTGTCCACGGTAGCCTTGAGGACGACCTCAGTTATCGTGTTGATGATGGGCTGGTAATAACTGAACTGGCAATGCGATGCGTGGAAGAACTACCAGGGAAACGCCCAACAATGGAGTCAGTCGTCAAGTCTCTGGAGGGTTTACTTGTGGTCCAAGTTTATGTTTAAAAAAAATAAAAAAAAACAAACCAACTTTTTTTTTAAAGTATGCTTGTGATTTGGCCGGTTGGATAGATTTGATCAATTTAAATGCCTACCTCTAGTTATGATCATGGGTTTTACCTTACCTTAACGAGAGAATGAATTTGTTTAAAAGAATGACTTAATAGTTTACTTTGGGATGTCCAAACAGAGTAGATTAATTATTAAACATGTAAAAACGACTCTAGTGAGCTTCAACTTTACTACTTTATAATCCTTTTGTCCACCAAAAGAAGACCAGTGTTAGCATATTCTTAATTGAGTTTTCTGACTCTGTAATGCTTACTTATTTAGCCAGAACAGAAGATGTGTAACCTAGAAAATCAAATCAAAGAAAACTTAAAAGAGTCGAGCCCTGGGAAATTCACAGGTGAAGAATCGAGATTGCAATGATGAAGCAAAAGCCGAGATTCAAAAAAGGGCATCATCAAAATCCAGTAAACGAATGTGTGCACACGTAAAAGAGGGGGAATCGAATGATGGTGGTCATTATGAGCTATGATTCACATTACCCACCAAAACCTTCCTCTTCCCTAGAGAACCTTTGAAATCATTATCCACCGCAACTCCCCCCCCCCCCCCCCCCCCACCCCCTATCTCTTGGTTTTGACAAACCTAATCATCACATTAAACTTCCTCTTGCCTTCACTTTTAGCCCCTCTCCCCTCTTCTCTTCGTGGATCGTTAACGATAAATAATAATTATTATAAATTTTAATAACAAAACTTAAACTTTTTTTTTAGTGATAATTTCACTAAATATTATGCAACACCTTTACCGTATGACAGGAGATCTTGATCCCTCCATTCCTCTCCTCAATATTCCAAATGATGTAATGTGAGAATTTTAACCTTCTACTTTTGGGCCCTTTCCTCAGGAATCAGTACAAAAACACTTATAATTATGAGCCAAATATTCTCTGTCAAACACAAATAAGGACGAGTCTTGTGTTCTTGTTAGAATAAGATGATCTACAGCTTTTCTTCTGATTTTATTTGTATATAAAGCTACAATATCATCGCTATAGATCATACATGACTAGTGGTAAGTCTGTATAAGTAGCATCGCTCTACCGATACGATGCCAGCATACGTATTTTGCTAATATTTTTATAAGTATATATAGACACGTAAAAAGAAACATAATATCTCGCGTCTAATGTTATGATATGATAGTCTATAAATGTAATGCGCGTTTTAGTTTATAGCTAGTACGAACGTACCACAAAATTCTTGGAAGCTCCTATTATAGTATGTCTTTCTTATGGGGCTCTTACTTGGCCATTTGCCAAACATGAATGTTTGCATAGCAGCTTCTTCTTGGACGGTACATGCCATCTACTCATGAGTCCTGAAAATTGCAAGAATATGGTATTGAAAGTGGCTCTGGTACTTCCTCTATCATCACCTCAAATTGCCATGCGGCGTGCCCAAGCAGAAATGATTCACGTACAACCGGACATATTCCCAAATGGCAGAATTTAATATCCTTAGTTGAAGCTAGAACAAAAGAGAGAAATTAGTTTTTTTGTCGTACAACAATTTTGTAAAATGTACACAAATACTTTGTAAAATGTACAACATTTTTCACTATTGTTGATGCTAAAAACTGGATCGAAAACCACAGCTAAAGAATGGATTTGGAAGACTAAACATGGAGTGACCGCCGGGTGGGGTTCCGGCGGAAGAATTCTCCGATATTTAAGTCAGCGTATCTAACGTGTGAAGTTGTTTCATACCTGGGGATAGACCCCTCTATATAGTGGTAGGAGAAAGACTCTTAACATGCTTTATGAATGTTTAGAGTCAAACCAATTAGGATCGTGTTAGGTGTCATTATCCTTGGTGATTGAGATAGATATCCGCACCAATATATCAAGTACCAAACCTGTGATATGTCAAATGTTGACCATAAGTCATAACCGCCACGTGTCATTTACTGATTGGAGGCGTATTTTTAACTATATCAACTATGTTATGAATTTAAAAGAAAAAAAATATTGTTACTCAACTTTTGAAGTATGGTATTGTGCGTCATCTTATGTTAGTGCTTCTAACTTCTTCTAGTGGCCAATGCCTTGCAACAATTGTAGAGAGTTGCGTAATCGTCCGATGCTGAATAAGAACGTTATTCATTCTAACGAAAACCCAGAGTAATTTTAACAACATATGGTACAATTCATCACGACAATGCTTGAAAAAAAAACGGAACTTTCTAAAAGATGCCTAATGGTTTCTTTAGTATCTTCCTTCTTATGCATGAGAAAAACTTGGCTACAACCGTTGTAGCACGTCATCTTCACTGATGTGGTACATCACAAACGAATTGATTGCAACAATTTGCCACCTTGGTATCTCTCGTCACCTTGGTCGTCAAACCCCATTATCAACCTCGAAGGCGAAGAGGGTCGTCTGTTAATTCCTACGGTCATCGTTGCTGTCGTTGACATCTCATACCCCTCTTCGGTCATCGTCAACGTTCTTCACGTCCACACCGTCCACGTTTGATCTCGGATCGCACTAACTTCTAATAAATTTTTTAATTCAATCAAATCATGATACTATGTCAGCACAACAGCATTACGTCACGGTTAACTGATCCCTTTCAACCCAACTTGCTGCTGTTGCTCTTTATGTTTTCTTGATCAATAATATATACAAGGCAGACATGGTTGCTAAGTGACGATTTATCATCTCCATGTTTGGTAGTTCCTGTGTCTCCCTTGTCTTTTAAGGGAGTTTTGTTTCATGAGTGATGAGACCAGCTACTCGATCTCAAGTTTGTACATGAAAATACCTTGAATGGTGTTTGGTAACCCTTTTAAAAGAGTCCAAAAAACTTTTGGAATGATTTGGTTCCCACTCGGTAATGAAAGCCAATAATTGTACAGTAAAAGAGTATCTGGCATCTTTATTGACCAGTGTGAACATGTTATATTTTGAGGAGAAAGTTCTTAAAGATGTGGAGAAGATAATTACGGTTTTTTAAAATGGAAGAGAAAGTGTGAGCTCATTTCAGCCTAAAGACAGAATATTTTCATTTCTTAATTTTCTTGTGAATTTTTCACGGAGTGTCAATGTTTTGAGTCACCGGTGATATTAGATCGTTGTTGCCAAAACATTTATTGGGAATCACAGCCTGAAATAGAAAAAAAGTGACTACTAAGTGACCGTCAGCATATCGGACAGAGAACTCGCTTAAGTCGGCGACACCTGCAGGGAATATGACTATAAGTAAGCTAGAAATACGGTGGTGTTTGTGTGAATGTGTCTACAAACCTGAGGGAATCTCTTTAAATCGACATAAGTGTAGAATCCTAATAAAATTAGGAATCACGACTTTCAAATTCTTAAGTTTCCAAAAAATAAGTATCAATCTTGTGGTTCACCGCGTTTGATTGGAAATGTCGGGTGTCATTCAATGGTTGAAAGTTTATTTTTAGCTATATCAAGACCTTTTAGTTTATCAGTAAAAATTCGCGATGCTCAAGTTGTTTATGCCCCCTGTGATGCAATCATCTATTCAATTAGTGTTGCACTTACCTGCTATCACAATATTTTCTTCTATTAATTTGTATGTGAACACGCTTTTGAATTTTTCCTCAGGGCATAAGTTCATGTACTAAAAAATGACCAACGTCGGTAAAAGTAAACTTTTAATGGCACCAAACGCTCACATGACTGCGAGTAAAAATGCTCATGTGTTACCGCAATAGCAATATTCACTCATTATTTTGTTGTCACGAAATTCTTAACAGTATTTTTTTGTGACAGCAGAGAATCTGAATCCGCTCCCGTGGGCTCTTTTAGTGGGAAAAAGGGGGCCGGGATAACCTTGGGTAATTGAGGGGAAAGAGCATCAAGTAGGTACTTCCGTAGTTGTAACAAAATCACGATAGGCAGAAAAGGGGGCAAGACAATCATGGCCGTCTGCGTGGAAAGAAGAGAAGAGAAGACGAGACCGGAGAGACTTAACCTCAGCCGTTGATCTTGAGAAGCAAGCTGATCTTGGTTGCCCTTGACCAGTATATACAAGTTGAGTCCACACACGTGGGCCAGAAAATACTACTTTCCGTAGAGAATCAAATACGACAATGCGATGGCTTTGCTGAGTTTACCCTATTACCCTTTTGCACTTCACCAACTTATTGCTTTCCTATTATCGACAAATTTGGGCCAAAAAATAAAATAGGCAGGTATGATTTTTGTTTCTTGTGCCACAAATCGTCGAACGGCAATTCCAGTATATCTATGATTTTTATTTTTTTTTTGAAAAAAGGGTTAAAGAACTCCATTAATAAAAAAAATAATAATACTGACAAATAAAACATAATTTCTATCGTAGAGCTAGAGACAGCGGATAATAGCGTAAATGTTCGTTATCCTAATTTCTAGTTCTTAATAGAATCCAGTTCAAGAATCTGCAAAAAAAAAAAAAAAAAAAACAATAAGATCGTAAACATATTACTCCATTATTACCCATAAAAACTAAGATCCTCGCCCGACACTAACGTGTAACACAAGACTGAAAACATGCAATTGTAAGTTGTAACTAAAAACAATAAAGCATGCGAGAGGGGATGGGAGTTGAGAACTTGAGGTGTCGTTCTAAAATATCATTATTTAAAAAAGACCTTTCTACTTTTGAAGATGTTTTTAGATTATATTTTTTCATATCACTTAAAATGATTTTTCATTATAATCTAATTATGTTCGATATTAAATTTTTAATAATTTAAATGCTTAGGTTCCAGTCAATTGATCACACGGTATAGCTTTATCGATACAAGTGTAGTGTGTTGTAGAACCATGCCTCTTTGGAAAGAACTAAAACAACTTATTAAAGAGGAGGTAATTAGCATGTTTATGACAATTACTGATGCTTGCTGATAGTTTTATAAATTAGTTTTTGCCCCTTTGGCTAAAGGATTAAACATTTACCATTGGAAAATGATTTAACATAAGATTTAATGCGGAGGCAAGCAGTAAGTGTTCTTGGTGACATCTTCGTGTGTAGTCTCTGAACCATCTCTTTCTCTCTGACAAAATCTAATGCATGGCATGGATTTTGGAGTTTTTCAACTTGTTATATACCTTTTTGCATAAAACTAAATGTATTTCTGTTTTGGATAACGTGATCACATACCGAATGAAGGTTGTTCAAACAGCAGAGATGATTGTTGCCTTTGTTTTTATTTTAACCATATGGTTTTTTCACTCTTATATTTTGCTGTCATTTTTGCCAAAAAACAAAAGTTTGAATAAAGTCGAACAAGGACGCTACGTGTATCTTCACGAGTTTATCTAAGAAAAGCTAAACTTAAAAAGCGGAACCCTGACAACTCGGTAAGCGTGACAAAGGTCAAGGCCTTACTCTATTTCTTTGAAGGAATAGCGAACTCGGTTCGAAGAGGAGCTCTTTGAAGAAGCTAAATGAGACAGCTTTCAGACTCCAGAAAGAGAGTTGCATTGAGTCATTCACTCATTCGTGACTATCATCAATGCTTCCTTTTAAAAGACTAGTCAGCATCATCACGTGACAACGTCTTCCTTAAGAAAGCTAGTTAATAAGTACTTATGAATATCAGGACAAGGACTTATAACGTCAATAATTTCATAATATTCCATGCTTGACGTGGGATATTATAGAAATGATAATTGAAAAAGAGCATCTAAATGGGGCTTACAATAATTAATTCCGGATCTAACGGGCATGATGCCTCATGTTATATTATATGGAGTTGGTAGGACGAATTTGTTTGGCATCCACGGACACATCAAATTGGTTTTAACTGTTGGACGAGTGTGTACAAAGATTTCTCATTTTGCGTGTCCTATAGCAACCACTCTGATTTCGTAAATTTCTCAAGTAATAAAAGCTCTCTTGATGAAGAATTTTGGGCCATTTTCTAGGTTAAGATTCTTGGAGGCTAGCTACTTGGTAAAAATATTCTTGAACATTATGTCCGAAATTCACTTTCTTGTATTATTAGAGTCGTGTAAAAGAGAAAACAAGAAAATATAAGAATTGTATGCGTTAATTGTAAAAAATATTTGCATTGAGAATAAGAGATTCGAAAGAATGAATATCCGGCGTTACGGCCCAGCGGGCCAAATACGATAACAATATCTCAGCACATGTACATCACAACACGAATCTGATAAATGGTTTTTACTCCGTCTAATTCATTGGATATCTCTTTTAAAACATATATTATTATATGTAATCTATTCTAAAAAAAATTACAAAAAGTTAAAAGAAAGAAAACTCAATAAAAAGGTTGAAGAACTATGTTGGCTTTTTCCCCATCTTGAAATTGGAATCCAACTTTTATACCCCATAGAGTTATTGTATATTATGTTGGCTTTTTCTGAATTCATACGTCTCTACGTAGAAGTTTTAATTTAAAGATCCCAACACCTGGTTCACCGATTGTCACCGTGTTTCTGCCATTGGACTACCGATGGCTGCCATTGAACCACCATCGGCGGTCGTTGGACCCCCATCGACCATTGGCTGGAACACTGTTGCTAACGTCAGACTGTTGTCATATCGTTGCCAACTTGCTACCAAGCGCTGCTAGACTGTCTGGAAGACAACCACCTTTATATCCAGAGATACAAATTTAATAAAAAAATTATTTTTTTGACGAAACATAATTTCGTTTCAAAAATTTATACTGTTCACGGCCACGAAGTTAGTTCAAACTTAAAGCAGAAGTAATTTGTTGAGATTCACATAGCATAGAAATAGAAATGTTTTTCAAAAAAAGAAATTACGAGGGCAGTTTGGGAAAGACACGAGAGAATAATATCAATCGAGTAGCGGGGAGGGACAAAAGTAGCGTAGCCGGTCAATACTACTTATTACCGTATGGGGGCCTGCTGACGTGGAAAAAGAAAGCGAATATATTTCTGAAGAAATAATCATAGAGAGAGAAAACAGAGAGAGAGAGAAACAAAAGCTAACAGGAAGGAAGAAAATTAGAAATACATGTAGAGAGAGAAAGTCTAGAGAGAGAGAGAGAAAGTCTAGAGAGAGAGAGAGAAAGCCAGACACAGTTTAAGGGGGGTGGGGGGAGTGGTGTTGGGGGGAAGAAGAAGGCATGTATGGAAGTGCAGGTTACTATTATTATGTTGAGGCAACTCATCGGTCAGCTCCAAGACCTCTTACAGCTCTACGGCGGCTCTCCTCCTCCTCCTCCTCCGCCTCCGCCTCCGTCTCCGTCTCCGTCTCCGCCGCAGTATTTTGTTCAACGTCCATACACTCTCTCGCCGCTGCTTCTACCGCCGCCGCAACAACAACAAGCACCGCCGGAGTACCGGTACTTTCCGCTTCTGTCTATTTAGATCGAAATGATTGTTTGGAATGGACGAATTTGTTTTTGTGTCCGAGTTGATCGGTTTTCGAATCGGATTGATTTGTGTGTTGTTGCTTTGTTCGGATTTATTAATTGGTTGGATTTATCTTTGATTGTGAGATAATTGTGGCGCTTGGTGCCTTTGTTTGTGTAATGCCGTGGAGTCCATCCTTATGTATCCTGTGCGGTGTGTAGTTTTTTTATGCATTCTCTACACGTAGGTGTGGTGTGTGCGCGACCCCGCGCGCTCTTTTGTGGTGTTTTCAATTTTTTTTCTTCCATGACAATGGGTGGCTGTATGTAGAATGATGGCTGCATAGTTATATGCTTAGATACTATCAGCTTTGTTCTAACTGATGATGTTCTCCTTGTGTTCTGGTGAAGTTATTTCCTGCATTTTTTTTCTTTTTTCTTTGAATAGGTACATCCTTTGTACAACTTTCCACCTAGTACATGATGTTTTTGTTATGGAACTGAGACTAAATTGAGACTTCAACAATTCTCTGTGTGCGTGCGCAGTCAGACACAAGTGATTACCATATTTTTGGTGTTTGCAGTATCACCTTACTTAATTCTGTGTTTCTCTAGTACGCACTGTCTTTCATGTGTGGGATATCCTCCGTACCATGTTGAGCTAGTTATTTGCTTAGTTAAAGTTCTCCCTTTTCGTAACTGTGCCGTTAATAAAAGGAGCGTTGCACTGGTGAATATATTTTTGATCGATTATTCAACATATCCCAAATGTGCAGTTATAGTTATGCTTTTCCCGGGTGAACTCTAAAAGGAATAGTTCAGAAATCTCATCTCTTTATTACTAAAAATCGTAATGATTTTTATTTGAAAATTGAAGAGTCCTTATATTTACACATTGATCTCAACAACACTGCTCGTTTCATGGCACATATTATTTGTTTTTTCAAGTATCTCGAGAGTCGTCCCCAAAACTTATATTGGTACTCTATTTAGTGAGAGATCAAATGTTTCAACATGCAAGGCACTACAATCCTCTGAAAATGGAAATATTTGCACAACAGTGCCGGATATATCTAGAATTTTCAAGTCACCATTTCAGAAAGACATCAGCAGTGATGACAAACTCCCATGCCCTGCACATGAATGGCCTTGGATATGGTTGCATGGGAGGGGGAGAGAGGACGTAAAGTTTTATATCGGGCGCATCATGGCTGTTTTGCAAGAAAAAAAGTCTGCTACTCTGAGTAAATTTGTTTTGACTAGTGAGCATGGCCTGATTGCTGAATATCACCAAACCCAACCAAAAAGAAATAAAAATAAACAAACCTACCATAATAAAGATCTTCTAGTGCCAATTCACTCGTATGCTCTATGAAGGTCTAATATCTTCTTCTTTACTAAGAAAAACTGTCCTGACATTCAGCTTTTTTGTTCACGTCTTAGTTTGTACATTACTTTTGCCCTACACGTTACAATTCCAACGTAGAGGGAACATTTAGCTAGAGTAACATACATTTATTCAATTTTAGTGGTTATAAGGAGTAGGTCCAAAAATTTACTCTGGCTGTGGGAGTTTGGGGTCACCTTTTTAGGAGAATAACTTTTATGGTCATTAGAATCATTAAAGTTACGCATTTGCTTGGGAATAGGAGCACATGTGGAAGTTATGTCATAGGTGCTTCTAAAGTTGATAGTTACAAAAGGCAGCCAACAAGACAGGGAATGTTATGGATACTATGCCTGAGACAGAAATACAAGTTATTAATGATATTTACCATGCAACGAACTAGATGGGCTGTCCAAGGCTCCAAGCGCTCTTCGATAGAAGTGGTGCTTGTGTTTCCAAGGCCTAAGTTGCTTTTTTCTTCCACATTCACAATGATAAGTGGCAAACTCCTGACTCCCACCCCAACCCCCGCCCCGTTTGTTGTGGTCGTTTCAGTACCTTTCCAGTGTGCTGCACCTTAACTGTCAATATTGTAAGCACGCATTATGATGGACTTCCAAGCTCTTGTAGTTATAGTTACTGATGCCCACGTAACTTGTGTCGGCAGTGGCTTAAAGGTAAACCTCTAGGTTTTTACTTGCTGGGAAAACTCATCACAAGGTGCAAAAGATGTGACTGGAAACTGATTATAGTGCGAGGTTGCGACTCTGTGAACTCTTAAGAATTTTCTATGAAAAAAACCTTAGAATCTACAAGTGATTGAACATTCTATATCAGAATTGTTACCTAAATTGGCGTTTAATAAATGTGAAATAAAAAACATTCTAATTTGTGCAGCTAATAGTGTGGATAAGGTACCATGTTTTATAGCTGGAAATTATGGTAATAGGCCTAAAGTATAAACACCACTGTAAACATGTTATAGATTACTCCATTACAATACCATTGTGCATAACTGATCATAATAGAATACTCCATTTATCATTAGATGTAAATGCCAGGAAGGCATTGAGAAAAGATTTTACGTAATTGAAGTCACCAATGCACTTGTTCTGTTGTTGCGTCTCTAACTGTCCAAAAGATATTTATGTGTAATCTTAATTTCCATAACCTGATTGGTCTTGTTACAGCTTGTGTCAACATCAGGTCACGCTTCCTTTAATAATTTGTGTCCTAAGTTGCCTGCAACGTTAACATATGCTCCACCTGGCACGGCGACATGTTATTTTGTGGTAATGAAAGTATCGCTGATGGTGCAATTTTTTTCTTTTCTTCATAAGTAATGATATGTATTAACAAGGAACACCAAGGGGGTGACACCCATTTACACAAAAAGCCGATGTTGCAAAATTTGTTTATGGGGACACTCACATTTTGGTATCAGTTCTGACACTGATAGGCGTTGTTATGGCCTGTGTATTTTTGGTATTGGCGTTTCATTGGATGGTATGTCATTGGCGTTTCATATGCATTATTCTTTGTGTTACAGACGCTGCGTAAAACCGAATGGTTAATGTTGTAATTTCAATAAGGTAGCTGGGTTTGGAAATATCTCGTTATTGATTGGATTTTGCACAGGTGGTGTTTCTTGAAGGTTGGTGATAGCTCTGCAGAAGATGATTGCTGCAGTCTCATAATGAAGGCTGGAAAACCTGGAAACTTTAAGATGTTGGAACCTGGGAAGCCTCCACCTGCAAAGAAAGCTCGAAAGGAGCGGAATAGGGGGAAATATTCTGGAACTGCTAGTTCAACTGAGGATATGGAACAACAGATCTGGAAAGAATTTCCAGAAGACCTTGTTGAAGCTGTCATTGCAAGACTTCCCGTCGCGACATTCTTCCGCTTCAGATCAGTTTGCAGGAAGTGGAATTCCTTGCTGACGTCCCGTAGTTTCTCCCAACAATGTTCTGAAGTCCCACAAGCCCAACCATGGTTTTATACCATAACTCATGAAAATGTGAGTACTGGAGCTATGTATGACCCTACCTTGAAGAAATGGCACCACCCTACTGTTCCTGCTTTGCCAACAAAATTGATAGTCTTGCCAGTGGCTTCAGCTGGGGGTCTCGTCTGTTTTCTTGATATTGGGAATAGGAGTTTCTATGTATGCAATCCTCTTACTAGGTCTTTCAAAGAGTTGCCAGCCAGATCTGTTAAGGTCTGGTCTCGTGTTGCTGTTGGAATGACTCTTGATGAGAAATCGACTAGAGGAGGCTATAAAATTATCTGGGTTAGTTCCAACGGGGAGTATGAAGTTTACGACTCTGCAAAGAACAGTTGGAACCGTCCAGGTAGCGTGCCCTCAAGTATCAAACTTCCGCTGTCACTGAACTTCGGGTCACAGGCAGTGTGCATTGATAGCACACTTCATTTCATGCGTTCAGACCCTGATGGGATTGTGTCCTATAATATGGTGACAGGGGATTGGAAGCAGTTTATAGTCCCAGCCCCTCTGCATCTGAGTGATTACACACTCGCGGAATGCGGCGGGCAGATCATGCTTGTGGGGTTGCTAACAAAAAATGCCGCCACATGCGTGTGCATATGGGAGCTGCAGAGAATGACTCTCTTGTGGAAGGAGGTTGACAGAATGCCAAACGTATGGTGCTTGGAGTTTTACGGAAAGCACGTTAGGATGACTTGCTTGGGTAACAAAGACTTGCTTATGTTGTCGCTTAGATCTAGACAAATGAATCGCTTGGTTACCTACGATGTATCAAGGAGGGAATGGCTGAAGGTTCCTGGCTGCGTGCTTCCACGCGGGAGAAAGCGCCAGTGGATTGCATGCGGCACTGCTTTTCACCCGTGTCTGACGGCTGTGGCCTGATTTAGCAGTGATCAAGATTCCGGGGGCACCACCGGGTTTGGGGTGAGGTCGTATGGGTCATCCTCATCCCTGCATCCTGCCCAATTTCCTTTGTGATAAAACAAGTATGACCCCATTCAATTATGATTATTATCTTTTCCCTTTTCTTGTACAAACATTTAGATGTCAACTTTTATTTTCAGTTGCATCTCTAAAATGCCTATTTCCTTTCCGCTTCCTAATGTGTCCTTTAGTTTTGCATGTTTATATTTTGCTACCCAAAGTAATCATTCATTATTTTTGCTTAGGAGCGTACTAGAGTACTTTGAAAACCTTCCATAGTGTTTCAACACCGTTTCTAAGAAAATATCTCTCCTACTTCTCTCTAAGAAAACTTTCCCCAGCTAGCCACCGCGGCCGCCCCACCGTGCGATGGCGCGCGTGGGGCGGTGGCCGGAATCCGGCCTAGGACAGGTATACATCTTGTTTTCTTCTAGTGCGTTTTTGCTCTGAGGGTGGTCGTCCTTCGCGGCCGGCGGTTGATCGCGGATGGAAGTCGATGGCAGAGTACGGCGAGGTGGCAGGCGCCATCCTACCCAGCCACGATCGGGGACGATGATGTCCGTGCCTCCGCCGATTCGCCGGATCTCTTTAGATCTGTGAAGATCGAGGGTTTTCCTTGATCTTCTAGATCTGATAGGTCTTGCTCGAAATATTGATCATGGGTTTGCTTGGTTGTATTGTTGATTGAAGAGGTTTGGGTTTGCTAGGGTTAGATCTTTTATTGCGGAAGTGGCCAGAATCTTACCGGCGGTGACCAGAATCCTACCGGCGGCGGCCGAAATTTTTGCCGACAGTAATCAGGGCTTTTTAGTTGGCTGTAGGGTGTCTGTTTTGGTTTCTATGCTCAGTGTTTAGGGTTTTGGTGTAGTACGCCGTGTTGTCCTGTGGTGGGGGGGTGGGGGGTTTGGGGCCTTGGCTGGGTTTTGGGGGTCTTAGGCGTGTTGGGGTGGGGAAGGGGGAGTTGAGGCCCTAGGGAGGGGGGAGGGTTTTCCAGGGTAATCTACTCTAGGGGTTTGGGTGTGGAGTAAGGTTATGGGGGGTGGGGGGGGGGGGGGGGGGGTGGGGATGGAGTCAATTACAGTCTAGTTGAAGCCTTGTTTGTGATTTTTGGTTTGATGCCCGGCTAATTGGTGCCGCGTTTTGGAGGGAAGTCGCCGGTGAAATATTGTGAACCATGCATGGTTTTCTGCCTCTTATATTTGCATTGTGATCCCGTTGATTGCCGAGTACATCTGTGATTTTCGTCGGCTCCCGTTGGCTCCTCATTGTACTTTTTGTGTCATTTAAATTTATAGTGTTTTCTTTTTAGTATACGTTGTGTTTATAACCTTTAGACTTAGGCTTATTACTTAAAGTTAATCTAAAGTGTAAGATATGCTCTGCTTTAGTTTAATTGTAATCGGTTTTGAGTTTATAGGTTCGTTGTTAGTTTCTGACATTTGTGGTCGTGTATACACAGAGTCACGGGAATGTCGTGACCTTTACTCGCCGTTGGGCAATTCTGTAACCCTTTTAATTATCAATGCTATTCTCTTATTAACAAAAAAAACACCGTTTCTAGATGCAGGGTGTTCTATTAGGTGCTGCTTTCCATTGGCTGTTGCCTTCTTGGCCTCTACTTGTAATGTCCCTGTTTCTTGAGTTTCTTGTAAATTGTTTCTCTGCGGTAGTACATTAATATGGAAACTTGAGATTCTTGAACCGGTTTGTCGCCATAACTATACGACTTTTGTTCTTGCCTGAAGTCCTATGATTTATCCTTGGGGTACTTGGAATGTGGTGTTTTTTTGTGTGTGGGTAAAATAGGAAAATAACATCGATAAATTAAGGTTACAAAGTTTTTCAAGTCGCCCAATGGCTAATAAAGGGCACGACATTTGCGTGACTCTTTATACAACCGTAAAGGTAAGAAATTAATAGCTTATGTATAGACCCGATACAAAGTACATTTAAACTAAAGCAGAGCATATTGGCCTCTCTATACCAAGTAGTCAAATAGGGGAGGGAGGTCAATGCAACATACCATGTCTGCGTAATTTTGAACAGAATGAAGATTTATAGATGTTATTATTAAACACAAAAGGGGGTTACTTGATTACATGGTTTAATGTTCAACAAAATCCACAAACTGATGTAAGTAATTTTGCTCCCAGATGTCTACATATTTGGCCATTTGGGCTCAAGATAGGAAACAGCGGAGCAGCCATCAGCTAAATCTCCTATGACCATTCCATGCTTACAAGCCCCCACCTGTTGCTGTCCTGATTATCTGAAACAAAGCTGAACAATAGCGAAAGAAAATTGGTTATGTAGCTGCAAAGCACCATTTAGAAATCTGGAAAAAGTGAAGCGCATTTTGTTAACATGACATCGAAGCAAAGAACGAAATCAAAGAAATCCGAGGTAAATCTTACATGATCCGATGACAACAAACACGAAGAAACCAAGCAACAAGGGGCCAACAGGATAATCATCTCCTTTCTTTACAACCGTCTCGGGCACGGCTCCTCGCTTGGTGATGTTCTTCTCAAACCTCTCTATCTTCCTATCTGCAAGACGCCTTGATGTTGTCTGGGTATGCAATAAACACCAGGGTCAATACAACGATGTCTAGCCAAAGGAAATCAACCAAACCAGTTTGGGACTCGAAGACCGATGCAAAAAATTATGTAGAAACACATGGTAAAGACAGCAATTAGCTTAAATTTTCCGAATAACAAATAGATGTTAAAACTATTTGAGGAGTTAGATGAACAACATTGGATCGGGAACAGTGATAACCATTGAACATTTATTTCATTTTGATAGTTAGAAAGATTTCAAAGGACAAACTAATAATTTCACGCCATTTCCATGACAACACGCGCAATCTGTTAACTTGCCATCTGCTCCCGTCAAACTAGAGTTCGGGTTAACATGTTATGTTTGTCAAATCAAAAGTCTGATATCATATAAAGTTATTATGAACCCAACAATGTATACCATCTTGTATGTCATGCTTTAACCATATCACACTTTAACACAATGTAACCGATGTTTATGATCTTTTACATGATTCATGCATGCACCTTCTGAAATTGACTCGTCCATATTACAGAACAATCACGACAAACAGTTACAAATTTATCGGCGCCTCGTCCAGTCTAGCGTGTAAAACCTAGACCTTTTCTATATCTAAATTAAGATGATCATCAGGAACCTAATCCACACTGGAACTAGAAGCCAAAAGGAACACAAATTTTCCAAAACATCACTATGGTCACAGAATCTGAATGAGAGAATGTAGGCGGGACGAGATTACCATAGTTACGGGGAGAACCGGTGGCCGGAAAAAACAGTGTCGCCGGTGATATTGTAAGGTGAGGTAATCCTTTTCCTTTGGCTTTCCGGCGAGAAACGGGAAACTTACGATTCAACGTCGTTTCAGCACCACTTGATTTATTTGTGAGCTTCTAATATTTTCAGGAGGACGGTGGAGCCTCTATTTATAGCGGTTGGGACTCTTGAGGGGTCCACGCGATGCTTGTGTCACTACCTTGCTCGTGATTGGATGCAACACGTAGTTTGACCACGCGTCATCTTATGATTGGGCAATTATATGCCTGGAGGGCTCTAAAGACTGTAATTAGTATCCAGTATACGTAGTGGATTCGGTTCGAGACCTCGGATCGGATTTGGAAAAGAGTCTTTTAGTGGTAAAAAATTGTAAAATCCGTCGCTATAAGCGGTTGTTTCGCTTCTATTTAGGATAGACGATTTTTAGAATCTTTGTTCTACGTGGGATCGGATTGCACGCACCTTTGCAGACTCGAGTTGAAGGTTTTTCTCTTTTCCTGACTCTCGTATCTCGGGCTAATGAGAGCTGTTAGAATTTTTAAAAACACTTTTAGTCGCTAAAACACGTAAAAACAAGAATTAAAGCCACATCACCCTGGGCCACGTTCATTACCATTCTCGCTCTTTCTTTTTATATATTGGATGGATCGTGAAGCTAAATTTGGACTAAAAAATAAGCACCTAAATAGATTGTCTTTTTTTAATGTAAGGTCACAGTTAGAACCGGCAAGTGAATACCCGCGGTTGATCTGTAGGGTATGATTATGGTGGATAAGGGTAGAATTGGCAAACGGGTACTTTCTTTTTATTTGTTATAGTTCAGAATATCTTAATATTGCATTGATCTTTCTTGATTCTCGGTATTAAAAAGATAAATTTCCTAAACTTTGAATGAACTTTCTTAGCGTAGTCAACTAGCAGGTTGACCCAAACTTGTTGCATGTGTGAACCAGAAATTGCACAAACAAAGGCACAAGATGGCAGTAATCAATCATTGTTTGACTGTTATTAAGTTTTGAGCAAAAAGATCGCACAATAGTTTTGCATTGCCGGCAGGTCACGTGGATTATATCAGGTCAAAAAGGTGTATAACCATACGCACTCCAACTGTTCCCTTTGACGCTAAGAAAATGATGCTGACCTCTTGCTTTAAATCTCCAATTTTGCTTAAAGTTTGGTCAAGCCTTGGCTACAGCAAAAAGTGTGTTGCTAGGTCCTCTGCAGTTCCATTATTAATTTATTATCATCACACACACATGCATGCCAGCATGGACGTCTCACCGTCAAATAATGCAGAGAGACAAACGAAGAAAAGAATGTTGGATGGTCTGAAATCAACGGTCTCAATCATCTAGAACTGTTTAATTTATTCAAAAATAACTCCTTGCATCTTGTAGTCCGTTCTCTTATCATATCAGCTTCATAGTTTAACCGTTTTCTATAGTCGAATCCAATGGATAGGAATCATGTAATATTTACTCGATGCATAGACTTCCCGGCATCTAGTATTCTAGTCGAAGGGAAGGGAGGAAGCAAGCAAAGTAAGAGCCATGCCTCCACACCCTTTTAATAATAACTTTGTGTGTAAGAGGTTATAACAGTAAAGTTCATAAAGACAATCCCTGTTTACCAATTTAGCTGAAAAGTTTCAAAGAGTAGGTTATCAGCCAGGGATAGAAGGTCGTATCATAATATGTGCATGAGAGCTTCCTGACAGTTGCAATAAGGAAGTACAAAGACCTTTATCCCATCAGTTAAAGCAGTACAAGGCTGTAGGTTGAAGGCAACAAAGAACTGCAGACCAGGTTAGAATGAAATGAAGAATTCGAGCTGCTGAGCCTGCATATTAGAACTTATGAGGCATAAACATAAACATAAAAGGAAACACCATGAAAAACTTTCCTCTAAATGAAACAAGCACAAAAATTTGGAAACCCTGTTTTGAAGGGGAAAAGGAGAAAAGAATAAAAGATGGCAAAGTAGTCTCGTATATCTGTAAATCCTATACATAAAAGCATGATGGGGCCTGAGAAAACCTATTTCACCAGAGACGTCAATCATTTACACCGTGCCTTTTTGTATTCTCAACGGTGGTGGCAGTTAGTGGGTGTTTGGGCGGTGGTGGTGGTGGTTGGGGGGGAGGGGGATGTGAGATGTCATATTCCTGTGAAGATGAAAGCTGCAGTCTCCAACTCATATAAGATGTCAACTTTGCAAGAGGCAATTATCTTTGACCAATTGAGATGGAAGAAAAGAAAGCGCAGAGAAAAGAGCAGAGGAGCTAGCGAAGTTCATCTTCATAGAGAAAAGATGCAGTCTCCAACCACTTGGATAGCATGACTGCATGAGGTAGGCAATGTTGCAAAGAGCAATCTAATGGAATTTCAATACTAATTTGCAGATGGCTACAAATGCAGTTTAAGAACTAAAAAGGAACCAGCTTCATATTCTACTTTTAACAACCAAAAAATTTATACATAGAGGTGTAAAAAGAAGATGCAATTTCGAAACAAACAAATTTGGAAGAGAAAATTGAGCTATTTATGAAACTGTAGGGTTAATAAGGCGGTAGACATACGTGTCGGCATGTTCCAACTATTTAACATATCTTCTTTGATGCAAAAAGCAGCGGTTGAAAGAAGTATATGCAGCCATCACCTTTGAAAACTCGGAAGAAGCTCTACTTGGGATGACACCAAGCATCATTTGCTTTTAACATTTGACTGCACAATCTCGAGGCTGTAGATTCCCTTTCTTCATCCGGAAATTGCAATCAGACAGGAAGTTAGGATCATTTGAGGAAATCCAACAACAATGGAGAGGAGATTTCACCCAAGCAGTCAATTAGTACTATTCATGTCAGAGGAGATTCCCATTCTTCAAATGCTTCACTCTCTTGTATTTGTTCCTTTACTTTGTTATCCTAAAACAACTCTATATCATCCACTGTTTTGACACTCCTCATATCTCTTCCCTCTCCTCCTTTAGCTTTTCCATTTCTATCAGCTATATTCTCTTCATTCTCCATGATTTCTGCTTCTTTAACATCAATTATCACATGAAGAAGTTCCAAAGGAGTAGCTGCCGGATCAAGCTCCCGACAACCTTTAGGAGCATGTGGCGCTTCTTGCCCTGTAAGCAGATAAGAAGGGACATGATGGGAAAAACGAAACATCTCTTCTCTTGGAATCCTCTTTACTGCCTTGGCATCCAAGTGGCAGTGGAAGAGTGTCTTGAAGCCTGCTACTTTGACTAAGGGAGTAACAGTGACACCCAGTTCCTCATCATAGTTTTCAAGTACTTCCACCATGTCGTACTTGTGTATTACTTCATCTGCTGTCAGCTCATTCCAGTCCGGGGACCAATTCCTGTAGAGAGCCCAAACGTCGCCCTTCTTCGGATAAATGCTAACCACCCCATGTGTGCCTTTTGTCCACCTAACCTTGTGAGAAAAAGAATTCACCGAGTTATTGATTTCATGTTTGCCTATTCTGAAATCACCGCACGTTTTTGCAAAACCAGAACCAATCCAATTCATTGGGCCGAGTTCACTGTTGGTCTTCGAGTTAAGCCAACTTATCCGCACCTTGAATGGATTTAGAGAAATCATGTTATGAATCATCGCATAGTATCGAGGCATGCCATCATCATCATCATAGGCAGCCCATACCTGATTTTCTCCAAAGCACTTTTCAGTTCGATCCCGGTCAAAATCATGAAAATCTGGATCTGGAACATCAATCGACATTGGTGTCATAGATCCCTTTGTTGAATTATCAGCAGAATTAGTTCGATCAGACTTGCTGGTAGGGACTCTATTCCAGGCATCAACTTGCTCACTAGAATGAACATTTAGTCTAGCACCATTTAATAGGGCGCTGTCTTCACCTTTTCCTCCTTTGGCTTTCCCGTTGACATCCTCCACCCCATCAACCGCTGATCTCGCCACGGTAGCTGAGCTCCATTCATGCAGTTTCTTACGAATTTCCACCCTGGCCTTCTCCATCAGTAAAGACTGAATCTCAATAGTGGAGGCAACCCTTTTACCACTAGACTTGCTACTTCCGACCACCTTCTCATGTTCCAAACAACCCTGTTTCAGTCCTGTCGCCATGCCCATTTGATCCATATTGTCCCTGTTTGCACTAAGATCGTCAATGCCTCTTCTTCTCTTTGCAGAATTAGAGTGCCCAGATGATGAAGTCCCAGCTGTTCTTTTAGAGACATGATACTTCCTCCGCAAAGCTTCCTCCCTCTTGGTTGCTGCCTGCGCTTCTTCACGCTCTCTCTTCACTTTTTCATAGGCCTGATGAACCATGCTTGCAGCTTGAGCAGCAGATGCAGCCCCAGTTGCTTTAGAAAATGGACCCCACTGGACGTTAGAGTTACTAGACGTATCCGGAACATTGAAAACCTTTGATCCCCCATTTGAATTTGATGAGTTGCTCCTTCCCAGAGCGTTCTTGCTTGCCCCCTGATGCTTTGAGTTTTGACGATGCTGAGAGTGACTCTGATGGCTAGGAACTTTAGAACCACTAAAAGGCGGGGGTGAGGTTTCTGCAGCAAAAAAGGCCACGTGGCAATTTGGGCAGAGGAGATTATGGTTGAGATAAAAAATCTCATACTCATACTGCATCTTGCATCTATGGCATACAGTCCAAAAGGTATCTTGTTTTGGCTTTTGAGATGCAGCAGGAACAGAAGAGGCAGGTGCCTTACTTGTTTTACTCTTGGGAATTGTATTACTCATGGGAGCCGTGTTACTCTTATGAGTTGCCTTACTTATGGGAGTCGTACAACTCTTGGGAGTTGTATTGTTCTTCGGAGTTGTATTAGCCTTGGGTGTTGCACTACTCTTGGGAGGCTTCATGTGCGAGGTTGTACTCTTGGTGAAATTATAAAAACCATTCGACTGAGGTGATGTCGACCCTCCACTTTGAGGCGGAGCTTTCGGCTGGAAAACTTTGGCATTCCTCTTTTGGTCATATGCTTGTCTCTTGGTCTTATCAGACAACAAACTCCAAGCTTCCGACAGAAGCCTAAATGCCCCATCAGCCCCAACAGACTTGTTTTTATCGGGATGAAGCACGAGAGCCAGCTTCCTGTATTGTTTCCTAACTGTCTCATCATCAGCCCGCGGACTCACACCAAGTATCCCATAATAATCTGCCTCCCCATTTATCTTATTCTCTGCAGAAGTATACACATCTAGGGTAGCTAACATATGGGAAATGCCTTCAAGGCCAGGATACAAATTCTGGGACTTTGAAGCAAATCTTTTCGCCCCCGCATAATCCTTGGACAAAAACTTCTTCTCAGCCACTTCTTTCGCCCTTGCCGCTTCATCCCTGTTGCACTCCATGAATCTCAGCTGCCACTTCCGTTAACACAAAAACTAACGAAAATCAGCCACCAAACAACTTCTTGATTTACATCTTCTGGGTTTCCTCATAGTTTAATCTGTACAATGCAAGCCCTAATTTACACACCCCAAAAAAATATCCAAGTGAAAAAACAACTATAGCAGAAGCTGACCACATCAAATGGAACTGAAAAACATGCCAAAGAGAAATTGCAAGGTGATATTAGTGTTCTGAGAGCGCCCCCTTCCATGTAATTCTTTATAAAATAAAATAAAAGGAAAACCCCCTCATTTGTTGCCTAAGGTTCACAATTGTCACCAAAATGGAACTTTTAGTGACGGAAAAGCATATAAGGAGGTAAAAACAGCATCTCGCAAAAAAAGCCTTGTTCTTTTGCAGATATTCCACCGATTGAAAAAGAAACTGGCAAAGAAACCCAGTTCACTCGCTATGTAGCTTTACGTGGTTGCAGTTTGTGCACAAATAATAAAGCACAGGGATTTCCATTAGCAAGAAGATGAGTGCCGTTCATGCATTCCACAGGAAGTTGTCAAAAGAGAATCCCAAATCAATTTTAGAGGAAATGCAACCATGCAGTGTGCAAATGACTCAGAACTTTATGGAGATAGATATAACAGATTGACCCATGTAGTTTGTAGAAGACAATCAGCTCAAAAAGCTACAGTTCACCAATCAAATATCCCAATTTGATCACTCGAAAAACGAAACCCTAGGAATAGCGACAGTAATCATTAGCGGCGATTTTTAATACAGAGTAGAGAGAGCCGTACCAGAAGGAGATATTGCAGTCTATGGTGAATTTGAATCGAAGAGACGCCATGGACAGAGCTCCATCACGCAAATTTGATTTTTGTTTTTTTGCCCCCTCTTTTTATCAAAAAATGCCCAAAACTGGACTCTTTGTCAAAACCTCTCCAAAAGAAGGTGGTCTTTTCCTTGGTTTAAAAGCCATTCCTTTCCTTCATTCTTAACCCTAACCAAAGACAAGTTGTGTTGGGTTAGAAAACTTGACCATGGTTACTTTTATACTCTTGAGAATGATGTGCAAAGCATGCCGGTGATCGCCTCGAGAAGACATTACGTGGAACGATTCAGACCGTTCATACTACGATATTCTTACTTTCCGGCAGATATACGTTTATTCTGTTCATGATTCGGATTCAAATTTGAATGTTAGAGCGGCGATCCCACTTTTGATAATATTTGTTTGTTGGTAAATTAGAAAAGTCGGGTTTTTATTCAGATAATATATTGAATGATAAGGGTTTTGTTTTTTGAACAAGGAGTTATGTGGTACCCACTACCAATATCTAACTTTTACTCTCGATATAACTTTTTAATTAGTTTTTTTCGATGTTTGGCGTATCATAAAGTAAAAAACTTTAATCTCAAATAGGACAAGTTGGATTGATCTTGAACTTTACGATGTACTCTTCTATTTTTCATCTTATTGTGATTAAGATTTTCTTGCCTGAAGTATCGCATTTCATGAAACTACAGCGCGTCGTCTCGGGTAGATAGTAAAAGGATTTTATTGCTGTGTTATCACATTGGTCTCAAAACGTTACTAATAAGTGGCCCAAACCATTTTAATATGTTGGAATTGCATTGGTCCAAGAGAGAAAAAGCTAGTTTGTGTGACATCACAAAAAAGTTAGGTCAGGCAAAACCAGAAATGATAAATATGTAATTAATGAATGTATGAGGGTATAAATGTATGTTCAGAAAAGCAATAAGATTATATTTTTAAATTTTAACTCTCAACATGTATCAAATAAGTGGACTAGATATATTAAAAAGTTGGGACCTACTATTTTAAATGCATTAAATTGTTGGATACTATTTTTGGAAATATACAAATATACTGTAAGTTTTATTAACAAAAATACTATTTTCACTCCCTTTTATACTCTTTTACCATTTCTTGTCGTTGAAGATAAGTTTTAGCGATAGTTGTTAAACCTTTAAAGGTCAATAAGGGGTTGAATACCATATAAGGAGGTCAGAATAGTCTCCCCCTTAATTGACTACCATTAAATTAGATATAAACATACTTATATGTTGTTTTAATACCATTTTTGACACCTTTTTTTTGTGTGTGTGTGACTATATGTTCATATTAAGTTAATAAGTAGTGTTTGGAAAAGGGTACATATGGTGCTTCAAAAAGTAAAGTTTTAAAAATTGTAAATTAACACAAATGTTATAGAAGTATCAATGTAAAAACAAAGAAAAGGGTATTGAAAGATAGGCATTTATATTGGAAAATAGTAGGACCATCGTCGCCATTTGTATTTTCCAAATCCATGCATTTCAAATATCATTCAAACGAATTCATCCAAATGAAGCCTAACAGTTTAAATTTCATTCAATGGCCATGTTTCGTGTATGGTCAAACCCTGAGACATGGAGATAGATCAATTAAGGACTATTTAAGAATGTTAAAGCAGCTATCATCCTAATATTTGCCTTTTGTTTAGCGGTTTTTTATATACGTATTCAATCCGTGAATAGTTTAGAACACGCAAAATAATATGAAACACATACCCAGTTTTGGCTCCACGATGATCGACGAAGGATAGCGAATAACAATCAGAAGGCTTTGCAAAAATACAATTGCATGCTCTAGGAATTTTCTCTCTTTCTTCGCCCTATACCTCTTGGTTTTTCCAGGGGGTGTAGGTATCTCATGTAGCCGTACTTATATTGATGAGAGAGGATGCCTAGTCAAGCACTTATTAGGCAAAGTATAGGTCTCCTTATGAAAGACCCCAACAATTTACTAAAACTTGCACCAAGTCAACCACATACATCTTTACATAATTGAGTATTAGCCTGCTAAAATTATGTAATGTATTGGAGTTTTTTATGTCCCATGATGGACCAATCAATATTTTAGCATCTTAACGAAATTTAAAACCTACAGATAATATATTTCCACATAGGTAAAAGCTTCATTAACATTATACTTTTCTTTAATTTTAACAAAAGACTATTCTCATCCATAGTAGCCAAATATTTAGGCTCTGTTTGACAAAACCTTTTTTTTTTTTTTTTTCAAAAAAAATAAAATTAAAGAGCATCTTAAATTTTGTTTTTTACAAAAACAAGTGGGTGTTTGATAACTCATTTTTTATTTTGAGTTTTACCAAAATGAGAATAATCTTACCCTCATTAGATATTAAAAAAAAGAGTAGAAATAAGTGTACTGACTAATACATTATATTGCGTGATAATGAATTTTTGAAATATAAAGATGACAAAGAGTTCAATGTGCTTTCTACTCGACAAAATACCTAATACACGTTGGCAACTCTTTTTCATGCACCAAAAGCCTCGTAAAAGGGATAATGGAAGAGCTTTTATGCGGAAAAAAATTAATTAAATAAATAAATAAAACGCAATTAATATGCATTTGAAGATAATTCTGAACCCATGTGCAATAAATCAGTTATAAATTATAGCAATACGAATGAGAGGACTCCAAAGCGTTTTATAAGTTAGATTTCCCGAATTCATGTGAATTAGTTTGGACATGGAATTTACGAATATGAATGAGCAGATTGAGAGCTTTGTTGTGAATGGATTTAAAACAGCTGTTGTGATTGAGTTATTTGAAACAAAATCAGTCAAAACAAGAAGGGGGGAACGACAGGGACCGCCGCGGGGGAGGGGAATGTGGTTTTAAAAATTAAGGGCGACTTGAAAAAATTAATCATAATTAAACCTAACAACACTTTTTTTTTTCAGTTCCACAAAAAAAAAAAAAATAAAAAACAGTTTTTTTTTTACAAAAACAAATGGGTGTTTGATAACACAGCTTTTATTTTGAGTTTTTTTTTTTTGTATGTTTAATAACCCAGTTTTTTTTGTGTGGTGGTTTGCTGTGGCTGTGGTCGCCGGAGGTTGCCGCCGGCCGCCGAAGGTGGCTACCGGCTACGGACGATGGGAGGGTGGTGGTGGTCTAAAAAAAAAACGAAACTCATTTTTGGAGTTTTAAAAATAGCATTGGTTTTAAAACTGAAGAAAAAAAAATTGGTTACCAAATGCGTTTATTTTTTCCAGTTTCCAAAACTGGAAAACAAATGGAAAAAAAATTCATGTCAAACGAGGCCAAAAGTTGCTCAAACAAAAGTATTCAATTTGACCAATTTACCATCAAACAATACCCACGATCATTCAATGAGCAACTTCATTAATATGCTATCGACGCAATGCCAAGTAATTATCATATGCTATTTAAGGGTATAACAACAAGTAGGTGATAATGAAGGAGATAACATTTAAGAGATACTTGACAAATGAGATAAGAATGGTTGAGTTTGAACTACCGTCATCACGCATATGTCCACCACTTCAACACTTCAAAAAAGTTCCCTGAAGAACCCTGAAAATCCATTCGGTCAAGACCTAACCATCATACATTTTTCTTGGTGCTATACACAGACCAAAAACTAAAGCTATGCAACTACAAAGCTCTAGAGTTTGACAACCCTAAATTAAAAATAAAAAAAAATACGATAGAAGCTCTCTATAGGAAAATGATGTGTACATTAAAGCTTTAATCAATGGAGAGACCAAACTGGAGAGAGCTGATGACTTTAAGTTTGCTCTCTCAATTTATTGAGCTCCATCCTCTCTTAAATGATGTAAATTTAGAAAATGAAGAGAAAAGATTAAATCTTGAGTACAAATGTTTCACCAATGAACATAGAGGCTTAGAATTTGATTTTTACTATGTATGATGAAACCGTAAATCATTTTATGGATTGGATTTAAAATATAGCCGTTATTGAAAAATTAAAAATGAATTTTTGTAAAACTAGTCGTTATGTCCAGATCTGTTACTTATAGTTAATTGTATCCCAATTTTGATGTTTGTAAACACAGTCAAGTATATTCACTATTGTAGTAACCTTCAATGGATTTATTTAAATAAAAAAATCAATTTACTTGTTTTAGGCATAACTCTCTCTAGAAACATTGAACTGAGGTCGTTTTTGTGTTTGTAAGTTAATACAAGATTTGTCAGAATTATGAAAATATTAGCTACAATATTGTCTTTAAGAATATTTCAGTTAGCTCCAAAGTTGACCTCATTTTTTAGAAACACGTTTGTTTACAAGATTATCACACACAAGGGTTCCTAAACCATAAGCATCGATCCAAGCATCACATCAAGATAATTACAATAGACAAATAAATTGTACCTGAAAGTAGCATAATCTCTGCATTCTTTGTTGTTTTTATATATTAAATTTAATGAAGTTTTCTAGCATGTCCGAGTATAATTTTAGGCTCATTCATGTAATCAAGTTTTCAAAAGTGTATTCATGAGTTTGTATATATAAACTTAGAGTGTGTTTGGATGGACAATTTCAAAGTACCTTTCATTTCAAAATCCATTCATTTTAAAATTCGCTGATTTACAAATTTATGAAATTGCAATTTTAGTGTTTGGGCGATTTTGAATAAGCGAGTATTTTATGCGAAGATTTACATCTGAAAAATTGAACCTAGATAATAATTTGATGGTATATGAATAAAAATTAGAGTGAGAGAGTTTCTTTTTTTTACTGGAAGAGGGTTGCTAAAATTATGGAGACAAAAAAAATGTCACTTTCTCTCTACATTTGTGGTAAGAATTTGCCAAATAACTAGTCTGGACTAGTTATTTGTACATAAAATTTTAGCACACTGAAACTCCCTTTCAAATTCCTCCTCAAATTTGGTAAATCCATCTCATCATAACCCAAACAAGGAATTTGGTACGATGTATTTGCAAATCCTCCATAAAAGTGAAATCTCCAATTCAATTATCTCATCCAAACACACTCTTATTACATATCAATTCAAAGCACACATTAAAACACAATCTGAAACCAATAAAAACAACCCTAAGAGAGGGGGGGGGGGGGGGTGAATAGCATTTGTAAAGATTAATTGGAAATTTAAGTTAATCATAAACATAATCTCAATCAAACCAATGAAAAGATCAATCAATATATTACCTACACAATCTCAAGCAATTATAAAGCAATAAGTAAACAGATTGAGTCTAAGATAATTGACAAGAAGATTTAAATGGTTCAGCTTGAAC
Source organism: Escallonia rubra (assembly GCA_033065855.1). NCBI lineage: Eukaryota > Viridiplantae > Streptophyta > Magnoliopsida > Escalloniales > Escalloniaceae > Escallonia > Escallonia rubra. Next base: position 425,639 of record JAVXUO010002827.1, read on the forward strand.
TACCATCAAGCCTACATTCACCTCTCTAAAGTAGTCCCTTGCAAGATAACTAGAATCATCTAGTAACAATCTTCTTCCGAGTCAAGATCAAAACCCTTACAAATACTTGGTGATATCTCCACACTAAGCACAAGTCTTGAATCCATAAACCTTACCTGAGACTTGACAACCCCAAGCCTTGAAGCGCATTCCATTAATAGGCACTGAAATATAATATGTTTCATAATATGGTTTATCTCATCTCCGTTTTCCATTCACATGCTCATGAGTTCGTCGTTTTTTGAGCCATTTGTGAGCAAGCGAAAATTTTAATTTAGTGAGACAATATGATGCTCCCGCATCTACTAGGACATCTATATTTTATGATTGATATCCTTTGAATTCAAATGCTAATTCCACGTAAGAAATATCCAAGCTTACTGCCATCTGCTTGTTATTTATTTTTAGTTTTTCTTGGAGGTTTATAAGCTCTAATAATACCCACAATGTCTTGAATTAAGATTATTGCCTGATAAACTCCTTTCTTAAAAAAATTTCTATAGTGATAGATAGTGATGTTACTATCACTATGCGTAACGTTTTTATACGAGTTGACGAAATTCGTTTTATCGAAATGGTAACTATTTTGTTTGCAATAATATCATAAATGAAACTTTCTTCCTCCTTCATGGTAGCATTCTTCCAATTCTGCTTTAGGTAGATGTTCTAGGTCTGGAAGACACTGCATCTTTGAGGATGACGGATCCTTTATTTTCCATTACGTGCATTTGATCTAGTTATTTACTAATGGTGTGCTATCACCCATTTCTTTGCCCATAATAGTTGTTTCGGGTTTATCTGAACATTTCTACTTGTTTGTTCAAATAGTTAGACTTTGCTATTTATCATTTTACCTAGTGGATTTGTTGTGTTTACCACCCTCTATACTGAACGGCATTATATGTAACACTTTGCAGGCTTCTCATAGTTCAGTCATGCCTTCAAATTTTGATTCACAGTCTAAATGCCCTATTAACATATAAATCTTTCAAGGTTATGAAGTAGTTTGGTGCTGTTCTAAACCAAATTAGGCCGTTATACAAGATATTTTAGATTTTTCTCATAAGGGCTTCTATCTATTATCTGTCAAACAATGGATTACTGATGCATATCTTCCATATATGAATAATGGATAAAGTCTGACTTGTATTATATCAATACGAATATAATGATATCCCTTCGCTAAGGTATTGTTTAACCTCATTTGATTTAAAGATAAAGATGTCTAATACCCTTTCTTTAGTTTGTCATGTGAAGGTTTCTCCTCTAGAGATTCCTACAATCATTTTACTTCTAAATCTGGAGGCACGTAGTCTTCGCATATTTCTCTTATCTTACTTCGGGCATCTCTCAATGGTTTATGGTTGATTAGCTAGTTTCATCCTCGATCATTTGATTTGCTCAAACTAATTATGCTATTAGCATGGAAATCGTCTTTTCTCCACGATCTTCATAGTTTTTATAACATCATGTGCCTACACTTTTCACAGCATTGTTTAAGCTTTCTTCTTTCTTCTTCATATGATGTTTTTTGATGTAATTAATAGTATTATTCTGAAACAAGTTCTCCCTCTATCTTCGTAATCTCGTTCGTTATTGGTTCATATCTTTCTTCAAATGATAAAAATGAGCTGACATTTTATTTCCCTTCTTACTTCGGCATTTTATTTGCATAACGTCCTTGCTCACCACATAATGAACAACAAACACACTCTTCTTGTGATTTTCCTTTAGAGCCTGAGGGTTTTTTACCATTAAAACTTGTATTAGATTTTTTTTTCTAATGTCTCTTCCCAGAGGTTTCGCATTTTCTCGATGGGTTAATTTCTTTTTTTTTAAGAAATTTTTTCCATCTTTTTACATATCTTTTTTTGTTTCCAAATTTTCTCAGTTTCGAAGTACTTGCAATTATACAATTTCCATATGTCATTCCAATGAACACTAAAAATTGTAAAGAAACTTGGGGAGAACTTATCTGGCAGAAGTTTGACTAGTTTTTCTCAGTTTGAAAGTTATAATCCAGAAAACACAGATGACTTCATCAAGTTTACGATATGAGTACTTAGTCTTTGCAGTAAATGAAGAGAGCTTGCTTCGAAGGCTCTTCTCAACTCAATTAAGCTAAGCTGTTGTCCATAAGTCCCACGATGGGGGTAGCTTATTCTCCATATGTTTGGTTTTAAATGGTACTCAGTTCTAGGCTTTAGGTGGGCTGTCATGCATGCTTGGTTGGTCTGATGGGCTTAATTAAAAAGGTCCAGGTTGTTCTAACAGTTACCAGATTTCTTTAGCTTCCAAGCTAGAGTTGTCTACACAAACAAGTAGAAATGATGTGTTTATTTCAAGTTTTGTGTTAAGTGAGATGGCTCTTGATCCAGTGTATGAAAGATGTATATGATGGCTATGCTATTGGACTTGAGTGCCCAAGATCTAGGTGTGATTGGGCAGAATTTAATTTTTAGTGAATTTAAGTAGCATTTGAAAACCATTTTGTATTCATTTTTTTTCTCTAGTTTTGTAAACTGGAAAAAAAAAACGTGTTTGACACACATTTTTTTTTTCTTCTTTAGCTTTGAAACCTAGTTTTTAAAACATGACTGTTTTTGAAAATTTTCATCTTGGAGTTTTGGGTTTTCAGTTTTGATTTTTGTTTTGAGATCAACCTTGCCCCGGCCACCACCAAGGAAAAACTCAAAATAAAAATTGAGTAATCAAACACCCATTTGTTTTGTAAAAAATAAAAAACTAAACTGGTTTTTGTTAATTTTTTTTTTTGAAACAGAAAACCAAAACTGTAAGTGATTTCAAACAGACTTGGTTCTGTTTGACAACATTTTTTTTTTCAGTTTCAAAATAAAATAAAATTAAAGAGCAGTTTAATTTTTTTTTTACAAAAACAAGTGGATGTTTGATAACGTTAAACCCAGTTTTTTTTTTTGTTTTGATAACCCAGTTTTTTTTGTGTGGTTTACGATGGTGGGACGTGGCGGTAGTTCACGGCGGTGGTCGCCGGAGTTGGCCTCTGGCAATCGCCGGTGGTGGTGGCCAGAGCTGGCTGCCGGCAACCGCCAGTGGTGGTGGCCGGAGCTGGCTGTCGGTGGTCGCCGGAGCTGGCCACCGACTGCCGGCGGTGGTGGCTGGAGGTTGCCGTCAGCCCGCGGTGAGCGGTGGCTGCCGGCAGTGGGAGGGTGGTGGTGGTCTAAAAAAAAAAAACTTATTTTTTGGAGTTTTTTTTTCTTCTTCAGTTTAAAAACTGATTTTTTAAACTGAAGAAGAAAAAAAAAATGGTTACCAAACGCAACTTTTTTTTTTTCAATTTCCAAAAATGGAAAAAAAAAAAAAAACTGTGTCAAATAGGGCCTTAGTGTTGATGTATCTTTTTACCTTTGAATCTTAAGAAAACCATCGTCGTAGTTTCTTTTATTTGTGAGGGTATTAGTAGTAGACATGGCATGTCGGGGGAGGATGAAGTAGCTTAGGCTGTGCATCTACTTTTGAATACAAAATAACGATCACTATAGTGCAAAACACTATACAAACATAGTAACAATAATAAAAACTAACTAGAAAGATCAGATTTAAAGCTCCCAATGACAATCTGTTGGCAAAATCCCCAGATCATGCTCAAAATCCTGTCTTTGTTATATCTACAGGATTTCACTTCTAAGTTTTTAGATAATGTCAGCTGTCGACATCTACATGTCTTTTACGGTTGGTCTTAGCTTTATTGATTAAAAATGATCAATAGTACGGGCGTCATATATGATACGCCGAAGCACTGAAGTAGGATCTTGCACTTTAGAGTTACTTGGCAAGCTCGCCCATCTATTGTTCCCCTTATATTATTTGTCACTAAGCACTCTACTTGATGTTGTTTTTACTAAAGGTTTGAAAGTTAGATCTGAAGAATTAGAAACTGTTCCTTGGGCCTACTATTTCACCCACACGAAACCTGTGATTCGTGCTTACCATTTTCCGGGCCATCAATAATTCTGGGTCCTCAATTGTAGCTTGTCATATCTGTGATGCAGTTGCTACTTGTAGTTCTTTATGTCAAAAAAGGCCCCTTTCAGTTGTTGAGGATGTCTACCAGAAAAGAACTCTACTGCGATGATGAGTTTAAAGAGCTGGAGATGGGAGGTTCTACTTGTGTTTTGGCTGCATGCGTAAAGTTTCTGGGTCCCGATGGCCCATATCTACCCTTGAGGTAACATCAGCAACAACTGTGACCACCCTATGCCAGTTGAAGCATTCCACTCAAAAATAACTGGCAACCAGAGAAGAGGCTTATAAGACACATATATCAAAGTATTGTTGATTATATACCCGACGTGGAATTGATACCCGATATGGGGTTTATGTCTCTCTTCTCACTTTGTGGCCTGACCTGATTTTTGAGTAGGCCTAACACATGGAGAAATTGACTGAGTGACAGTGAGAGACTAATTTTTAAAATGCGTGTTGAGCCTGGATCGACCAGCTCTGATACCATGTTAAAGCATTCAACTTAAAACTAATTGGCAAAGGAAATGCCTATAAGGCTTATACCCGGTTTATATTTACTCAACAATGATACCCCTTACGAAGTTTATATCTCTCGACAATGCATGCCACACACGAGCACATCAGTTGCACTTTATGGTTTTGCTCAGCTTGTGTATGCACTCATCCCCATTTATCTTCTACCGAAAAAAACAATCATTGGTGAACAACCATTATGCCTGGCCTGCAGATTGTGACCAGCCAGGCCGGACCCTTGATGTTTGAACATTTCAAAAGGTAACGTTGATGGATCCCTTAATCATTTAAAAGTGGGGGAATCACAAAATGCTGCAAGTGCCTAACTCGCCTACCATGAAATGCTGAGTCCATTGTCAACTGTTGGCCAAGTGTAAAGTAAGAAAGAGGGTCTCTTTTCATCATTGATTGAGCAAGGACGCCACGTACCGCGAGTTTCATTGGCCTGAATTATTTTGGTTCCTCCCCTTTTCAAGTTTTTTTTTGGTGGAATGCATGCTGTGTTTGAAAAGCATTGGTGCGTTTGATCAGCCTCCATCTCTCCTCCTCATCTCCTACTAAAAGCATATAAGTTATGCATGTGGGGATTAGGGGAAAAGGTTGATTTGTGGCTTATTGGCTACCCAATCTTTGTGACATCTGGTAAATGAACTACTGTTGCTTGGGTCCATACTGGTAGTAGTTTCTGCTACATTCTTTCAGGGTCTTGTGTAAGAACAGGTAGCCTTTTTTCAATTAAACGCGCAAAAGAATTTGGTTCTTCTAACGAACTTGATGCCGATAAATTCGCGAGTGTAGAAATTCGTTTTAGACCATTGGAAGTCAGAAAGTTGTACAAAAAGTTCTAAAGGTTTAATCAAGTAGTTTCAATGATTAGTAATTTTACCTATATATATATATTGAAGCTGTCATGTTTAAAGATATCTCGCCGAGTTACTCGAAAATCAAAATTTTCTAAAATGCAGCATAGACATCAACAGTTTGTTTAGCCTTGACCATTCTTATAGAATGTGTTACATTTGAGTGTTTCACTGAAAGTACTAAAAGTGTCGTAGCAACGAAGCACATTACTCTTGTCACTGTTGTACCTCTTGCATGCAGGAAAAGGGAATTACTCGTATACTAGGCGAAGACGAAGCTCGACTTTGTCTATAACATGACTTGTCTTGCCGAGCTTTCAAAATTTTTTTGTACTTGCTTTCAATCGAGCTTGGTTTGAGTTAAGCTGATTTTAGCATTAAAAAATCGTGTACAGAGTATGAATAATGCCGCCTCACGAGCCGACCTTGAACAAGTTTCTAGGTTGAGTGCGCTCAACTCGTTTTGCATGTTATACGTTACATGTAAACGATTTATTTATGCAACTCATTGTATTGTGCGTCATCTTTAAGATCTTGTTTCTTATTAGGTTAAGCATCATGCTTGTGTTTAGGTTATTAAAAAGGGTTGGGGAGTTCCCACCATCTATCACGTGGATGAATCGCTATCACATAACGCTTGATGGGCGTAAAAATGCTCTGAGAACCGAACCATCTGCATTACTTAATCCAAATGATTAAAGTTAATGCATTCTTTAGGACTTTGATCCTCACGTTCCCCTTTTCCGTTCATCCGACGGTCCATAATTCACGATCTATGTTACCAACAAAGTGCCACGGCTTGCAAGACCAAAAAGGGTGAACTTTCTTATCACATTACTAAACGTGAAAAGGCTGCTTAGAGAATAGAAAAATAAAGAGAAAAGCCTTTGTAAGAACTGTACTTTAATTTGAAGGCAATTAAACATTAATTTTTCTTGGTGTTTGATCAGCCTCTCGTCACCCCTTTGTCTACGAAAGAGAGTTAGGTGCAATGTCACAGCCTCCGACTATATACTATAATAGCAAAGACCTTAGGAAAAGGACCCAAGTATATTAATATGCTTTGGCAGGGTACTAAGACTAAATATCTTTATGTTTTTGTATGTGCAATTAACAAAAATATAATCAATATATAAATAATGAAAAGTACATAAAAAAATAAAATGAGTTGCCGTGAAACTGGAGACCAAGCAGGAAGATCGATAAAAATTAAGTAAATATATCGACGGTTAGATATTTCGGTGGAGGTGTTGATATAATGAGAATGTAGAAGAAGTTTTAATTGTAGTGGGGTGGAGCGTTTATTTATTAAGTGTTAAAGAGTTTTCGATAATGATCTTAATTAACTTTGTTTAATTTAAATTTATATCACGGGGTATAGCCGAAAGTTCAAAAAAGGTTTCGACATTAAGATTTTCTACCTTAGTAATAGTATAGGTAATATGCAGATAAGTTATTTGAGTCACAAATTATAGTGATAGTTATACTTTTCAAGTGCAAACTGGAGTAAACAGTTTCGGTGAACATTTTCAACACTCATAATGTTGAAAATTTCTCTCTGTACGTGTGAGTGTGCGCTCGAGCATCTTTTTTTTTTTTGTTGTCGAACATAAATATTATTACTAAGACAATAATATTCAACACTTTCTGTGCGCGCCGCGAGCATCTCTAAGTAGAATATCAAGTTTGGTTGAGCATTGTTAAGGACAATAATTAATTCTTCCATGCAGATATTTAATATTAATACTTTCCATGTCTGAACTTTGAAGCTTTCTCTTACTTTTTGTAGCTTCTTGTGCGGCTTTGTTGGACTTGATAGATGAGTTCCAAGTTTAGAGGCTTGAATTTTGAGGCCCCTTGTCTCTCTACCCCTATACTACCTTTTAGCTTTCTATATATAACTTCGGTTTGCTTTCTTTTTACATTAATAATGTAGTGAAACCATATGCATCCACACTTGGGTCGGCACCTATGGTTCTTTGATTTTCTGTAGATGATTTTGAACATCTAGCTAGTTCTCTAAAGCTACCATTAGAAGGGAAAGGGGCTAATAGTAGTAGTGTCCTTTTGTCGCTAAAGATATACTAACAACCAAACGTTATAGTATTTAGAGATTATTCTTATAAAAGGTACTGATGAGATCGTTCGACAAATTTCAACTGTACAAACGAAAAGTTTATGAAAGAATAGTTGAGGAGGACTGACTTTTATGTTGTTTTGTTTTGTATTCGATCTTCCACATTCGAGCGAACTTGTGACCTTTTTTATTAGTTCATAAACTTTATATTAGTTAAAAAATGTTAAATATAAAGTGTAGTGACCATGTTTACAGCCCCACTACAACGTAATGTTTTTTTCTCTCAAGAGCTAGCCAAATACATACTTCTAGGATTATAAATAAGGTATTATAAAGCGTACAATACCATACTCCGACTGTTCTCTTGAACATAAAAAAGAGAACATGAATTTGGTACATATCTTTTTTTTTGGTAAAAAAGTCCTTTTTATTCCATTATGTGCGATTTGGTACATATCCTAATTAACTTGGAAGACTTTCTCACTAAATATTCTAGCTGTGGTTTAGTAGTGGTTTTAACTACTCATTTTATCTTTCCTTTTTTTTTTCTCCGCGGGTGCGTATAATTTCTTCGCTATGAGAAAAAAAGTTAAAAACACAAGGGAAGTGTTGATTAATATAAATCAATCAACTTCTAACCTAAACCGAATGACTTGAGTTGATTAATCAACACAATGTTTGATTAACAGTTATTAATCAAAGATATGACAGTAGACTTGATTAGTTAACTATTAATCAACACTATGTCTGCTGTATCTTTGATCAATATTAACTACTTAAGTTTATTAATTATTGATTTTGCGTTTTTATTTAATTAGGCAGAAATCCTATTTTCCTATCTTAAGAACAACAATAACCCAAAAAATAAGCTATCATGTTCCTCTTTAAAGACGCCATTACCTAACTTAGTAAATGTAGATACTTAATTCGCATTTTCTTAGGCGTACAAAAAGGGACTTATGGGGACATAATCAAAGCCAAAGGTGACGAAATTGCACATCAATCAATAAAAGAATAAAGATATATTTGACCCGTAACTGCGTTGGACCATTTCTCACAAAGTACACGACGTTGTTACGTGTAGTTAATGATACTTTGAGGCAGCAAAGCGATGCTTGCCAATAAATAATTGGGTATTAATTAATAATTAAGTTCATAATCAATTGAAAACCAGACAAAAGGACATTAGCATAACGACAAGCTCTTCACTAGATTATAATAAGAAATATTTAATGCACTTCTAATAAAAGCGTGGCAGCCCTGAACCATGGCGCAAGCAACCAGATACATTCCAAAATCCATGCAGAAATTAGATTGAATAAACAATGGATGGGTTGGTTGTGTATGGATTTGGCAACACCGCAATGGAACACGAGGCTTTCTGACTCACGAGCTAAGGTGATTAATTAAATTACGGAGAGAGTGTAGAACAACACAAGCTCCTAGTAGATTTTAATTATTTCACGTTTCTGTGTTCATGCATGCTGAGCAAAGTTCGCGTTGAACATAGTTATCAGAATCGGACCGATTGAGCCGTTATCCGGTACTGCTGCTGCAGTTCGGTGTAGGTGATGGACCAAGCATGTTATACTTTATTGAAACCATTGAATTAGCTATTATTTCCCTGCTTTTAGAGTATTTATTATAAATATGATTGAACCATCGATTGAACCAATGAATCATGTATCGTTGACTTCACGAGTTCGATATCCGGTCAGTTCGGATATTAATCGTGGAGCTAAGCCGTCAGTTATTTTCTTTTGCAAAATTCTGATCTAACTACCCACTACGAAATCGAAAATAACTAGGACAACTACAATGAAATCAAGATGTGACGATGGCTACGAGCATATTGACCGTCTACTAACAAATAAAACAAGGACAATCATTACTTACAATGCACTCGAACATCACACACTACAAGATGAAATAACGAATCTCAACTCACAGATGCCCCTATATCAGGCAGTACGAACGAGTGAAAGCCCAATAACAAAATCCGGCGTCTCAAATTTCTCTCCTTTGGGCCAACAATGTCTGTCGCTTCAAATAGCCATCTTCTTCACCAACTAAAACAACTCATTTATGCTATTGATCGGCACAAATTTTGGGCTAGAATTAAAACTATATCCTAGGCATCAACGTTTATACGACAATCTCAACAGCGAACAAAAGTTCGTCAAACCAACATAGTATGCAACATAAAATTTTCATTATTACAAGTAAGTAACATGACAATTACTTCCACCAGTTTAAGATTGTAAGTAACAAAACTCTAAGCTAAAAAGCCTGCTTTTGACTTTTCTCCTTTCTCTCTCCTCCCTCTTCACTCGACTCTTCTTCGTCGACCGGAGATTCGTCCACCACCGCCGGTTCTTCGGCGAGTGGTGGCTCTGTACATATGAATTAACGGTTTGATGTCTGTGTTTTCCCTTTAATCGAGTCTTTTGGTGCTCTTCACGGCCTTGGAGAGTTATGGCTGGCTGTTGTGCCTGGGATTGCGGTACACGTTTGGGTGGCATGGGCTGGGGCTGTGGTTCGGACCGATGATGGGGTTGCTGGTGGTCGGTGGTGGTTGCGGTTTGGTTGCCTCGCCTCCTATCTGGGTTTCGGTCTAGGATGGGCTGGGCTTGCCTCCTGGTTTGGGGTTGGATTTCGTGGTGGTTCACGGCGAGTTGGGCACGGGGTGCTGTGGGTGGTAGTGGTGGTAGATCAAGTGGCTGAGGGAGGTTTTCTTCCTGATAGGGGTCCTTTTTCGTTTCTTTTCTTTCCCCTCCTTAGTACGTCCCCCTCCCCCCTCTTTCGGCCCCTTGTGGGTTGGATGGCATTGGTGGGCAGCTATGTGTGACGCTGGCGTGGGGAGTCGCTGGTTGGAATTGGTGGTCTGTGGGGGTAGATGGTCGTAGATGGGGTTGTGGTTTTGGTTTGAGGGGTGATTGGCGGCGAGGGTGGTCGGTAGTGACTGTGGTGGTTCTTGGCAATCGGTGGTGGGGTTAGTTGTGGTTGACGGAGGAACGGTGGCCGGTGATGACGCCGGTACCAGGCTTGGATGCTGGTAGCGTGCTGCGGTGTCAGGTGGCGCGTGAACGTGGGGCTCGAGGGGCACTTGTCGTGCATGGCCGACAGCTGTGTTGTTTGGGCACATGGCTTGCGTCGTTGACTTTGCTGTGTAGTCCTTTGGTTTGGGCTTATCTTTTGGTTTTTGTAGTCTTTGTATGTATTTTGGTTTTTTCTAGTCGTGGGCTCACCTTCGGGACATGGTTGTTGTCCCTTGTGTATAGTTAATGTCTTGATTTGGATAAATGTGTACTAATCTTTTATGCAGGTAGTCTTCGGTGGAGGTTCTTTGACGATAAAGCCGTTCTTGTTCTTGCCGCTCTCAGATTTTCAAGGACGTCTGGCTCTGTGTCGGTCCTTGTATGTGGTTACATTGCAGGGGATGCGGTCACCTGTTATTTTTCTTCTTTTATTGTAGTCTATCTTGTACTGCTTGCTTATTAATGATATGAGTTGGTAGGATTTTTACATACAGTAAAAAAAAAAGTATCCCTTTTACCACATCCTTCCAATATTACAACACTGTTCGATTGCAACAACTTGTGCCTCGTTGCCCAATTTTTTTTTTTGCTGCAAAGGAACAAAATATATTACACAAACAAACTAAGTACGTGGGTATTTCACCCCATTTACATCTGCAAGTAGTAGTTCTTTTAATTCTACCTGGGGTTGGTCGAGATAAACAAAAGCCCCATCTTATCTACTTCCTATATTCGCTAGCATATCAGCACATTGATTACCCTCACAAAATATATGTGAAATTCTAGAGTTTGTCGCAAAAATCAAAAGACGACAATCATAAACAATATTACATAATGGATGAAAAATATCATTCTCCTTAGCTGTCATCAATTGTTGAGCCAACGGGAATCTGTTTCTACCGTGATTCCGTGCAGGTGTTGATCTTTAATGACTTGTAACGCTTTGAAGATTCCAAAAACTTCTGCTTCCAAGCTATCGTCAGTCAGCAGACTTCCCCAGAATCGACCTTTCCATTGTCCTTGTAACGCCCATTTGGTACTAGCAGAGAGCGTCCAAGTTCACTGGACAAGCAGTCCCCATTAGTCCACGTGGACCAAGATATTTTGTGCTCTGGAGTTTGGAGCCTCTCTCTCTCCCCCCCCCTCCTCCTCTCTACCCAGGCCTGACACGTGGCAAGAAAACGCATTATGGGGGGTAGTTACACGCTGGACAAATCCCATTGGCCGGAGACACGGAGAACCGGTGCTGCTGACGTGGGGGGCATCGCTGTCAGAGGACACCGCAAAAATGAGAAGTGGGTATGTGTAGTGATGGCCTAATCACTACGTGACAAGCCTCGAATATGGCGCCCGCAATGCTTTAGCCCCCACATCCGTCCTTTATTTACTGCTCGGCCACTGCTTCTCCTTGGCTGCTTCCCGCCAACTCATCCTCACCTCAAATGACAAGACTACCCCTCCTTCCAGTTCTCGAGCTTTACTGTATTTTTACTGATTTCCCCCACTTTTTCACTTTGTTGTTTCCTCTGGCCCAAACAAAGCATTAAAGTTTCTAAGGAATATGATACTGAATAAGAGACCCCTATTGATTGATTCTCAAAAAGGTTTGGGGTGAGTTAGTTCCAACTACTAAAAAGGAGATGGTTAATTTATCACTTTGTTGGTCTTACCTTACAAGCTAGCTTCTTGCAGAGTAACTATCCATCTTGAGAATTGATTCGTTATATTCGTAAGCTCGTACACTTAATCAGGCATCGAAGAATGTGCTAAGTCGCTAATTCATTTAGCATGAGCAGGAATGAGTACGTGAGATGGAGCAAAGTTCTATCGTATTATTGGGATTGAAGAAAGCACATGGAAGAGCAAAACTAGGATTAAGAGCAAAACCATTATCCACTTAAAAAGAATTTGAATACACGAGATTGTTACATCTCACTTGTTAGGGTGTACTTAAAAAAAGCTAGCTTTTTCGTTATGATATTCTCCATGTCCATAACTAATTTTAGACGTCGAGACGCTGAATATTACTTTGTGTTTGTACATATTTTCCATTAAGCAATTAAAAATTAAATAAACAGTGAAAAAAAAGAGTAACATAAGAGATTATAACGCACTTTGGGTTTCTAGTGATTTAGCCCTTTATTGTAATGAGGAGTTGCACGTGAGCTGAATTTATTGAAAGTAGCGATGTACAGATGGAACTTAAAGAGTATTATGTCACTTCTTAAGCTTCTCAGGTAAATAACAACTTAACACTAGCTATGTATTTTTGGTCTAATGGTCAGGCAAATGTCAAACAAAGACCACGAACACTCTGTCCTCTTTAGCGCACTAACTTATGGAATACTAATCGACTCTCAAGCTTACGAGTTTATTCAAGCATCATTCACTGATATATTTTCATTACTTTCGAACTATACTTTACACAACTTAACAATACAGTAATTTTACGGGACTCTACAGCTAGAAAAAATCACGACGATATAACTGCACAGTAATTTTACGGTCTACTATTTGTGGAACTGAGTGAAAATTTTGAGACAGTTAAGGACGTAACTGTAATTTACTTCCGGGTCATGGGTCATGACATGTCTGGTATTTTTTTCGGGTTGCATATGTAAAGGTAATTTGTCCACCAAAGAAGACGCAACAAAAAATGGAAAGAAAAGGAAAAAAATAAAATAAAATAAAAATTCGGTTAACGACTTGGCGTGCAGGAGTTGTCTAGCCATGGACGGATAGGGATAATGGGATGTGAACACAAAAGAAAGTTGGAAAACAAAAGGCAGCACAGCACAGCACTGAGTGGAATAATACCATCCTGCCCTCTTATTAAATTGTTTATATTGTTATCTTGAACTTCTCTTTTTATCATCTTCTCACAAAAACAAATATAGACTGGATTAAATATATTTAGAATTGATTTTTTGGGGGTGGATGGATGGAGATGGAATGGATAGGGATGGATAATGGTGTATGTGCTTGCTAGCAGACATTTCTACCACCATATTCTTCTCATCTTCCTTTTACAGATTCTTTTTGCTCAGTGTCAATTGAATTGCCCAGTAGTAGTGTCTTTAATCCCCTCCGTATGCATTATTGCTTCACTGTCTCCTACTTCAAAAGTTGGCTTACTCGAGTTAAAGAGTCGAACCCTTGTAACCCCGACATGCTTTGATATGCTTTGATAGTTTGTTACTACTCCACCCGGTATATAGTTCCTGAGGAATTTAAGGACCCTTGTTGGGGCATTAGATTTCATGTCAGATTTTTCTGTGGGGGGTGGTACTGGTTCATGATAACTAAATTCTTGGAATCTTTACCTGGTTGTTTCTACCCTTTTCTTTATCTGGGTTTTGGTTGGTAGCTAACTGGACAAACATCGAACTTCTGTCTGGGGAGTTGGAAAATCCGAATCTTGAGGATTCTTTCTTGTGGGTGGGTGTTTGGGGATTTCTTATCTCCTTGGTTCTTGGCTTTCTAGCAGTACAGTTTTGAAGCAAATTTTGATGGATAAGCTAGCACAATGAGGTGGTTTCTTGAATCTTCGAGATGGGTTTCGATGTTTTGATGTTGGGCCTAATTAGACTGTTTTTCAGGAAGATTTGACAGAAGGGTGTTTGACAGGTTTCAATTTTTGTATTAAAGCAAGCAGTCGGTGGCTGCTCAATCTGATACTGTTTGGAGGTAACTTTTTCTGGTTACTGTTGTGGATGATTTATGTAATTGGGATTGGATTGAAGGTCGGGCACCTGTTCTTGATGCTATGTTGCTGGATTGTGTCTGTGATTTCCATGAATTGGTTAGGTAATGGTGGAGTCATGGACATCAAGACTGATTTTCTTGGTGATGGTGGGAAGCTATGGGTAAACTTGTGGGAAAAGATCTCAGGGAACAGCTTTAAGGTTCATCACCACTATTACCAGTATATTGAGTCCAAGAGAGTGAGAAAAACCTGGTGGTGGAAGCTTTTGGTGATATGGGTGGGTTTCTTTATCATTGTGTCTCTGTGGGTTTACTGGTACATGAGCTCCCAAGCTGTTGAGAAGAGGAAAGAAACCCTTGCAAGCATGTGTGATGAAAGGGCTAGGATGTTACAGGATCAGTTTAATGTGAGCCTGAACCATGTCCAGGCCATGTCCATTTTGATTTCAACCTTCCACCATGGCATGAACCCTTCTGCTATTGATCAGGTAATTCAGACAATCTTTTCTTAATTGTAAAACATCCGAGGTTTATAGAGTGGATATAACCAGCATTTTGGAGTGCAAAATGCTTTATTGCCTTGATTGCGAGTGGAGAAATTATAATTCAACGCTTATTCAATGCTTTAAGCTATTAATCCGGAGCCTGAGTATGATGATGGAAGTCATTTCTGGTAATTCATTATGCAATTGTCATCATCTTCCTACTCAATTGCTTCATTTCCTAATCTTATCGAGCTTTCTGTCCCGAATATTAGTTTTGATGCCTGTAGCTTGGCTTTTGACGGTCTTGAGAACTGTTTTGACCTTAAGCCTGAAGGAGATTTGCTGCATCTTGCAGCTAGCTATTGTATTGCAAGTCTAATGCTTAATTGCGTTAGCTTGCACTCTGTTTTTGGTTGATTTCTTCTTTTTACGTCTTGTTTTTAGTTTTGCTGCTGGAATAGACGTTTCGGTGTTGTTGTACTTCAGAATGTTACTTAGGTTGAAGTTTATTTTTTTAATTTAACTTTCTGGAGGTTCAGAGGACTTTTGCAAGGTACACAGACAGAACTGCTTTTGAGAGGCCCCTGACAAGTGGCGTGGCATATGCTGTAAGGGTGCTCCACTCAGAAAGAGAACAATTTGAGAAGCAGCAAGGCTGGACAATTAGTCAGATGGATACTCTTGAGGAAACCCCAGTTCAGGAGGAATATGCCCCAGTTATCTTTGCACAGGATACCATCGCCCACGTGGTTTCCCTTGACATGTTGTCGGGCAAGGTAAATTCTTTCTTTACTCTTGTGATCATTTGATCTTTCTATGAAAGTCTGGGCTGGTGACCTTAAGTTTGTGATTTAACCTTTTAAAGCAGCTTCATGGGTATGTATACACTTTGAATATTTCGTAGTTAACTCTACGTTCAACCTGTTTTGCCTGGATTAAAAAGAATGAGAAAGGACGAGTTGACATCATGGATCACTATCCTAATTGTCCCTTTTGAATAACTTTGATACCCACAGGAAGATCGTGAAAATGTCCTGCGTGCAAGAGCATCAGGAAAGGGGGTTCTCACGGCTCCTTTCAGGCTTATCAAATCAAATCGGCTAGGTGTTATATTGACTTTTGCTGTCTACAAGACAGACCTTCCCTCCAATGCTACTCCAAATGAGAGGATCCAAGAAACTGATGGGTAAGTTGTCTGAACATGAAGCAGCATTGGTTGAATACAGTATACATATGCTGTTAGAGTACTCAAATTTCTGTTATTTGCCAATCCCATGATGAAAGAAGTAGGAGAACAATCGTGAAAAAGTATTGAGCAACATCCTAGGTTGATCAGATAATGGAACTGATCCTAGATTTCACGTTTAAAATACTTTAGTGTTTCGATTGAAGTGATGTCTGAACAACCCCTAAATAAGTAACTAAACCTTTTCTAATGTTTGACGTTAAGAATACTTCAGTGTTTCGACTGAGGTGATGTATGAACAACCCCTAAATACATAACTAAACCTATTCTAATGTTCCACTGTCATATTAGATGGGAGATGTTAAATTAGATAAGAAACCATCTCAGTTTTTTTCCATTCTGCCAAGCAGGTACCTTGGTGGAGTCTTCGATATCGAATCCCTCGTGGAGAAATTGCTTCAGCAGCTTGCCAGCAAACAAACCATCCTTGTCAACGTGTATGACACCACTAATCTCTCGAACCCTATCAGTATGTATGGTTCAAACATAACAGATGAAGGGTTGCAGCATGTTAGTGGCCTTAACTTTGGTGACCCGTTCAGGAAGCATGAGATGCATTGCAGGTGATCAACTGATTCCTATTGTTCCTATATGTTTTGCCTTCGCATCCGTACTATGTATTTCATCTACTTGGTAATTAAAACAATCACATTGGGCTGCATCTGTTTGCATAGTAAGTAGTTCAGTCATTCCATTGAATCACGAATCATATTTAGATTTGCAAACAACGATTCACATTAGGCAACTATTAAACAACACTACAAGAGAGGCCAGTTTCTACTAGGAGCCAAATTTAATTTGAGTAATTGTTGCACAAAGTAGTCGAGATGGATTGCTAACAAGTTTTTTTCACGTGACAGATTTAAGCAAAAACCACCGTGGCCATGGCTAGCAATAATGACTTCGATTGGCATTCTTATAATTGCAATGCTTGTCGGGCATATTTTCCATGCAACTGTAAATCGAATAGCAAAAGTTGAGGATGGCTACCATGAGATGGAGGAGCTCAAAAAACGTGCTGAGGCTGCTGATGTTGCAAAATCACAGGTATTTGTTGCTATTAGGCAACTCACGAAATATCATATAGGCTTTTACCAATTATATAGAGTCCTAAATAAGCTTCAACCTTCTGTAGTTTCTTGCTACTGTTTCCCACGAGATCAGGACCCCAATGAATGGTGTTTTGGGTAAGCTCTCGATATTTCCCTTTAACTCTGACACATATCACTTTACAGGAAGTAAAAATTCTTGTTGAGCAGTAAAAATTGATGTACAGTTCTCTTGCAGGGATGTTGGACATGCTCATGGACACAGACCTAGATGTAACTCAACAGGATTACGTTAGGACCGCGCAAGGAAGTGGAAAGGCTCTAGTTTCGATCATCAATGAGGTTTTGGACCAAGCAAAGATCGAATCTGGTAAGCTTGAGCTTGAGGCTATCCGGTTTGACCTGAGAGCAATTTTGGATGATGTCTTGTCGCTTTTTGCTGGAAAGTCTCAAGAAAAGGGAGTTGAGGTAACCATCATGTTCGTAGCATTTCATTGTATCCTTTTGTGTTTCTTTGTTGTTTGTCAAAATGTCATTTTTGCTCTATCTGCTGTAATTTCCATCTTCGTATTTCCTTGGGAGAGCAGTTGGCAGTTTACATATCCGATAAGATCCCTGAAATGCTAATAGGTGATCCAGGGAGATTCCGGCAGATCATCACAAATCTTATGGGCAACTCAATCAAAGTAAGTATGCATTACATAAGCATTTTTATTGTTAAAAACATTAATATTTTGGGGCTGACAAGTTTATCGTGTTCACGATCACTCAGAAAAGCCTTTCTCTGAAACCAAAACCAAAGTAGACGATTTTCTTATCTGAACATGTATCGACGGATCAAGTCCCTCTTGAGAGGATAAGGCTTTGATCTGTATACTCCAAGCATCTTTTTGGGGCAAAGACTGACAATTCATTTATTTGACAGTTCACGGAGAGGGGGCATATCTTTGTAACAGTCCATCTCGTCGAAGAGGTGATGCATTCAATAGAGGTTGAGACAGAATCATCTTCAAAGAATACCTTGAGTGGGTTGCCTGTAGCAGATAGACGCCAAAGCTGGGTTGGGTTCAAAACTTTCGGTCAAGAGGGATCTACTTCTTTCTCATCCTCCTCAGACCTTGTCAATCTAATTGTTTCAGTGGAGGACACTGGTTCAGGAATCCCTTTAGAAGCCCACCCTCGTGTATTCACTCCCTTCATGCAGGTAGGCCCTTCCATTTCCCGGTTACATGGGGGCACAGGAATAGGACTAAGCATAAGCAAGTATTTGGTTGGCCTTATGGATGGAGAGATTGGGTTTGTGAGCTTACCCAAAATTGGGTCCACCTTTACTTTTACTGCTGTCTTCACTAATGGCTGCTCCAATTTGAATGAGCAAAAGGAGCAGCACATCAGCAATCAATCTAGTGCAGTTTCTTCAGATTTTCGGGGCATGAAAGCGTTAGTTGTGGACCCCAGGTCTGTTCGAGCAAAGGCATCAAGATATCACATCCAGCGGCTTGGAATCCACGTTGACGTAGTTTGCGATTTGAATCATGGTTTCTCTATCATAGGCAGTGGGAGTAAAGCTATCAACATTGTCCTTATTGAACAGGAAGTTTGGGACAAGGACTTGGCCTTGTCGACTCTCTTTGCCAGTAATTTAAAGAAAATTGATCGAGGTTTTCCTACCAAATTGTTTCTTCTAACCAACTCGATTGGTTCTACTAGAAGTGGTATTCCAACTTCTGGTAATTACACTCCATCTGTCATCATGAAGCCCCTGAGGGCAAGCATGCTGGCTGCATCCTTACAACGATCCATGAATGTTGGGAACAAAGGGAATTACCGCAATGGAGAGCTCCCCAGTTTGTCTCTACGCAATCTCCTTCTTGGGAGAAGGATTCTGGTTGTAGATGACAATAACGTTAATCTCCTTGTAGCGGCTGGTGCACTGAAGAAATACGGTGCTGATGTGGTATGTGTAGACAATGGGAAAAAGGCAATCTCACTTCTAGAGCCACCTCATCAGTTTGATGCCTGTTTCATGGATATCCAAATGCCGGAAATGAATGGGTATGCATCTATTTGAAAACTTATCTCAAATATTTGAGCAATCCTTTCTTTGGGGTCAGCTATCAAATTAAAGTTTTATTGACCTTTAAGTTATTGAATGAAAATCTCGTCTTTGAAGTTTTTGACCTAGCCAAGGTATGATTAAGGGTAGTGTGTACTTACGTGATTCTTAGGTTTGCAGTCCCCTCGTGATTAACCTGTTTTGTTAGTTGTTTGCGAAAACTAAAACCTCTGGATATCTTTTGACTCAGGTTTGAAGCTACAAGGAGAATTCGGGACAAGGAATACAACATCAGTACTCGTATCCAACATGGAGAACTATCAGCAGAAACTTACGGAAACGTGTCAAGCTGGCATGTGCCAATTATGGCTATGACCGCTGATGTGATTCAAGCTACAAACGAAGAATGCTCGAAATGTGGAATGGATGGATATGTTTCAAAGCCTTTTGAAGCTGGACAGCTTTATCGGGAAGTTTCACGCTTTTTCCTATAGTGCATCGATTCAAAACCTATGGAGAGGACGAAGGCTTGGCCATATAAGCAGCTTGCCTGTTCAATCAAGGCATTTTAGTATTGCTAGAACGGGTTCAGAAACTTCCCCAAATAGTAAGTCATCTATGAAATAATTACTGTATGTTACATTCTCTTTAACTATCAAAATATACTTTGTTGAAATCCGGACATAGTATCCTAAGATATAACCACTTCTCCGACTTAGTACCCCATGTTTTAAAATTATTCAAATCTGTACCCTAACTAGAGAATCTGGTATTACTTTCAGAGCACAATTTTGTAGTTTGCCCTTGTAAATTCATTGTAAATACAGCAACTCCAAACCCTTTTGGCATGCCTTGCATTCATTCTTGATGTTGTCTAGACTTGATACTGGCATTGTTTGACTCGGTTCATCTTAATTTCTCCAGGAAATCATTTGTTTTATTGGCAAGGGAGTGTACATACAAACCATTTATAAGTGGGGATTCGTTTTTTGGTTGATTACTTTGTGAGCCAGAATACAGAAGCAATTCATTTTTCCATGCACTTTCTTGATCTCATCTTTTAAGCGGCCGGGCAACGGAAATCCTTGAAGGACTTGGGTGTATCACAGGGAGCAACCTCTTCCTCATGTGTGCATTGGTTGAAGAGGGTTTCTTCCTCTCTCTCACCAGGAAAGTTGGAATTTGTATCATAGCGATTGATTTAGGTTATAGTAACATAGCATCTCAGCAACATTAGGGAGTATATGGTTCTTGTATATTGTAACGCCAATAAAGACAGGTTGATGTGTAGTTATACTTGCAAAGTTTCTTGTTAGTGATCATGAGAATGTAACTAGAACAGTTGATCAAAAGTTTGAGTAATCTCCAGAATTTTTAGACAGACTCATGCTGGTGGTTGGTCCCTAAGAGAAACAAAGCACTTTTATGTCCACCAGAAAGCGGTCTGTGAGACTTGTGAATCAATTTTGTTTCTGGTGGTGGTTCTCTACAAGAAGTTAATTTGCAGTTCTTTGGTACAGTTAGACCTGCATGTGGGTAATCACTAACTTTACTTTCTGAGGAATCAATTTGTTGCAGGGAAGGGCCATTGTGTTTATATCCACATGTATGTGCATTACTGAGTTTATTAAAGGGGATCTTAAAAGCTAAGAGCTATGATTGGGTTGGGTTAAGACTTGGGAGGCCAATGGCCAGTTGACGAGTATTGGGGGCCAGTTCTTTAAATGTCTGGAGAGCCTTTTCGAAGCATGAATCATTGGTAAACCCGTCATCCTATGAAATCACAGTACAAAACAAGGAGTCCTCGTCATTGCTGGATTCGTCACATTCCATGGCCACTTCCAAGCACCAAAGAACCATTGCCGCTAAGAAAGGGATATGAACAAGCACCACAGCAGACCAACACAAAAATAGAAGTCCTAAGCACTCTATCCCACCCCATCCCACCCTCGAAACTGTGTACCCAAATGAGATCCAGGCCGAATTACCTCAGACCCATCCCCCCCCCCAGAGTCTTAACCCCCAAATCCCCGTCGCCTTATCTCCATCCCCCTTTCCCTCCCCAAGGACACCATGTTGATGTTGATTTTGGAATGATTGTATTACCTACTTCTAAAATTTTACACTGCTTTGACAAAAGCCTTACATGCTTTAGCATTAGTGTTTCCGATCTGAATCCCATCACTCCACAATTAAATTGTAAGAACTGGTGTGACAATAAGACACGGCTACTTGTGTCACCCGGTTCTGCATGGGTTATGTGCAACTTTGATTTTGGTTTAAAATGACGATGAAGCAAAATTCATATATTTTTTTTTCCGTTACAAAATTCACACCCTTTTGTCATTAAGGATTAAAAAGGTACTTATTACTAGAAATACTTTTTGTGACGAGAAAGCTTGAATTTATCCGCACGCTAAGAAAATTCTCTTCAGGGAATTCATAATAACCATTTGGTTTGTCTCTTTTGAGTAGTGCTATGATTCTGTCTGGTTAAAACTATTTAGAGTTGCTCTTGAAAGCCTCAATTGTTCTTCAATGGTTCAGTCATCGTGAAAAAAAAAAGGCTGATTTGTTCTACCATACAATCATGCCATCCTAAAGGGCACGAGAAATTGTAGATGCCTCAAAGAATGAACCCAAAATCGCTAGTTACAATTCTATGACAACGGACCATAAGAATCACAGGTCTATCCATGACAATATAAGAAGAAAAAGAAAAAGATCAATAGCTGCCATTGTAGCGACAAAAGCTAAGAGATTTCTATGACAATAGCCTTTAGACAAATCAGACCTCAAAATAGTGGAACTGCCTACCCAAAATGGCTACTAATAACAACAAAATGGGCTAAAGAGCAAAAACTACTAGATATTAAGTTGCTTATTGATTTTGTTTCTTTACTTTTTCGAAAGTCGAGTATTGAGGACATCGCGAATACAATGACATCGATTATACATTACTTTGGATATCTAGTTACAAGTTTCTACCACTCTAGACTATAGTATCGAGTATCGACAGAGCATAATCAACTCAAGTCAAGGAAGCCGCCAAATCCCTGAAAAGTTTTGCTTGTCACACACGAATAGAAGTCTAGTAAGACAGGTCACATGGCGTTTGCTGCAATGAGATCTCTCCATTCTTCTTTTGTGTCCGGTAGGTAAAATAACGCGAGTTACTGCTAGCCTGAACTTTCGTTGATATTTAACTAGCGATCACGGCATCTCACGACGGTGCCTTTGAAAAAAGAAAAAAAATAAACAAAAGAAAAGCTAAGAGATTCATAACTCTCGAACATTTGTGTGAGTGTGAGACATTTAACAAAAGAAAAAAAAATAAAAAATTAACATCCTATTTTCTGTTCCCACAAAAAAAGAGCGTTTTATTACACGCCACCGCGTTGACCTATCCGGCATAAAACCCCTTCGGTTTTTGTGTGTATCAGTCGGTGATGGCGGCGATGAACCCAGACGCGGTGGCGAGGGCATTCGTGGACCACTACTATACGACCTTCGACGTGAATCGGGCGGGTCTGGGGAGCCTGTACCAGGAAGGGTCCATGCTCACCTTCGAGGGCCAGCAGGTTCTGGGCTCCCAGAACATCGCGGCCAAGCTCGCCGCCCTCCCATTCGGCCAATGCCAGCACAAAGTCAGCACCGTAGACTGCCAGCCCTCTGGGCCCCCCGGAGCGGTCCTTGTCTTCGTCAGCGGCGCCCTGAAGCTCTCCGGTGAACAGCACGAGCTCAAGTTCAGCCAGGTACATTTCCCCTAAATCCTTGCGAACTGTATTTGCAATAAGCATTGGTATGACAAGTTGGTTGTGTGTGGATTTGTATTTTCTCATGTTTTCGTCGTTTGTGCTTAATTAGGGGTTTTCGGGGTTATGTATTGATCCGCAATTCCATTTTGTTGCTTGTTTGGACTGATTCACAGATTTGATGATGTATGATTCAGGAAATGAAGCTGAGCACGTGTAGATGGACTCTGGCTGTCGTTTGCTATTATTTTGGTGTTTTCGATTTAAGATACTGTTGTGTATTACCCCAGTTTGACTTGCCAAAGGGTGCTTATTCAATCTATGATTGCTCTTTGACTTAAACTCGATGTTTACATGGTACCTTATTTCACGTTTTCACAAAATGTCAAAATGGGAAAAATGTGATGGACTGGACGTAGTATTATAACACTCCATTGGATTTTCACAACTGACTTGTTGCGACTTCACTTATTATGCTGTGCTTGACTTACCAACGGCACCATTTGATCTATGGTTGCTACTTGAGTCGTATTCGATACATGACACATGGTATTAAATCTGTCTTAGGAATCCACAAAATCGTAGATGGGGAAAATCTAATGGAACGGGGGTAGTATCTGTGTTAGTAGATCTAAAGCTTTTGCTTGCCTTTTTGCTCATCGTTTCTGGATGCATTTGATCCAATTCAGTTATTTATGTTAGTCCTAGTGTTGATTATGGTTAGAGTAGGAGCTATTTGTCTGTGCTTTTTTTCTTAGTTAACCTGTTCTTAATTGCATGATCTAAGCATATTTTGGTGCTAATATATGAAATAAGCTGTACTGAATTCACATAACATGGCGCAGGTTCCTAGTTATGGCTAGTCTGAATGTCACTGCACATAATAAATTCTCAACATGATGCTGTCTAATGACCTTACTGCACTTCTACATCATTTAGGAATATTTAGTGAAGGTTTCTTTATCGTTTTGCTTTCTTTTTCGCTATTGCTTACGATAAGTTTTTCATCAAAGAGATGGCTGCTAATCCTTAGATATGGTTTCATGTCTCAAATTGTTACTACATTAACTTACATAACTAATAATCAAAAATGAATTCTAGGAATAGTTATCCATTTCAGTTCAGAACGGATGTAGTACTATTTTGAAGAGTTGGGTCTCTGAAAGTCATTCGATTCTATGCATATACTGCTCTTGCCAAATGCTTTACATCATACGTCTTTTACTCCAGGATTCTCAAACAGCATATTTCTTAGATTTTTCTTGTTGATTTGGTTGACGCGTTGAAATGTATGATTGGGAGTCTGAAAGCCAAATATATGGAGACCACTTCTAAACATGAGAATGCTCTTGCATGGGGAAATATGGGGTTGCAAGATTCCACCTTGCCTCGTTTTATGCATGGATGTTAAAGTATTGGTTATATAGAAGCATTTTGCGAGTTCTACTGCTGTTCTATGTGATATTCTAAAAATGAAGACCGTTCTGTGACTTCTTCCTTTGTTAAGGAAATATTTTGAAAGTTCCTTTCACTTATATTCACTTTTCACTGCAATCTGTAATAGCAGTCTTGGACTAGTCAACAAGTAACCTGCAGCACACCTTTAGGTGATTTACTGAGGTTCCAAGCATTCAATTTCCTTTGCACCTTAATTAGCTGTTGCTCGTAAGAAGTATCTGATTTCGGTGGTTGTACCAAAACTGTTATAATTCAGTTGCTGCAAGTTCACTCTGGGTTGTGTGTGATAAGGTGATTTAGTGAAGTTACTGTATCCCTTCATTAGTTGTTACCAGTAAGAAGTATCTAATTTCGGTGGTACCAGAACTGTTGTAATTCAGTTGCTCCAAGTTCACAATGGGTTGTGACTGTTTTGTTTGGACCAGATGTTAAATCTGATCCATGTAAAATAAGCATCTTTTCTTGCATTGAGTTTCAATATGATCTAAGAGTTGCTTTGATTTACTTTTCAACAATTTTGACTTAATCACTACAGTAAGTTATAGGGTAATGCATGGTTTAACCTTTCTCTTTCCTTCTTTCCTGCTATTCTAATTGGGACTTCTTGTTTGCCCCCAGATGTTTCACCTGGTGCCTACACCGCAAGGGAGTTTTTATGTGGCAAACGACATTTTTAGGTTGAACTATGGTTGAAGTTGGTGAAATGCCCTATCGAACATCTTTGAACAAATTCAGTTTCTATGCTCAGTTTGTTAAGTTCCGGACACCAAAAAACGAGAACGAGGAGGTTTTGTGGTGGTTATGATTTGATGGGTGAAGTGTCATTTATTTTCTTTCTTTGTGGTTCAAGTATTGACTTTGTTGTGACTGGATTTGGTGTTGATGAAATGCTTAATTTACTCCTACTGTATTATCACCGTATATATCAGTTATGCTAAGCGTCTTCTCACCGTATATGTCAGTCATGTCCCACATTAACCATCGTTTTGCAACTATTTTTGAGGGTGTGATCTGAATGCACCCAATAAGCGTAATCAGCTTAGGTGAATTATGTAGATAATAAAGCCGAAAATTTCACTGTAGTACTTGAGTAGTCCATGTATTTGGCAAATCATAGCTTTTGCTGAACTAATGTAAGGCAAGTGAAAGCGATAAGCAAAGCGATCCATTTTTGTGCAACCCAGAAGGGGGTAAAGAGTAGAGAACAATGGGCAACCCAGAAGGGGGTAAAAGAAGAAAATAAGTTACACTGGAACATGGTCTTCATATTCTTACAATTGAAGAATGGAGATAACTCAGTCTTCATTATTATTCACATCAAAAGCAGGTAACTGCATACGGGGGAGCTCTGGAAATTTGAAACCCGGGAGAGCCGATGATTCGATTGGCATCGATGGTGTAGAGGACTGCTTCTCTCCTTCTTGGATGTTTGCATTGGGGCCTTTCAACATTCCTGTAACCATATTGCCGAAGGATCTGAAAGGATTGCTCATCCCATCTTTAACTTTCAAAATGAGAGAGACCTCAGATAGGTGCCTTGCAACTGTGAGGACAATCATGACCGAAAGAAGGCAATGGGTTATGAAATTCTGCCTCTTTACATTCCTAAGCTCTTTTACAATCTCTTCATCTTTTCGACTTCCCGAACTAGCACCCTCCGCCTCATTCATCGTCTCGCTCTTACGCCCCACGGTGCCAATTGCAGTGGAAGGTGCCTCCTCTACAGAAGCTGATGGCTCCGGCTGCTGAAGTTGGCCATCGGCTCTTAATGCTTCCAACTGTTAGTATGAAAGATCAAATGTAGATTAATTCACATCTCTCAGAACTATAAGCGGAAGGTCCAACTTTGTCGCAGCAATAAGTACTTCGACGAATCATTGCAATATTAGCGGCTGGATAGGCTGTGCATCTATCAAATGGCATTAGGCATCGCAATGCTGAAAAGTGGGTGCATTCTTGAAGTATAATTTTTTCTATTTTTGGTTGGACGGTAAGGAGTATTCTCGGACCAACTTTAACTTTAACTGAGACGAAATCTCTTTTCGCATCGACCTGGTGCATGAGGAGTGCATGAGGAGGATTTCTTTTTTCTCTCTGGGTACTCGCCTCAAGGATTGAACCCAAAGTAAGCAAAGTTTCAACCTTTTCCACCCCTTATTGTTTGTTTCTACAGCCTATCTCAAAGTCAATATATGTCTATATCATCTGAAAGCAACTTTTTAATCTCTCTCAAGTATAGAACCCATATACAGAATCAGCGGAAAAAAAGTACATCAGATGATTACAGGTGATCAATCTGAGGCAACACAAATGAGATTTTGGATTTCGTTTTACCTGAGAGAGCAAACCGGCAAGGAGGAGGCGGTGGTTGGCTTCATCGCTATCGGCGGCCACGAAGCTCCCGTTGGGTGAGGACCCTTTAATGGCGGATTGTTGCTCCATCAGCTGCTTTATGGCGAGCTGTATCAGCTCCACATCGTCCTTCGATGATTCCATATCGTCTCTCTTCCTCTCCGGCTCTCCCCACTCGCCTCCTTATTTTTTTATGGGAAAATTGCGTAAAATACCCCTGTGGTTTGGGGTTGTTGCAAAAAGACCCCTCCCGTTACAAAAATTGCAATAAAACACCTAAGGTTTAAAAAGTGTTACATTCGTCAATAAATCCGTCTGTTTTAACCACGTTTGTGGTAAACGCGCATGAGTGGCAAGTGTCACTGCTAAATAATTTTTAAATGTCGTTTTTACCCCTGGATACCTCCTTGGACCAATATAACCGTTGCAAGCAAGAACCTTCAGCATCACGCCGGAGAATCAACGCACCATGCTCGAGGTCAACCGCGCGTCGCAGAACACTCTATCGGGTCTCTGCAGAGGCCAGCTCCAGACGCCGTCGTTCAACCACCACATCAAGTCGTTCGCGGAAGGGAGGGACGACGACAACAACAATCTGTCGGTGGAGATCGACGAGGAGCCGGATCCGTCCGATTCCCGGAAGATCCTGCGGATTGACGACGATCTGAACTCGCAGGTGGACAACAGCAACGACGAGTCGTCGGCGAGGAACGTAACGCGGCGGCGGTCAAGCGGCCGCGCCTAGTGTGGACGCCGTAGCTGTCGAGCGAAGGGCCGTCGCCGGCGGACCACTTGTTCGCGTCCACGCCGGTGCTGCAGAGCTTGCATGAGCCCGCCGGGAGCGGGCATATGCCGGTTCCGATGGATTATTCGCCGCAGATGATGCAGATGCCGGCTTACGGGCACCCAGAGGCTGGCGGGTCTTACCATGGGTTTGAGTCTCATCCTTACAACAATTGAGTCTCATAACAATAAGTGATTGTTGGAATTGAATTGGAGGGCAAATAATTGATGCCAGTGCTATTGAATTGCGACTCTTGTTAATTGTTATGGATAGGAAGTTAGTGTTAGAAAAGTTTCTCATTCTTGATTTGTGGATAGGAAGTTAGTGTTTGACAAACGAGACCAATGTGCTTATATACAGGGGTAGTTTAGAGAATTCCTTAATTCCGTAACGGGAGTTGACGGATGTAACACTTTTTAAACCTTAGGTGTCTTATTGCAATTTTTGTAACGGGAGGGGTCTTTTTGCAACAACCCCAAACCACAGGGGTATTTTACGCAATTTTCCCTTTTTTTTATAAACATTATTATTATTATATTGATTGATGATGTGGCGTTCGTAGTCCACGCTTGTTATCGAGCATCATTTATGTGCCTAATTATTGTATGATGGTGATGACTGGGGATCCTACTTGAATTATGAATGGATTGTACATACGAAGTACTCTAGATTGTACATCTATCCTGATTTCTTAATATGTTATGCTGCTTTCTCGTTTGTTCATAAGACATATTATCGCTATTTAGGTACTTTTACGTTTTGTTTGGATAATACTCCTCTGTTCTGTTGAATTTTTTCGCTTTGTTATGATAAGCTCTTCTATAGATTTAGTGTCATATGCATATAAAATTGGGCTCTATGAATCAAACTGGCCGAGTTCCTTTCGGTTATGCGAAGTGTCTTCCCACTTTAGTATATGGCTAAATGCAGGGGGTGACATTTTCCATCTTCACTTATACCAAGTGCATCATTCACCACCTTAACCATTGGTTTGCAACTATTTTGAACAGGGTAATTTGAATGCACTCTATTAGCATAATGAATGTGTAGGTAATGAAGCCGAAATTTTCACTGTATTTTTTTTTTGTTCACTGTACTTTTTAAATAGTCCAACTTTTAAGTAAGCATATATGTTTGGCAAATAATAGCTTTTTGCTGAACTGATATAGGGTAAGCGCAAGCAGTAATTAAAGTCAACCAAAGCAGGCATGCCAGCCAGAGGGCTGTGTTATTGAACCGAACTGATAAAAGTAGTGAATTATCGACAACCCGGAAGGGTGCAAAAAGGAAAAGAAGTTACACTCAAATCTGGTCTTCATATGCTTACAATTGAAGATTGGCAATAACTCAGTCTTCATTATTATTCACATCGAAAACAGGTAACTCCATACGGGGGAGCTCGGGAATTTTGAGACCCGGAGGAGCCGATGATTCGATAGGCATCGATGGTGTAGAGGACTGCTTCTCTCCTTCTTGGTTGTTTGCATTGGGACCTTTCAACATTCCGGTAACCATATTGCCGAAGGATCTGAAAGGGTGGCTCATCCCATCTTTAACTTTCAAAATGAGAGAGACCTCAGATAGTTGCCATGCAACTGTGAGGACAATCATGACCGAAAGAAGACAATGGGTTATCAAATTCTGCCTCTTTACATTCCTAAGCTCTTTTACAATCTCTTCTTCTTTCCGACTCCCTGAACTAGCACCCTCCGCCTCATTCATCGTCTCACTCTTACGCCCCACCGTGCCAACTTCAATGAGAGGTGCCTCTGCTACATAAGCCGATGGCTCCGGTTGCTGAAGTTGGCCATCGGCTCTTAATGTTTCCAACTGTCAGTGTGAAAGATCAAATGTCGAATAATTCACTATAAGCGGAAGGTCCAACTTTGTCGCAGCAATAAGTACTTTCGATGAATAGTTGCAATATTGGCGGCTGAATAGGCTGTGCATCTATCAAATGGCATTAGGCATCACAATGCTGAAAAGTGGGTGCATTCCTAAAGTATCATTTTTTCTTTTTAGTTGGACGGTAAAAGGTATCCTTGGACTAGTTTTTACCGTCAATCGACCCCTTCCTAGATGATCTTAAAGGTACACCACTCACATCGGCCTGATGCATTTAGATCTTTTTTTTTGTTCTCAGGATGCTGGCCTTAAGGTTTGAAACTAGGAAGTCAAAGTAGGGTACAAACATCCTTGACCACCGGAGCAAATGCTCGTAGCGGTGGGTAATGTGGGAAAAGTATCAAGAGCTGGACGGTAATGGCAAAGCCGGTGGTGGGGCAATGATGGGTAACAACGCTGACAAGTCGGGAGCTGAATGCTGGTGTACTAGCTAGTGACAGTATCAGAAGTGAGGTATGCCCCAAGGCTTAAACCCCAAGGGGTTGGCCTGGTGGTCAAGGAGGTATGCTCCCTACCTTGACTGACTTCCTGGGTTCAAGCCTTGGGGTCAGCACCCAGAGGCCGATGTGGAGGGTGTGCCCTTAAGATCGCCTGGAGAGGGGACTTAGTCTCGGTTGACGCTAAAGCTTGCATGAGGACCGTCCAATAAAAAAAAAAAAAAGAAGTAAGTGACCAGGAATGAAACCAGTGAAATCTAAGGAAAAAGTAAGCAAAGTTTCAACCCTTTCCACCCCTTATTGTTTGTTTCTACAGTCCGTCTCAAAGTCAATATATGTCTATCATCTGAAAGCAACTTTTTAATCTCTCTCAAGTACAGAACCCATACACAGAATCAGCCTAAAAAAAGTACATCAGATGATTACAGGTGATATCAATCTGAGGCAACGCAAATGAGATTTTGGATTTCGTTTTACCTGGGAGAGCAAACTGGTGAGGAGGAGGCGGTGGTCGTCTTCATCGCTATCGGCGGCCACGAAGCTATCATCGGGTGAGGACCCTTTAATGGCGGATTGTTGCTCCATCAGTTGCTTTATGGCGAACTGTATTAGCTCCACATCGCCCTTCGATGATTCCATATCGTCTCTCTTCCTCTCCCCACTCGCCTCCTTACTTTTTTATAAACATTATTATTATTATTGATGCTGCTCGTCACTCCCATCCGTATGTTTTTGGTCGACACGTGGCGTTCGGAGTCCACATAATCACGCTTGTTATCGAGCATCATACATGTATATATGTGGCTAATTATTGTACGATGATAATGACTGGGGATCGTACTTGAACCATTGAATGGATTGTACATGCGAAGTATCATTGTTATCCTGGTTTCTTTATATTTTATATGTGCTTCCTCGTTTGTCCATAAGACATATTATCGCTATTTAGACACTTTTACGTTTTATTTTGATAATACTAACTCTGTTCTGTCGGGTTTTTTTTTTTATTTTGTTTTTTGCAAGCTCTTCTATAAATTTAGTGCCATACGTATAGAAAATTGGGCTCTATGTAACAATGGTTTGTTTAAATAAGTACTCCTCTTTTAACAAGTCAAGATGAGGTAAAAACAATGAGTAAAATCAATATTTTTGTGTAGTAAATTTATTTCGAGAATCCGCTAAGGGAAGAGACTATTTTCACCTCTTTATTTGTTGCTAAAAGGTCAACAGTCACTACTAAAATCCAATTTTAACGCAAAAAAAGTAGTAAAGAAGCTATAAAAGGTAAAGATAGCATTTACTTTTGTTAAAAGTCCAATAGAAAGTTTAATGGAACAGAGAAGTACCATTTTGCTTAATTGACCAACTTTCGTTGACACCCTCAAAATAGAAGTACGTACTCATCAGGCCGCATTGCTTTTATACCGGCAATCTTTACCTAAGAAGCCCATCTGCCCATGCAATCTCCGTACTTACCTCTCCAAGGCAATGGTCCTAGCATGTGTGTCAAAAATGTACAACTTGTCTAACACTGGATATGGAACAAATTTGCGATAACTTTGAAGCTGGAAATTCGTACAATGTTTCAACCTGAGACAGAGCTAATCAAAGCAGTTCCAACATTAAAGAACAAGCAAGCTCACTGTTACAGCCTACGGTGATAAGGGTATCTAGATATCGAGTTGTTTGGTTGATTGTGGCTCTCTCTACGTGGGGTTTCTACTTTGAAACACCCTGCCTGCAAAAGGAAAGGAACTTAAAGGAAACACCAGCAACCATAAATCCATAATTGTAAAGAACACCAACTGGTTAAAAGACTAGCAACCTCATCTATGATCATTTACAAATATCACCCTATGCATTTACAAGATAAATACCTGGATGTGAGAAGAACAAGTCACTTTACATTACTGTACCAAAAAATAATATACAGACGGGCGATAAAGAACATACGAAAGAAACGGTGTACGTAGAATGTAGTTAGGCGGTTTGAGCTTTTTATCATGCGAACTGGTATATGTTGTCATTTTCCATAAACGGAATGTCAGCTTGAGAAGTTGACCCTGCTGCTTCGCTTTCCTGTCCCCCGAGTTCAGCCTGCAAAAGTGACGAGTGAATTAGTTCGAGTTGTATGATCCGAAACTCTAAAAAGGTACGGATCCCGACCATGTGACATGAATACCAAGGAAAATGCTAAACTTCCTCGTTGCTCATAGGAGGGGAATATGAACCCCAAGGCTTTAATTGCGCATTCACACAAATACAAGGTCCATAATCTTGGCTGGTGAACCTCTTATCGGTAGTTTTGGGGATATAATGATTCGACTCCACTCCACTCAAAGACGATCTGCATCTAGCAAGGTGGCAAACGCACATGGACCAGAAGCTGTACTTACAAGACAATTTGCAAAATCTGACGCTAATGTTTACCTTAGCTTGGCGATATCTTTCCAGCATGCGATGATATTGCTGCCGCGCCTCTTGTGAATCGACCATTGACAACACCCTCAAAACAGCTTCATCAATAGCTACATCAAGTTTCCGCTTACGAAAAACCTTTAGTATGTCTTCATCTTCGCTTTCATCAATAGATTCTGAATCAACGCGAAATCCCCGTAAACCAACTCCTCTCCGCCGCCATCTTAGTATGACTTTCTCTAGAATACCAGTGGCCCAACAGACTTTATAGTTCTTCCTTACCTGATGGCCTCTCACATGAGCCTGACAAAACAAGAATCTGATTAAGAACAGCGTTTCTACTCCTTAAACAAATTAAGTTGAAATACGGTTTGCAATCTGAATATTGTATGCTTCTAAAATGGCCAGCAATAACATGATTTTAAAATGGCCGTTGTGCCAGGCAATAAAATATTTACACTTCGCGAAAAACCTGTGCATAAATACTTACACGATAACAGTATGAAGAGCAAATTCAGTGTCATCCAAGTGAATGATCGAACACTCACACATACAGATCTACAAGAAGTGTAATCTGGAGTGTTTAAGCAATATTATATTTGTACCATAAGGTAAAAAATGAAAAGAAGGAAAAAAGCACACAAACTCTCTCTGTACTGACTATACGAGCATGGACAGACCCACACCTATCAATTTGGGGAGAAGCAGAAGTTAGCTGTTTATGGCAGTCTAATGATCGGATTTACTTAGTAAAAAGGTCTTCTCCTCTCAATGCATAGATTTTAGTTCAGTTTGTGCTGAAGAGTACGGGTGTGTTTGATAACGCAATTAAGCACCTAAAACTTAAAGTTTTCAATGAATTTTAATTAAGTGCATTTGATAATGCTAAACCTTGTATCACTTAAAAAATTAATTCCTACAAAAAATAAACTAAAATTTTATGCCTGGGTGGACTTACTTAATGGGAATCACTTAATTCTAAGTGAGATAGTTAAAAGTTATTTAACATATTTTAATATAAAAAAAATTACCACCACGATGCCGTCTCAATTAATTTGCTGACAACACCGCCTCCACCACAATATAACCACCACCACAACCATTACTTCCTTTTGCTACCACCACCACAATTACCATGACCTAGCCGCTATCACCACCACCACCACCACCACAAGGACACCGCCACCTCCACCATAGCATCGCTGTTGTCACCACGTCTATTTCTGTCAATATCATCTAAAGATCCAGCACACTACAACAGCTGCCATGACCGCCATGTTGCCGCTTATCGCTATTATCAACACCATGTCTTCACGCAACATTACCGCCACTATTGAAACATTTTTGCCGTCACGCGACCACCACCACTACTCCATCGTCACTGCCGCCGCCACCACCACTAACGCGATTATAGGCCCCCAAAAAAAGTTATAAAGTATAAAAACAAATACGTAATTTTGGTAAAATGGATAAATTTGTAAATAAACAATTTTCAAACATCTGCTTTTGGTTTACCAAACAGGTAAACTTATTTTTCAGTAAAAATTCAGTCGCTTAAAGTTTTCAGTTTTACGAATTCAACGCTTAACTTTTTCAGCACTTAAATTTCAGTTTTATCAAACAGCCCCTACATCTTAATATGGAGTCTTATTTAAAATCCACAAGTTCTTACACTCCCATTTCATGTTGATACCTATTCTGCAATTGATGGTAAGTTCTTTGAACTCGTCTACAAATGATTCAACTTTTATAGCATTTTATTGGTTGAAATATACGTGTGACGTCGAAAAAGTGATTGTTCGACTTCATTTAGTGGTCAGCTGCATTTCTTAGTAATCCTGTTTAAGTAATCCCACGTAAGCCCCAACCAGGGCACATGTTATACTAAATACTATCTTACAAGCCAGGAAAATTATGAGAAAGAACAGTTAACTAATAGGAAACAAGGACCAAACTGTCAAATAATTGAAGTGTAAGAATATTCAGATAGTCAGATAAATCTGGCAGGATCCTTAAACACCATGACTTGCCGAGGTAGCTTCTTTATTAGGGCTTCCATATTTGTCTTAGGTGAGGTAATTATATGTCTTTGCTTCAGGATCCCTTATCTACACTTTTCTATCCCTCATAACTAAGATTCGGTTTTAAACAGTCAAAACCTAAGGAAGAACAGAAGGGCAGGTATCCCTTTATAAGCTTGAGATCACAAGATGATAAAGAGGTTTTGGAAGTTTTTCCTAAAAAAGAGAATTGCATCACCTGTATCTTCACTACTTTCTGGCGAAAAGCGAGAAAATCCTTCCGACCTTTCCAACCCCGATATTTCTTCTGAATAGATAAAGCAGCTGCATTGTTGTCCCGTGAGTTGCGAAAAGCCAACTTTGATGCAGCTGAAAGCCCTTGAATGTCATTTGATAGGATGCTGTATTTGTCTCCACTAGCAGCACCAGGAAAGGTAGCAGCTTCTTCATTCTGCCTCATCCTGAAAGAATGTGCACGAAAGGCAGATTGTATACGTGCAGCAGCTTGAGCTGCATTGCGGACGGCAGCCAACGCGTCTTGAAGAGAAAGCTGCTCCTCATATTCAATGATGTTCGTCTTTGAGACACTATTTACAGTTATTTCTGCTTCTACATCAGCAGAGCTTTTAGACAGTTCGCTCTCTTCCAGCCTGAGGGAAGAAAGATGGTTGGTTAATGCTGCCTCTGAAAGATAACCTGCAAGTCCCTTGTGACCACAGGTGGCAGCAATAGATGCTGGGGTTTTCCCAGTTGGGTCTCGTGGACTGGGATCTGTTACTGCCCAAGCTGATGCGCCAGAAGCCATGAGTGCAGCAACCATCTTTTCCCTGTTGGAGATATAGCACTTTAGTCAAGCCACTCAGTAAAGCATAAGCCTTCTAGCACTGAGTTATTGAGATATTACTGATGCGCAGCAAACTTTCTGACATCAACATACAGCGCAAAGGTTTCGTCTACATGAAACTGAGTAGTAAACATATCTTTAGATGGTTTTAATAAAAAACACACTAAGAATTAAAAGTATTTGATAGTGAAGTACTTAGTTGATGATGCTAGAGAATTACATAAAATCAAAATGGAACAATTGGTTCTGTAGCTCTCAATTATAAATTTCGTACTTTGCAGCATCGTTGTAGCTATAGCCATTACTCTACTGCTGCACATTTTACCAAACAATTTACAATCTTAACTAATAGAAGCAGTAGAAGTGAATATTCAGAATGTTAAAGAAAGCACAAACTGGGTGGCAGCCAATCCTGCCTACTTCTAGCACATCAGCTGGTTCACGTAAAGAAGACTGCGCAAGAAGACGTGCTTAATACAATTCGTTCAACCATTTTATAAGCAGCTTTATACCTCGTTATTGGTAGTCCACTATTTTATGTAGCATGCAACTATAACTGCTTAAAAACTATCCAGGGCACATATTAGCTCAAGATTTGAACTAAATACAGTACTCCACTACCTTCCAAAACGTGCAGCCCAATGAAGGGCAGTCCACCCATTAATGTCTCGGAAATTTACGCTTACACCAGAATTGAGAATTGGGTTTAAGGCCCACCCAAACCCCAATCCAGCAACCATGTGGATTATCCCTTGTTCTTTCTTGGACAAGGAACAACCTGGCAAATCACTTCCTTCCCGCAGTCTAGAAGAAAGCCACTGTTGCAATTTGTCTTTTAAAAGTTCTTGCAGAAGCCAATCTATTGTGCTAGATGCCGTCCAAGTGCCAACTAAAAGACCCTCAAAGACGTGGCCCCATGAATCTTCGCCTGCTTTGAACTTGCCCAATTGATCGACTCCAGATTTAGTAGTTTCTCCACTCTGTATTGATGAGTCGAATAAAAGCATTTGTGCAAACCTGACAAGTAACAAGAGTTCTTCCATACTTTTATTTGCTCCTATATCAGGCAGATTACCATGAGCACCACTATTTGGCTCAACACGGTATTCAAAGTCCCTGACTTCACTACAGGACTCCCTATTTCCAGAGGTGATGCAAAGAATGACTTTTCCAGGCAAGTGAGGGGGAGCTTGGCAACTAATGACACCATCCTGAATTATCTGGATTGGGACTTCAATATCACCAAACATACAGGCCCATGCACAATCTGATGTTGCATGTAAAAAAGATCCAATGATGATGACCTGCATATAAAAACTTGGTACTTAAATTAGAACTTCTACTTCCAAAAAAAGCCAGAAAAGAACAGTTCCAAAGTGGAAAATAAAATGCCAAAGCACCTAACAAGTCAAGAAGCATGTCAGTGGGAACAACAGAGATTTACAAGACTTCATGATTTCTTGACCAGGTGTCCAGGATCCTAAAACATCTTACTACCAGTCTTTTTAGGTGAGCCAATGCCTTGGGGCATGCTGTAGTTCAGGGATTAGGTTCCATCTATCTTTCTCCAGTCCCTCTGCAATCCTGTTCTGTTAATAGACCATGTTCAAGGATGATTCGAAGTCTTGGTCCCGATCCCTAATAATGACCTAACATTTCATCAGAGCTCTGGTTCAGCAAGGTCTTTATATTCTAGTCTTTGTTATTGCATTCGGTTCCCAATAATGTTGATCCAGTTTGCATCCCATCATTTGTGCATTCTGTCCATGCGGGTCTCTTTCCATGTGCGACCAATGATTTTACAGAATCTAACAAAGGTCTTTGAAGTTTCATAGACAGCTGAAAATGAGAGGGGGTGGATGGAGTGAGGCCCAACTCACATTCTTGTCTTATGAATAGTTCTAGTGACCAGCTGACCATGGTAACGGGAGTCAGTGGGCAAAAGGCTGCATTGCTCGGGACAAGCCAAGATCTCAATAAGAGGACACACCATAGCATCATAATGTGAATAATTACAAGCATTCAAATTCACAAACCGCCAAGGGAAGAAACATTAGCAGCATGAAAAACCATAATGACGTACATAGTACATGAGCCATTGTGTAGTTCTAGAACATCATGAGAAAGGTATCTGAAAGAACTCTAGGCTAAACTGTCCAAACACCAAGGAGTGTGTTATGCCTCACCAAAGAAGCAGTTGCCTTGAAATTTTTAAAGCACAAGAGGTAGAAAAGATCAAGCAAACCACATGTCCCAAGCTTCTCTCTACTAACTTATAATTGCAAGTACTTGACTATATTACAATCTATCCCTGCCCACTATAAGCCCTAATGCTTGAACTATAAACATCAACCACAAGAGGGTTCTTTACACAGAAGATTATGAGACGCACCTTAGTAGTCTCGGAGGCATAACCCCATTCTGGAGATATTTCGTGGATTTTAAATTTATGCTCCCGCGCAATGGTTAAACTTGAATCTGCTTCAATGGGCATTCCAATGTGATCTTGGTCAAAAAATGTTGTATAATAGTCGGGATTGGTTCCATACGTATTTAGAGGAGAATATGCTGATAATTTGAAATCTTCAGCTTCTTGAGCCAGCAATGGAGACACTGGCAATGCAATACAGTTGGTCAGAGTTTTAGTATTAACAATATACAAGTACTACCAGAACTAAAGTTCGGAGATAATTACAATTTGGAGCATCATCTCCCCCAAAATTTAGCCACTGGCCTTCCACTGGCTCCTTCACTGGAGGTAGAGGCATACCCTGACCCATATAAACACGCAGATATAATTTAGAAGAACAGGATTAATTTGATTGGAGTAATCCACAAAGCTTAAAGATTGGAATGCTTCTTTTGTGGCTATTATGCACTAGCACTTTAACAATAATTGTGCAATTAGGCAATTAGGTAAGTCATATTACAAGAAAACTTGCAGAGGCCCATAGGAGGAATGCTATAATAACAGTTACTAAAAGAACGTATGTGTAAAACCATGGAACGGTGGCAGTTATTGAAAGAAAATACTTGAATGATGACAGACACAATAAGATCATATTTGCAAAACGAAGATGCACAATGCGATTTCTCACATGTCCATCCAGTGTGTATGCACTTTTCTCTGGCAACGCAATACAGGAACTCTTAGGGTAGTCTAGCATGTCATCCCAGGCCAAAGTTTCTTTACTTTCTGCTCTATATCCATCCTCCAATGTCTGGTGGAAATATTCCCTGCTGTCACCTATAAAAAGCACTCCATGAGTGTCTCCAACTTTTTGCTGAAAGAAGATAATTTGGCACATGGAAACCCCATGAAAATTGGGAAGAAAATATGGCAACATAAAATGATACAAATGCTCTACCACGAGATTACCAATCTAAGTGCTCAAGAACACAGTAGAAGAAACAAAGAAGATAAAATACAAAAATATCATGTTTGTCACCTATAGCAGTGCTTGATTCAACATATGTAGGCTTAACATTTCTCATAGAACTCGAATGAAAAAAGAAGATTAAGATATGTTGTTAACCGCTTAATATGTATAAACATATCGATATACACTTCATCATATAAGTGGTTGAGAGTTTTAAAATGCATTCCTTTCAGTGTTAACTTTTCCTATATAACAACATTACTCTAGAGAATTTTACTATTAGTTTGTTTGCTTTCGATATATTTAATTACACAACCAGTTGAAATGATTTACTAGCCCGCCAAAGGGAACAGTCCTGACATGTACATTAATAACAAAGCTGCAGTCCTGATGTAGGGTTTCCAGGAAAATGAAAACTATACTGCACTAGCTGATAATGCCATGATAAGCCAGGCTACAAATTACCTGCACTCCCTGCCTCTATTTATAAGAAGCCCTCATTTAATAGATTAGATGCTTTTTTGACTGGAGAATTGAATGCACTTATATATTATGCAAGACGTTATAATGCAATCGAATAAAGTAGCTAAAACATAGCTTCCACCAGCACAACTGGAGATTTGAGCCTATCAGATAAGACAACGCTAAACACATTCGTGTTGACCATTCTGAGCACCAAAAATAAGACAAACCTGAAAGTTGTTGCTGCGCAAGTTTGTTTAAATCACCTTGCATCCCAGCAGGTGTTGAACTTTGATCAAGCAACAAGTGTTCCAAATTATTCGACTTATCATTCTCAGCAATGAACGGCCCAAGTTCTTCGATGCTGTCATCGTTCAAGCTTAGCTGCTCCTCAAGCCTTCGTAACGCTTGACTATACTTAAACTCTGGAGATTTATAAACTTCCCCTGTTGTTTCTACTATGTCCACGTGATCCATCGTAGTACTCTTGGTGACTACATCAGAACTAACTTCTACAGAACCGGGACTAGATGTATTCTGATATGGTTCATAAGTTTCACTAACAACAGCAGAACTGGAGGCCGGAAGCTGAGTGGTATAGGAGTTGAGACTCTGAGGCAAACCAGAATAAGTTCCTGGTGAGAGCTGTGAAGTGGATCCTATGTTGTGCCTTCCCTGAAAATCATTAGTTCAGTTGGTAATGTCAATTCGAAGCTCGAGTAATGCTCCATAAGCTTCCATTTTGAATTGCAGTAAAGACAGTCGCATAAGCAATTTCATAAATCACCTTAAATGCAGCTAATCATAACATATTAGAGGAAGCTATGTGGCTTGTCAAAGGTCCATCAACTGGTAACTAGATACATGCAACACAACAATATCTAAACATATTGAGGGAAAGAAACAAGGCCCAGCGCAATGGACGCAACTGCAATCTCAAGCAGGTATACAATTCAGATGCAGCAAGTTTTGAAAGGCATGAATGCATGAAAAAGTTAGTCCATCAGTATTATTTTCTTTGGTCATGAGGCGGAACTTAGTACGATCAATTGTTTCTATAAGAAATTTGACTCTCCAGACACTAAATTTGGCTCCACTGTGACTCCAATTTTCGAACTACGGGAATTTCGTATGGTGGAAAAAGGAAAGCTGTTTATCGTATACTTACCAAGATATCCACTCAAACTACTTTTAGACGCTAGAAATGATATATACAGGCTAGCCCAGTGTTATTAAAGGCGCAGGCGCACCTAAGGCGCAAAAGGTCCCTAGAGCCTAGGCGCAGGTGCGCGCCTTTTCAAAGCAAAGCGCAATATTAAAATAAATAAAAATAAATAAATAATAGTGCATTAAAACAATAAAATTACTTATAAAATTTAGCACATGATAATTAACAAATTTCCAAACATTAGAAAAAGTTTCAAAAGCACTTTGCTTTATACCAAGAACCATTATATTTCTCCACTACCATAGTAACACCAACCTTAGTAGTATTGCATTCCTCCCTCAGCGGCTCACTGCCATTGATATTGCCACTAACAAGGAAGCAAAATCATAAAACATGCCACATACTTCTTATGGAAAATTTTGTATCTGATTATGCAGAACATCCCACTTTATATGCAATACAATAGGAACACCAAAATAATGGTAACTAACCTACAAACTTGCTATGTCACATCAATGAAGCTACAAATTAAAACTGCTCAAAAACTAGCAAGCCTCTTGGTCAACTAAAGCTAACTTATAATTAGCTGCCTATTTACTTTATAGTTTAGGCATCCCAGACATTCCCTATGTTGTGTGTTATGACTTCAAACTGAGAGTTCTAGCTCAGAACTCTCCTGATACACCTGGTATAGGTTTCTATATTACATACGATCAGAGTGTATACTTTAATTATGAAAAAATTCCTTGTGTCATTTTATCAATGTTTTGCATGGTTAGCAATTAACCACTTTTTGGAAGTGGATGACAGATCTATTCTCTTTATTGCTGACCTACATTCGGTAGACCAATAACTGTGCTTTGCCACTCACAAGATTTTTGTAAATGACACTTTATGTTCTTGCTACTCAAGAAACATAATAAACTTCAATGTGGGGACTTTGGTGGATTTGGATATACACTTGTGGGGGGAGAGAAATAGAGACAGAGAGGGGGAGAGAGAGAGAGAGAGAGAGAGACCGGTGGGGTGAAGATGTGGAGTGTAGTCGTAGAGCAACCGAGCAGCAGAGGCAGAGAGGAATAGCGGCAACGACGTCGGCGATTGGAGCAACAGCAGCAGCAACCGGAGTGGCCGCCGGTGATAGGAGCAAGGCACAGGATTGGGAACAGTGGAGACTGGAGTCACTGGACTGACGATGGGTTGCTCTGAGAGCCGTGAAATAGTCTTCTGATTTGGGATTTTAGAGTTAGGTTTATTGACTTTATTCTTTCAGAATTTTTGTTAGACTTGGTGGAGTTAAAATAAAAGAAAAAACTGAAAGAAAAATGGACAGTCTTCATAAAGCCACGACAACCTATCCAACGATTAGATTTTGTGCGCTTTAGTGTGCGCCTCCCGCGCCTGGATGCGCCTTGCGCCTAGGCGCGCTTTTTACAACACTGGGCTAGCCTATTACCAAATCAATTTGCATTTGTAAGTCAGGTGGTACAAGCACCACAGAACAGGCATTGATTTCGCAGAAGGCATGCCTACTTTGGCGACTGGGCTAGCCTAATATATTGTTACAATCCAGAAGCCTATTCATCACAAAGTTTAATTCAACAAAAATCATGCACTCTCTACAAGTAGTTTGTTATAACCAGCTTGTTTCTACTAGGTTTAACATTCACAAAGTTGAAAAGGTAGTTCCCAACAATTAGATTTCGAATGTCACATTTCATCGAGTTAAAACGTGATTAGGTTCAGAAAGGCAGAGGTTAATTGGCCTATCACGGTCAATTTAATTTACTAATGAGTGTTTTATACTGGTCAGATAACATAACTAACAAGGTCTCCGACTTAAAATATTGTTAAACAAAAATAGTTTCCATGTTTCTTTTCCTGTTAAAAAAGTAAAGCATGGAAACCAGGAATTTGGCTACTTTGCCATGACTTATTATCAAATTTCTCCTTTAGTTTTACAAAGAAAGTGATGCAAAAGTCGAGCACAATGGAATGTAATTGACAATTTTAGCTGTTACCAGTATCAACTATAAAAGCCGAATTTCAAAAGGAGAATAAGGAATTGCATTTATATTGCCCATTCTTCTTATATTCTTCTACTCGAGAAAGGATGGACTTGATGCCAACTCCTTCTCTGCTATCAGCATGGTGTAGCAAAGATATATCTACGGTTTATCAAAAAAAAAGAAAAACAAAGAGGTGAGCTTCTGATTCATTTTAAGATAATTTTACATTTTCATCATCACGTGTACCAGCTTCCCATTTTTTACAGGAGAAGAAAACAAAAGAGTTGTAAATATTACATTTAGGAGAGCATGGCATGTTTATGCATATAAAAAGTGCAACAACAGTTTTAAGAGAAGAAATCTGGATAAAAGGTGGTGCACGTCAAATAGATAATGACCAATACAGACAAAGGGTATTAACATGGGAATGAATTAAGGCATTTTTGGTAGTTTCAAAAATTCACCTCAGTTATATCTCTGTAATGAACGAGAACAATGTGCTCATATGCCCTGCCCAAGCATAGAAAGGAAGGAAGAAGTGAATAGTATACATACAAAAAAAAGAAGACAAATGAGCAAATTGCCTATATAATTCATGGGAAGCACAGACAATAGATACAATTCGGTACATTTTAAGAAGCCATGAATTAGGTGGACTGCATTTCGTTGAATGTTTTTTCTTGGGTTGGTAAAAAGTTCATGCCATGTGATACCAACTATATTACAGGTGCAGTAAGAGTGATTCTCGAAACAAAAACATTAGTAATCGAGAAAACTGAACACCCAAAAGAGGCAATTAACTCACGGATCCAACATCCAATAGCTACGCCTCTGAAAATTGGAATTCTGCTCTCCATGGGCATAGTAACAGTTTAAAGCTTCAGCATTTCCAACCTAATGATACAGAAAATCATCAGGTAAGATATCCTCCCTCAGGACGAGATCATCAAACAGAAGAAAATCAAACTTGCAACAAAAACAAACTGCTTTAACACTGTCCAGACATTTTTCTAAGTAAATTCAATTCACAAAACAACGCCAGAAAAACACACTCAAGCACCAGAAGCAGTCCAAAGAATTAGCAAAGGCGCCATGCAAAGCAGAGAATTCTTCCTCAGCCCAGCAAGAGAGAGAAAACCAAAAAGAGTCCATTAATTTGGATACAGGTAACTCCACCCCCTCAAAAGATCTTACATTCTTTTCCTCTATACAGAAAAAATGCAAACGGAAATCAAGCCCCACAATGTCTCCTCTTAAGAAAAGCCAGCACCTCAAAAGCTCCACACCGAGGCATCACCCAGCTCAAGCCCAATAAGCAGAACACAAAATCCCCTCAACAACTTAGCAATTGAGAAAGATATCATCTACTGAATACCTGTTGGCTCTTGCACATAAAGACTCAATAAACATACGCTAAACTCCTCAGCAAGTTGCCAAGGTTTCAAGACATTACCAGAGCATTATAGAGTAACAAGCTTCAAGATCTTAGCCCTTCAATACATTCACGTGACGACATTTACGTCTGATCACACCAACATTTCTCTGCTATAAGGAAATTACTTACATAATCAAGTCCAATGCAGACCATAATGACATATCTCTGCTTTTACTAATAGACCATTTGCAACCAAGTCCAATGCAGACCATTATGATATATCTCCGCTTTTACTAATAGACCATTTGCAACCAATTGTACTACAAGCACCAGCCAAAACTTGTAACTTAGGAATTCCATTATTAGTAGAAAGAAGAGTGGTATGTTATCACACAACAGCATACCAGAAATTTACCACCAAGTACACCTTATATTTTGGGCCAGTTTGATATGCTAAATTAGAGATCTGAAACTTCTTCTATTGTACCTTAATTTCTTTGAGATGCTTCTACAATGTCATGTTAAACAATAAAAAAATTGAAAATTGCTCCTCTCACTTGCGAAGTAACCAAGTATAACCAGAATAGAGATTAAGCATTATGAAACTTACTCATTCCCGTAGTCGTAATACATGTTTACAGGTGAATAGAACACATTAAGATGAAACTCATTAGCAGAGTGATGGCATGGTTTTGATAGGTGCATACAAAACTTTGACATAGCAAAAATTACTGAGGCAGTCAAGAGAACTTCAATGTGAATAAAGGGCAAAACCTTAAGCCTTTCATGTGCTTCTCCAACAGTTCTACCATCCTTCTTTCTACGCCAACTATGACCGTCTTTGCGGAAGAATCGAAGGACCCTCTTGTTAAAAAGAAACAAAGATCCGCCTGTTGAAGCATCCATCAGTAAGACAGAAAGCAACATGCATGCAATGTATTAGACCGGAAGATTGGGGAAAGCTTTCATTGCTAAAAGCACTTAGATATAGCGAATAGAAGCTTACTAGCTGGTTTTTGAGGGGGCTTGTCAGTAATCTGGTCGGTCTCATGATTCTGCAATATGAAGAGCACCTCTGCTGGCTTCAGCCACCGGGTTAGAGCATCTTGAACCAGATCAGGGATACTGTATCCTGGAAGGTGGGACAAAAGTAGCTGCTTAACTTCTCAATTACGAATTCGCCTCAGAAATCCACACCTAGTTATGCTTTTCCACACTTTTTGTGTCACTATAAAGGTGCATAAGTGACCACTCTTAACTTCTTAGTGACAAATGAGGGTGCAAAAGAATATATGCTGTGGATTTAGACATTCCCTTTCTTAGGTACTGAGTTTTATGCCTT
Organism: Escallonia rubra; assembly: GCA_033065855.1. Taxonomy (NCBI): domain Eukaryota; kingdom Viridiplantae; phylum Streptophyta; class Magnoliopsida; order Escalloniales; family Escalloniaceae; genus Escallonia; species Escallonia rubra. The sequence continues at coordinate 470,422 of JAVXUO010002827.1, forward strand.
TTACTAAAGGCACTTGCTCAGCGTGTCATCCATAATCGATATTGCACAGAGTTACAAGCATTAATCCAAATACGGGTAAGAACTGAAAACTCTATAATTAGCTAGAACATAAAATTTACGCTGATAAATTCAAGGCACTGTTTTTGCGCTTTGAACACAAATGAGACAGCCTTTGAGCGAGTGCCGTTATTTGTGCCAAAAGGCTCTTGGTCTTATATGTGCAAACCATTGTTCTTAAAGGCGCAGAGGGTCCATGGAGCCTAGGCAGAAGGCGCAGGCGCACGCCTTTTCGAAGCAAGCCGTAAAATAAAATTAAGTTAATCCTAAGTGAACATGATAATTCATCCTCATCATCGGTGAGGGCCAAGGCAAACATGCTTTCTTCAACGAGAAACATAGGCTCTAAGTTCAGTAGAGATTAGAGCAGTCAGTGACGGGGCATTGGCACAATGAAAAGCAGCAAGAGAATCGAATGATTGGGGATTTGGGGTTTTAGGTTCTTTTTTTTATATATATATATTATAATTTATAATGTTATTAGACAAAGAATTAAAGAGAATGAGCAGTTGAGATGATGCCAAGATGCAAAAATCAAAGACTTGAATTTTTGGGCTTCTATTTGTGCCTGCACCCCGCCTTGCGCCTGGGCGCGCACCTCTTTGAAGGGGCTACACCTTATCCTACGCGAGACGCGCTCCCTAAACCTTGCACCTCGCGCCTAAACGACTGCTTAGAACAATTGTTGAAGCAAATGGGTCTTAACAATAAGTATTCAGACAATGGCACGATACATGCCATTGTAGAATAGAAAGACGAAAGTGTCGAAAGACCAATCCATTGCCCCAAAGGACCTTCAGAAAGAACTCGCTTACATAGGTCAATCTTTGGCACCAGTCCAATGAAGCTTTTTGTGCTTGCAAAAGTACTTTAATTGATCAAGTTTGCAGCACTTCTTAATTCATTAGATGTTGCCACCATGAAGAATTGAAGTACTTCTCCACGCATAAATTGCTTCATAGGACAGGGCCTTTATTTGCAACGTTGATGAACCGAGGTACTTCTGCTAGCATAGAGTGCTTCATAGTGCTGATGCGAAAGATTGAGTTCTCTATCTTACTTGCCTTGACCTCTGTAAGCAATTTCTTCCCGAAAGTTCTTTTAATCGATAATCATTCAATTCTAATATGGCATTTTGTGCTATCATCCAATTATTAAATTGTAAGACCTATCTGCTTCAAGAATTGTATTAAGTATAATACTTTGGTGTAATTAATAATAATAAAAAAGCATGTTGGTACGGTGAAGGTTGTTTTATTGCGAGTGCAAAGTGCGACAATAGTGCCTTAAATTTACCCTCCCTCGTGCAATGTTGATTTAACATCCTAGCTAGTAGCAGAGTTGCTCAAGATCAATTTACGCCAACATACTTTGCAAGTGCCTCAATTTGAAAGCACAAAACTCGATAAAGCAAGGCAAGAAAAAGACTAAACAAGCATATTTGCATTGCAAGACAAACTTCACAGAAAAGAAGCACAGAATATTAAATTCTAAAACTCCTGAACATAGCAAATATCAACTCCATCGGGAATCTGATTCGATCAAATGTTCGTCATCAAGAGGAGAGGCGGACAGTAATACGTGACGCATAAACCTAAATTTGTTGCATAAGGTAACAATGTTTCAATTCTAATGGCTGATAAACAAAAACTATTTAAGCAAAAAAAGGATGGCCTTACCTGATTGCATCGTTTTACACTAGCAAGAATTCAGTTGACTTGAGTCATTCAAAATTCCACTAGAATTGCACAGGTGTGGCAATTTCGTAACACTTCACACATGTACGGTCGTTAACAGAATTGACCAGACCGCAACCGGAGATTCAAGATCAGAAGCTCCGGAAGTTTGGCCACTGCTTGATCAGAGTCGAACCTCAAACGGCGTCGCACAGACCAAGAGAGAGAGAGAGAGTAGGGGTTGTGTGTGTGTGTGAGTTTGACTGAGAAGGACTTGACGTTGAGTGTGTAACGAGCTCAAAACCGACCGATGAATTGCCTGAGAATTTGTAAGAGAAACAAAGGGGGAGGCATCAGCTGCTGCGCGGTGTACCGTGAATATACCTTGCCTACGGCTTTGACGAATTGGATTTCGCCAAATTGCCATCTAAGACATGCTAGCAGGGTCAATTAAATCTACTCCTATGTGGAATAAGAAGGAACTTGACGTCGGCACCAACTATTCATTGAGACATCAAGTGGCGTGACGTCAGTGCTTCTTTAATTCTCACCCCCACTCGAGTGAAATTATCGTCAAATGCTGACCATTCACGCTCCCGACTTTTAAATTTGCAACGAATCAAGCTATGATAAGGTCTCAATGAACTATAATCAAAGAGTATAACAACAAATGTCAGAGTAATTTCGATTATATAATGTATTAATTATATATCAAGCAACTGACATTTATAGTTCCACACTCCACTTTTCAATACGTACACTTTAGTTTTGTCAGTAAAAGATACGAAGAAGTGTCTTCTAAGAACTTTAGCGAGAGAAGTAAAGCGTAAGTGGTTAAGAATAGAATGCAGATATCAATACTCATTTATTTTCTTAACTCTTTTTGTTATTTCTGGTTGACAGAAATACAACGAGTCGGAATCTTTGATAAATTAGAAAACAAAAAAAAGGAGAAATGCTTTTTATCTTCAGTGGTTGAACAAGTGATTTAGTCTACCTAGGCGTCTAATAATGGCACAATGGCTATTGCCAGTTTCCCGGTAAGGGACAAGTTGCATGGTTGCTGTCGAAGTAAAGACCTGCACCTAACATGAATTTATAGAAACGTGGAAAAGGGGGCGAGCTGCGCCGAAAGATTCAATGACCCATCTGATGCATTGTCCGTACAAATAGATGCTCTTTTACTAAACAAATTCTATTCAAATGTAAGGTCATAACAGTCGGGATGTAGCCCATCTTTTTTTATATTTATCAGACGCAGTCTGTTTCACATGCGTTACATCATCACCGGTTTGATTGCTAGCTTCACTACTTGAACTTTGCCCGTTTTGGTGAGTATACACTGCTTCGGATCTAAATGGTACATGTAACATCATGGTATTTTGTGTTTGGAGCTTTGCAGTTAGCGTACCAGCTTCTTTTGCCTCGTAGCATATAGCAATAATAATGTGCTACAGCCAGGAAGACGGGATGGGATCTCCGTTTTGATTGTAAATATATATATCTTTGTATGTAAATATCAACTATTTACTCTCTCTTTCGTTAACATGTCGTACAACATATGCACTCGAAACTTGCAACGCATGACGAGTTTTACAATAATGTCCATCAAGGAATATTGCTCAAAGCATCAAACCCAAGTACCGTGTACCGTATCTTTGCGTTAAGTTTTTAAAAGCTTAAACTTTTTGAAAATCAGTTGATATCACGCTTGACACTGTCTTTTATGTGGAAGTCTTTGGATGCACGTGCAGATATGTATAATTTAACGAGCATCAAATCAAGGTGATTGAGAGTGCCATTCGCACTTGAACACAAAAGAGGACTAGATGCAATCTTAGAAGATTTGAACAAGGACTTTGTGAGAGATACCATACAAAGTTACAAGTCGTTATTAAAATTTAGCTTTTAAAATGTGTACACAAGAATGCTATATCATGATTAACACTTTTAACTGGCTAATAGCTCGCCCAAAAATATTGACTTTAAGAATTGTACCGGGTTCGAAAAGTAAGATTCGGCCAATAGCTAAATGGTAATATCATTGAACCAGACTTTTGAGGTTTGAAAAGCAAAATTGAGACCATTAAGATGAATAGAATTTCATTTTGCTTTTTTCGTCAAAGAGGCTTTGCCTGACATGTTATGGATTGATAAAAGTACATGGGAGGACGGACATCAAGGGAATCTCAAGGAGGTCTAACAGAAATACATCAAGAAGATCAGCCAAAAAGAGATGACCCTTACATGCGTGCATTCATCATAGTAACAAAGGGGGCGTATATTTATCTTTTTTGTACTCTAATTTTGTAATGTTGGCAAACTTTTATCATTTTGGATACAAAATCCAATTAGTGCAGAAAAAGGCTAAGGTGTCTTCACCTTTTTTCCGACACAGATGAATCCATGTCAGAGAAAGTCACCCCCACTTTACTGTTCACCCTTTCCCTGTGGCACAGAAGTTGTTTGCCCTTTCTCTCTAGTTTTCACTTTTGATGCCTGGATCTTCAACTCCCTCTCACCCCATCCCCTCAACCTGCCCATACCGGAAGTTAGAGTTAACTCAGAGCTCTGAGCTTTCCAATTGATTCACTTCACCAAGACGCCCGGGGCTCGAAATGGGATACTTCACTAAGAAAGTAGCACCGGTGGAGTCGACTTGGAGTTAAAGAGTGAGATTGAATTCGAATTGACTTCACACAGAAAGCAAATCTCGACGGAATGGATTACCGGGTTTTTCTTGTTTGCAATCACTGGTAGGAAGATTTTGTAGGAAGTGGGTTTTGGAAGAAAAAAAAGCAACTAAAACTGGTGCAATATACCGGAGATGGAGGAATCCACGACGAAGCAACTAAAACGGCGATGTAGAGCAAATTGGTGACCGTCGAGGTCTCACCGGAATCCACGATGAGATTGCCGCAAACGGCGTCGGCCATCACATCGTCTTCCTTGGGAAAGTCGAGCATGTCGTCAATGACCGCCGAGGTCTCGCCGGAATCACAGCGTTGCCTTTGTTGTTGTCGAGGTCTTGTCAATGACTGCCGAGGTCGTCAATCATAGCGTTGCCTTTGTTGTTCTTGTTGTTGTCGGCCGGAAGAACTGGTTGTCGGCAAGAAGAACTGGAAAGAGGAGAGGCAGAACGTTGTTTCCGGTAAGGGTAATACGGGGAAAAATGGTGGTAACCGTAATGAAAATGATAAACATACAAAAACAACTGAAAAAAGTAGACACAAAAAGGTGGTGAAAAAAATGAAAGTACACAACCATAATATGTGACTGGATACGAAAATATTGAAAACGAAAACACAATACAAATACACAAAATGAAAAGTGTAAACTTACAGGCCCTAATATTCTTATACTACCAAAATAAATCTCGTTCGAACTACGGAAAGAACAAGAAAATTTAAGAAGTAATTTAAGAAGCTAGTGAACCAAAGATGAAATGAACCTTATCCGATACTCCCTTGGTAATGAAATATCAATACGAAGCTTAATTCGTTAAATATACATGACATGATCGTTTAAAGACCAATGCGATAGTCTAGCGGCGAAGACTTTTTGTTTTTTTTTTTTGTACAGGGAGTATGAAGTTACTAAAATCACATTGCTTTCAGACAGTTGTAACGTGCCCAAAAATGGGGTAGCTGAAGTGAATCCAAGTAACTTCATCCTCTAAACTCCGCCCCACCCCCGCAAGTACTGTTCCCCCTCTTTTGTCCCATCTCTTTCTTCCTACCTAAGTTTCTCTTCTTCCCCACAACCCCACTGATACTCTCTCCCCTCCTTACATAAATAAAAGAACAAGCTCTTCTTATCACTTCCATTGCTCAATCTCCGTCTCTCGTTCAGTTATTCACTGTCATCTCTGCACAGATTACAGTACATATAAGCTAGTAGAGATGTCAGACTGGGGACCTATTTTCGTGGCAGTCGTGCTCTTCGTTCTGCTGTCGCCCGGGCTGCTGTTTCAGCTCCCCGGCCGAAACGGGTACGTGGACTTCGGCAACTTCCACACCAGTGGCGCGGCCATCATGGTTCACGCTCTGCTCTACTTTGCTCTCATTTGCTTCTTCTTGCTGGCTCTCAGAGTTCATTTGTACCTGGATTAACACTTCATTCTGGTCTGCTGGTCCACTAGTGAGGCATTTAGTTTAACTGCATTGGCTCCTTTTGGCGATTATAGGATCAGTTGTTCTCTAATTTACTGTTGTTGGTGAGCTGTTTCGTCTGTAACATTTGGCCTTGATCGGTGAATAATTGTATTCGTCAGTCATTATTATTATTGTAAAGTACATACTAATGGCACTAGTGAATAGAATGTTCTTGTTTGGTGTATAAATTCACACATTGGATGAATTGATTGAGGTTCTGGAAGTACATTTGATCATGGCGTGGAGACAAATTACACATTATTGTGAGTGATTAGAATATGTCGCGTGTTGGAATGAAATGTTAAAATATGATTTACGTTGCAAGTTTTATTAACAGAAATTCTCAATTATCACAAACCCTCGTGGACCATATCAAGCAACGCGCAAAAAAAAATCTAAATCAGGAATCATTGCCTCCTGAGAGTCAGAAATCATTGGAAGTCTAGTGGAGCATTTCTTCTGTTGCACAATTTGGTCTTTTATTCACTAAAAAAGTTTGCATACCCTTTTTATCAATGTTGGTCTTGACTCAATTCATTTCACGGAGCTTGAAAGATCGAGATGAACCCTATGAAAAAAGTAACTGACTATTAAGTAGGCATCGGAGAAACAAGGTAGCAACATACCGTCAACCACCACAAGTCCCAGCCAACGCCGTTGTGCTGATACGATGGTGAGAAAACGCAAACGTTGTCGTCTCGTTTGAAGAATGATCAAACGATCACTTTACCTCGCTTCCTCCCTCATATCTAGTACTAGAACTTGTTAGAAGCATTCAAAGTGACTTAAGCTTCATAATAAAATAGTTTCTTGGGCTTTCAATTTTGCAGTGAATGAACTGATAGTGGGCTCGAATAATCCCGGAGCCCGAAGCTCTAGCCCGAGCCTGAAGTCCTTGACTGGAACTAAGCTCCAACCTTGTAGACCAGGCCCAAACTACGTGTAGATGCTACTTATTAATTAGAAATCATAATCTATAAGTACTAGGTCGGATTATAGCTAATCATGATTGATTTATCTTTTGTTTGCTATCTTTCATCGTTTGAACCAAATGAGCAAATAAATGATAGCCAGTCTCTTGTTTTCAAACGAGTCGAATGTCAAGTAGAATATGAGCCAAATTTGGTCATAATCGATTCGATCAAGGATTCAAAGCTTTCAAATTTTAATTTTCATTAAACTCGAACATGCCCAATCACGCTTAATATGCCTAGGTGTACATAATACATGCACAAAAATGCAAAAGAAAGCAAAGTCTCGCAATCGACCACCTTTGGAATAAATTCTACATCAGGATTTTGATAACATACTCCACCTTCAAAGCACTTTCGGCAATCCACTGCTAATTCTCTTGACCCAGCTGATGTTAAAGAATGTGATAACCAGATTTGCAATATTAAAGAAATTGAGGTCTAAACAGCTCAAAAGTAGAGTGGAAGTTGGATTGGTTCAGGAAGATATTTAAGTTTTTTCCAGAAAAGGAAAGCAGTGGGAATGGTGTCGTCACCAAGAATGGAGTTAGAACGGAGAAGAAGCCAGCAACTTCTAATTATCTTATTAAGCAAACTCAGGAAAATCTTTAATAACTTGTTAAGCATGATAACATTGTTGGGTCATTCTCTAATACTTTCAACTTTTAGAATAGATGATAAAATAACATGATATTAGAGTCGTGCGTTAAAGTTCTTGAGTTTGATTATTCCCGCTTGTAAACTTAATTCCCCATTATTTGCACTGTGTATATTTGTATACTTGGTGGTTGTGCACCTTAATTTTATCTCTTGACGTGCGTGCAATCAGGAGCTTGCATGTGAAGGGAAGTGTTAAGCATGATTACGTTGTTCTCCCCAATCTGCAAAGTTTTCGTTTTGATTCTTTCCGCTTGCATCTTTTATTCATCTCTATTTGCATTTTGTTTATTTGTGCATTTGGTAGTAGAGCACCTTAATTTTGTCTCTACAGGTAAAATTAGCGACTTATACATTAAGAACCTTTACGTTACGTGACGGAAAATGTTAAACATGATAGTAATTGTTGGGCCCACATGCAATCAGTGTTAAACACGATAATATCACTACATTGTTAATGTTTATGTTTATAAATAAGAAGAGACGTAAAAGCGGTATAACACAGACGCATCTCCATCGTTAATTTATTCGCGGTTAGCGTCACCATTAAGATAGGGATTACAGCCCGCTAACACGGTGCTGCCACGTTAACAATCAACATGGGGGCATCTGTCGTTAATCTCTCCGATCTGTCTGTAATGTAATCTGCTGCATCGCACTTATTATTCTTTCCTTCACGCACTCCATCTCCGCACCGTCTAAAAAAATTCGGATATATAATCCCCCCACAATCACCACCACCACACTCAACGATACAACTTCAGTGAGAGAGAAAGCAGGAAGTGTAGATCTAGAGAGAGAGAGAGAGACAGAGAGAGATTGAGTGAAAATGGCGGATTGGGGGCCGGTGGTGATAGCGGTGGTGCTGTTCGTGCTGCTGACGCCGGGGTTGCTGTGTCAGATTCCGGGGAAGGGGAGAGTGGTGGAGTTCGGTAATATGCAGACGAGCGGGATTTCTATCCTTGTCCACACCATCATCTACTTTGGCCTCATCACCATCTTCCTCATTGCCATCGGCGTCCACATCCATGCCGGATAACCTGAATGAGTTTCCTGTTCGCTTTTCTCCCCTTTGTGAACTGTGTAGCGTGTGTTCTTTGTCAAATTCAGTCAGATGTGGTTATGTTGCTGCTACTTTTTGTAATTTGTTTTCTTTGTTTTGTTTTGGGTTACACCATGCAATTGTTGCTGCTGTGGTATCCTCCAATTGTATCGGGCAAACACAAATATACTAAGTTGGAAACGTGAGACTGGCATTTTAATTAGATGCAAGCACTTAGGAGCAAAATGACTTGTTTTAAAATCAAATGAAAAAATTTGGCTGCTGTTCCGGTTGGAGGAATCTTCCTCATACTCCCTATATAACGACAATTAATCGTCTCCAAATGTTTATAGTGACTTTTATTTAATAACGATAAAAAAGTATTGTCAATAATTGTCGCTGAAAATATTAGAAGAACTGTCACTAAAAATATTTAGCGACTATTAATTGTCATTATACACGGAATTGGAATAAAATTTGGGTTAATTACACTTATGTCCCTGAGGTTTAGGTGTAATTACAGTCAAGGACACAAAGTTTCAAAAGGTAACAAACCGTGTCCACAAACGTTAAAAAGGTAACACTTATGTCCATCCGTCAAGTATCCGTCCAAAAAGTGTACTTTTTCGGTGATGTCATCAATATGTATTTTTTAAATGACAATACTGCCCTTGTACTATATATTTTCATATTAAGATACCAAACCCTAATTTGAAAATTAAAGTTTTTAAATGGTATATGCTATATAAAAATTTCTAAACTTAAAATTTAAAATTTTGAAACTTTAATATCTAATTAATTCTATCTCTCTCCAAAATTTCTATTTCTTAATATGGTTTTTAATTTCCTTAAAATACATTTTCTTTTCAAAAAGATATGGAAAACCCTAATTCTAATCATCCCCCTGTTCTAACCTAATTTTCATTATCCCCAGATTCTAACCCACGCCGCCGCCGCCGCCCCCTAGCCCCTGCCTCCGTTGCCCCTTCTCAGCCCCCCCACCTCCGCCTTACCCCCCTGCCGCGCACCACCTTAACCAAATCGCAGCCTCGTTTACCTCGGCGTCGCCGCCTCGATAGCCGGCCACAACCAAATCAGATCCAGCCACCCCTCGTCACCACCACCATCACCTTCCCTCACCCCCCCGCCCCTGAAATTTACTCAGCCGCGACATAGTCGGCGCCGCCACCACCCCCCACAGATCCCGATCTGACCTCTCTCACCTTCATACTCCATCGACGACAAAATCAACCACCATAATTGTATCTGCGGCCCACCGTCGTCTCCGCAACCAACCACGACCATACCCAGGGCCTTCTACCACAATCAATGCTTTCAGATTTGCTTTGATCGGCGGTGGTGTTGTGTACGGCTTGCTCCGGCGTAGGGGGCACGGCGGTGGTGCGGGGGTGGGTCATGGCAGTGGGGCATGGATGTTGGCTGTGGTTTGTGTAAGTACAGTCAAGCCGTCGAGGTATATGGCTCTGCTACGGGAAGAAAGATAGGAGAAAAAAATATAAGAGAGAAATTTATCTTGGCATGTTAAGAAATTACATTTTAAGTCATGGGCAATACGGTCATTTTGCAAAAACCGTTATGTATTCTTGTATTCCGTTTGGTCAAAGGATATAAGTGCCTATTTTCCAAACTTATGGACACGCGTGTAATTACACCTAAACTTCAGGGACATAAGTGTAATTAACCCATAAAATTTTTATAAACCGGATATGAGTCAAAGTTTGTTCAAAACCAGCGTCTCCCGTTACTGGGGAAAGCGCCTCCCAAACTTGCTAATGCGAATATGAGTATAAGTTCGCCTTGGTAAAGCATCGTCCAAACTTGTTAATGCAGATTTGAATTCGAACTTAAATTCGCGTAAAGGATCTGCTACTTGGAAAGGCATCTCTCAATTTTGTTAATGCGGATTTGAGTACAATTCACGTAAAGACCGTCCTTTTCTCGTCCCTCTTACCGATTAACAAGAAATGGAAGAAAATTCAGTCACAAAAGCCAAAATGATTCATTGCTAACATTACAAGATCAGTGACACAAAGGAACTCTTTCATCTGTCGAAAAGGATTCCTCCCAGCTTTAAGCCGAAGGAAGGCCGGAGAGAGAACTAATTCAAAGAATTCACGAAGTCTACAGTAAGCACTTCAAAATATCATTTGCCTTTTAGGACGAACTTCTCTTTAAGTGACGAGCCCAAGTGATGTGTTGAGTAACAACTCCAGTCCACGATACTTAAAATGTAGGACACAATTTAGTTCAAATATAGCACACTACTGCTCATTTGCTCAGCTGCTTGGGCAGTTCTCCTATGCAGCCACAATTCCAAATTCAATTTTCAAGCAAGTTGATCATTTCACAAACATATAGCTCCTCTAATATAAGCTTTCCATCAATATCAGCAACCAAATTGCACATAAGGTAGCCAACACCTTTTATAAATTCGTTACGCCTAACAACTAAAATTATACATACCCAAAGGTAACAAAAGATATTACACGCACAAAACAAGTTGAAGCAGAAATGAATTGTAGTCCCCTGCAGTAACAACTGTTCGGACATTTCTTCCTCGAAACTCTAGCTCAAACAGTCGAGTATTCTAGTTGATAAAGAAGCCATATCCACATGTTTCAGTAGTATATTTGAGAAAAAATATCCACAATTCCTGCATCAAATACTCGACAGGGGTTTGCAAATACCATTTGGCCATATTGAAGCGGCACCTTACAAAAGATATTATGTGCAGCTTCATCCTTCCACAATGCCTATTTCGTTTTCATAGAAATTTCCAGGCTGCAAACATGAAACGCTATTATTAGCAAAACAAACCAGTTTGCATTTACATTGGGAATAATGGACAAAACAGCTACTCAGAAACAATTCCCGCAAAGAGCATTGACAAAGTGAGAAAGCTACCATATGTCCACATATTGTCACAAGCTATGCCCAAGTCTTACCTGACGTTGGGACAACAATAACGTAAAGTGGCAGGCTTAAGTTCCCAGAGCTCAAGGAGAGAGAAGCTTGGTTGAGCTCGAGATATCATATAACTCATCTCAGCCTAGCGGCCCAACCCTTTTTGAACAATGCAGTAAATAAAAGCCGGTTGATTCAAATAGACTTGGAAAAGCCTGTCTAGAAGAAATCATCAGGACATCACATCTAAGTGAAATCATAGCTGCTGAAAGTCAAGGCTACAAGATCCCGAATCTTCCCAAAGATGGAGACTACTTGGATGGTAATGCCATTTTTTTAACTCTTTTTTCTAGTCATCTTTCAATACATATCTTGACATAGCTGAGACCCGTTCCACAAACAGAGAATTGAACATTGACGCCACGTAACTGAAAAGAGGTGCTATATACAGGGGAGGCTGGATAAAAAACTGTAAAACAAGGCCAAAGCAATAACCTAAATTCCCCTCTCCATCTATCTCCCCTAGTAGTAAAAGAATGCATGCGGTGACTTCAACTTGTTGAAATGTCCCCATAAGACACAGCAAGGACATCTTGCCACAGACTCCTACGGTTTCCTCCAACTCTACTCCAACTACAGGGTATTAGAAACATATGTACCTTACAGGCGTTGATTGACCTTCACATTTGAAACGTGCTTCACATTACATGTTATCACCACAATGGGTGCCATCATTCCCACACATTCCGCAGCCTCCGATGCTTTTACGGCTTCTAAAGTTCGTAGCATGATATGTATTGCCTTCTTAGTTCTTCCCTGCATCCATGCATCGATAAACTTATGAACCATGGCAGTGTAACCTAAGCTCACATCTTGGTGCTGCTCAGGCTTGGCTTGTCAAAGAGCGTTGGCACCCAAACTTGAATAAGTCGGCTAAAAACACAAGCAAGAATTTCCCACCATATCCATGGTGGCCTAAAATCCTAACCAAGATGGTTGGAAGCCTCTAAACTATCACAGGTGACAAGATTGCATGGTGAATCAACAAAAACCAAAATCCTTATCCTTATCCAGGCAGACCAGAGATTCTATTTGAGACATGCTAAGAAGTATGCTCGCCACATATTGGTTTTATGACTAAACAGTCAATAGCTTAGAGCAAAATATACCGCGCAAATGTAAGCAAGCAAAAAAATGGGAATCAAATTCACTGGTTTTACTAATACAATGCCTTCTCTCTTTCAGAGCCTGAATATAGATCGTCCTATCACTTTTGCTCCAGGGACAACTAGACAATTGTACTTTCTTTTACATTAGTTGGCCCCAAGCCAAAAACACATTGATCAGGGAATGTAAAGGCAAAGTTTAATAGCATCAAAATGATGGAACCAACCAAGGGGGAAAAAACCACGAAAATTAAAAGAAAGCAAAACATGAGAAACTCAGTTGATCTGTCAAAGCGGTAGCTGATTTATACACTGACACCACCTAAAGGAGTTTCCAACTCAAAAGTCTTAACAAAGAAAGAACATTAATTGAGTAAAACGGAATTTGCAAATTCCAGCTTTATCAAGACACGTAGTTAAAGATACTTTTGGTTTTTCTACTTGGCATGAGAGGGGGGTGGGGCGGTTAAGCAGCTTGCACTCCAGTAGAGCAGAGTAGTGCGGACAAATCAATCTCGGCCAAAACTCTCCACTCCCGGATATAAGATTATAGTTAGGTTTCAGATAAACATGCAGTCAGTCACAGATGTCATTGTTCCGCCACGCCAATATATCGCCTGAAATTTCAAAAAAAAAAAATTGATTGTTTTGCTACCTGTTTCTAATTTGCTTTGCTTATGATTATGCAGCCTAAGCTATATTTGGCTGCAAGCGTAAAACTAAAATAGCATGCATCAAATTTAGGTCTCAGCCATCCTAGTTAAGCTTTGATAAAATTCAACGCAACCCCAGAATATGGTGTTTTGCCAGCACAGGATTTAGCATATCCCGGAAAGAAACAAGAACAGTGGAACCAAGTACCATTCAAGCTAACAAATGAGACGAATACCAAACAAAATATATGCCCCGAACCCGTCTTAATTACGTGCCCCGAGACATGAATAAGCATAATAGCTAAGAATGAAATTCGCAAAAAAAAAATCTTTCCATCCAACCCTAAAAATAGTAACCAAACCGAACTCGACATTGACACTAACTAATGAACTTAAATATTCATCAACAAGCTGTATTAATAGTTTTCCTAGAAAAATGGAGAATCTAATACTGATCCACCCCCTCATTTGTGGCTACAGCATAAATTCTTGTTGCTAATGCAAAATTTAGCACATACAACTATACAAGAGGTGGATGAACTTAAAAGATTTATCTATAATGGAGAATCTAATTCACCATTGTGTGTGCGGATCCACACCCTCATTTGTGGCCACAGCATAAAAATCTTGTCGCTATGCAACATTTAGCACGGGGCAACAACAGCTATCTACTTCTAATCATGAAGATGAAGACAACCTGAATTACCAGATAGCATAATCTTCAATATTCGCAATAGTCAACCAAATACAACTGTACTGACCTGAGCCAAAGTCTAAACAAAATGTCCTAATAAATTTTCACCCAAGTTTTAGCCATTTAAGCTAATAACATATGGTATTATGCAGCAAAACGTTGTTGCAATTCATAATATTGGCCAGCAAAATAAGAACAAATCATAACACGAAACGGAGCATTAAGATTGAGAAATGAGAGCCTTACAGGGAACATCTTTCCGCGGCGAGGGAGGCGACGTCGTGTAACAAAGAATCGCACGCCCCACCATCGACAAGGTAGTCACAATCCCAACCACATAGAAAACCATCACCAACCCCAGCACCCACGGCATCAGCATGAACCCGATGAAGAAGGTCACCGATCCGCACAGCATCAGCGCCAGCGAAATCCCCAGCAGCAGCGACGCGAATCCCGCCGGCGTCAGCTGCGGCATCGGCGCCACCACCGCCGCCCGCCTCGGCGGAGACTGATCGGAGAAATCGATCTGCCCGGCCGGCGGCGCCCGCAGGATGTTCAGAATCACCGCCGACAGCTCGTAAAAAACCCGAGAGTGCTCGTCCTGTTGCCTTCTCATCGTCGTATTATCGTATCTTTCCAAAAACCGAGAGCGTCGTCAAACAAGCAAATCAGATCTAAATACCCGGAATTGAGAAGATCGAGGCAAGTGGATAAACCTGAGCAAGAATTTTTGTGGTGATATTTATCTGCAAAGGGTTTGATTGGAGATGGGTTTAACTTTATGCTACAAGTGTAAGCTTTTGAGAGGGAAATGTCTTCGTTTGACCGTTTGTCGGTTCGTCGAATTCGACAAAGGGCAAAGATGAAGACGCGGCGGTGCTGTTCCGATCAGAGATCTGAGAGAGTCTCTCTATTAAAATTCGTGTGAAGCCTTCACTAAAATTTCTCTCTCTGTAACTTGCAGTTTTGGATGGACAGAAAAAATTTATGGGAAAAGGTCGTGACAACAGGGCCATGCGTGTACGCGAGGCAGCCTTTATCTTCAAGGGACGTATATAAAAGGGATTGGATTGGGACTGTAGGTGATGACTGTGTGTACCGGTTGGGGGTGAAGACCTACGCGCGCGTGTTTTACGTTCTAGTTTATCCGAAAATCACCTCCTGCCGCAAAATTTATCTGCTACTAAATAATTTGGCATTAAGATACTCGTTCTGTTTTATTAATTTTTTTTTCAACTTTTTGTAGATGTTTAAGATTGAATTTAGTACGTACATACATAAATAAATATTTTTTATTTATAATTACTACTCCTTCCATCCTAAATTATTTGATTAGGTTTGATATGGAAAGAAAATAACATCTAGGAGATCGTGACACGTGTCACGATCTCGTACGATCTGAACTGCTATTTAATTAATAAACGAAGTAGAGAGTAATGAACCTCCCACCTTCCCACTTCTTACCATAATGGCCATAAACCCTGCTTAATAGCGGTAACCGCCCATTAAGTGGTATGACCCTTCATTAGACTGGTAACTAACTACCAAAGAGGGACAGCTCTATAAAAGGAAGGGGAAAAAGCAATGAGAGGTAAGTAATCTTATCTGAGTTCACACTAAATCCATCTTAAGCATTATCTGACTTAAGCATCGGAGATTTCCCGCCGGAAATCCCTCCGGCGAGTTACCGGTGTTGTCTTTTTGGTGTGCAGGTCTATTGACGAATCAGGTTCCGGATTTCATCCGCAACATTTTGGCGCCATCCGTGGGACCGAAATTCGTAGATAGACCATGGCTCAAAATCCTCATCCCCAAATTCCGCAAGATGGCGCACTAGCGTCAAGTTCATCATCAACACTGCTCCGCGACCTTACTCGTGGAGGAGCTACCTCTCGACCGGCAGATCGTGGGAAAGCAGTGATGGAAACCCCTGTGGTCACAGTGGCAGCATTGGCAAATGCCATGGCCGCGCCCCTTCCCACAATCATTGTCTCAACTCCGCAGAACCCGGCTGGTCCATCTGAACCTCCGACGGCCAGAATCACTACGGTTGCTCCCACCAACATCATTCCACCTGCTGGCAACCACCAGGCTGATCTACTTGCTGTCATTCAAACAATGCAACGATCCATCGAAAAGTTGCAGGCCGCTATTGAAAACCCACCTTTGCAACTAGAGCCGACTCGGCCTCTTAAGGCAAAGCCAATAACTGACGCGCAGAGGCAATCTGTCCGTCAGCGATTGACTTTCCATGAAGGACCAAGTCGCCCTAAAGTGCGAGACGGGATACATAATAACCAGCAAGTGATACAATTAGAAGATGAATATTCTGATAGCGAACGACGCAACCCAAGATCCAAGAGACATGAAGAGAGCTACTGCGAAGCTCAATCCACCCGGAATAATCCTAGTGGTCACCGAGCAGAACGCTATTCCAGCGCTCCAATCATCATTGGACGACCATTCGTAGAAGAAGTTGATCTCTTCCCGGTCCCTTCCAACTTCAAAATGCCTCCATGTGAATCATATGATGGCACAAGATCCAATGGAGCACCTGGCTCGTTTTACCTCGGGCATGAACTTGCATTTGGTCCCTGACCAGATCATGTGCAGGGCATTTCCTGTGACGCTAAAAGGAGCCGCGCATGTGTGGTTCCAACATCTACCACCTCGTTCCATTTCATGCTGGGCCCAATTAGCGAAATCTTTTCGGAGCAATTTCCTCACAAGCCGTGTGCAAAGGAAGAATTCATCGGCTCTCTTTCGAATGGTCCAGGGGCCAAAGAATCATTGAAGTCATATTACGCCCGCTTTAACTCCGAGAAACTTCTCATTGACCATTTGGACCCAGGGGTTACATTCGCAGCAATGGCCAGAGGAGTGCGACCAAACACACCCTTACGATTCTCGTTAAACAAACGTCCGCCAGAAAACATGACGGACCTCCTCGACAGGGTGGAAAAATATCTTCGAGCCGAAGAAGATTCGACAACCTCGCAGCACGAAGAAATGCAGGGTTGACACAAAAGACAAGATCGACCCGAAGGAGGAAATTCAAACTACGCCAAGCGCTCGAGGGCAATACTCCCGATACTCCCCAAGTCATTTACCCCACTCAATACTCCACGGGGGCACATCCTCAATCAGATCAAGAACCAAAGCGTCCTCAAATGGCCGAAACCTATGAGAGGACCGGCCGACAAAAGAGACTCCCAGCTATATTGTCATTTCCATAAAGATCACGGGCATACAACCGATGAATGCAAGGTGCTTCAGCGTGAGATTGAAAACCTCATAACCAAAGGACATCTCAAGCAGTTCATCAAGGCCAATGATCGACAGCAAAATGGAAAGAAATATCAGCGGAGAACAGAGGAGACGTTACCAAAAGATCCTCCAGTGATAAACACTATTTCCGGAGGACCAAGCGCTGGAGGACTATCTGGCTCTTCCCGAAAAGCCTACGCACGGCAAGTTAATCTAACTCAAGGACCAACCAAGCGACCAAGAGCATCCACTTCTTTGGAATTCAATGACGCAGATCTCGACGGAATAAGTCTGCCGCACGATGATGCCTTAGTCATCACACTGCGCATAGATGCTTTCCAAGTTAAACGCATGTTGGTCGACACAGGGAGTTCGGCCGATATTATCTTCGAAGATGCGTTTAATCAGATGGGAATCTCTGATGATAGGGTAAAGCCAATATCTTCTCCTTTATATGGCTTTACAGGCGCCTCCGCCCCAGTGAAAGGAATTGCTTCTCTCACTATCGTCGTTGGGGAAGCACCCCAACAGGCAGTTCATACACTTGATTTCCTCATAGCCAAGGTCAAATCGTCGTATAACGGGATTTTGGGCCGTACAGGCCTTAACAAGCTACAGGCAGTAGCTTCGACCTACCACCTTGTCATGAAATTCCCCACCCCAGCAGGAGTTGGTTTCGTAAAAGGCGATCAGACCCTTGCTCGAAGATGCTACGTAGCCTCTTGCAGAGTTGAAGAAGCCCTATCAATCGATGATCAGCGCGATGAGAAGAAGGTAAGACGCGCGGAGCCTGTGGAAGCTCTTATCTCAATACCGCTCATAGAAGGAGATAAAGAACGATGCGTAAGAATTGGCTCTATGCTAGAACCCACCATTCGAGAGCAGTTGATCTCTTTCCTTCGATCCAACATGGACCTCTTTGCGTGGGGCGCTTCCTACATGCCAGGTATAGACCCATCTGTAATCACACATCGGCTTTCAGTCAATCCCATGTGCAAGCCCGTTAAGCAAAAGAAGCGACCCTTCGCACCAGAGCGGCAAGTGATAATCAAGAAGGAAGGTGCTAAAGTGCTAGATGCTAACTTCATCCAAGAAATCGACTATCCCGACTGGGTAGCCAACGTTGTCATGGTACCTAAGGGCGAAACGGGCAAGTGGAGGATTTGTATTGACTACACCGATTTGAACAAAGCTTGCCCGAAAGATAGCTACCCGTTGCCGCGCATCGACACACTGATTGATGCCACGTCGGGTCATCAACTCCTCAGCTTCATGGATGCATTCTCCGGCTACAACCAGATTCGTATGCACGAAGACGACGTAGCCAAGACAGCTTTCGTCACAGATCAAGGCCTATTCTGTTACAAAGTCATGCCATTCGGCTTAAAAAATGCAGGCGCTACTTATCAAAGGTTAGTCGACAAAATCTTTAAACCCCTCATAGGAAAAAGCATGGAAGTTTACGTAGATGATATGCTAGTCAAAAGCCTTCGAGCTGAAGAGCACATAGTCGACCTTCAGCAATGCTTTAATCTCCTACGAGAATTTCGCATGCGCCTTAATCCCACTAAGTGCGCCTTTGGGGTATCGTCTGGCAAATTTCTCGGGTTTATGGTCTCAGAAAGGGGAATTGAAGCTAACCCTGAGAAAATCAAAGCCATTCAGGAAATGATGGCACCAAGGCGTGTCAAGGAAATACAGAACGTAACAGGGCGAATCGCCGCCCTTATCACGTTCCTCCCCAAAACAGCCGAACGCTGTTTGCCATTCTTCAAGGCATTGAAGAACATAAAAAATTTCGAGTGGACGGCTGAGTGTCAAACATCCTTTGACACACTGAAAGAATACCTAGCATCGCCACCACTTCTCTCCAAACCTGTCATGGGAGAAGACCTCTTCCTCTACTTAGCCGTTGCTGAGTCTGCAGTCAGCGCGGTCTTAATCAGAGAACAAGATGGACAGCAGCTCCCCGTTTACTATGTGAGCAAAGTCCTTCAGGGAGCCGAGCGGAGATATCCCAATGCAGAAAAATTGGCATTTGCTTTGCTAAACGCTGCTAGAAAGCTTCGACCATATTTTCAATCTCACACAGTCATTGTGCTCACCGACAAACCACTTAGGCGGATATTGCACAAGCCGGACCTTTCTGGTCGCCTCGTTCCCTGGTCGGTCGAGTTAGGCGAATTCGACATCTGCTATAAACCTCGACCCTCAATCAAAGGGCAAGCCTTGGCCGATTTCATAGTCGAGTGCACACTTCCCATTGAAGTCGAAGAGCCTCTCCTTGGGGAAGAAAAACCTCTCCCCCTCGACCAAACTGAGCTGTTTACATGGACGCTTTATGTTGATGGATCGTCAAACGCAAGCGGAAGCGGAGCTGGTCTAATTCTCAATGGACCTGATGGCCTAACTGTAGAATATGCTCTTCGCTTCGATTTTCAGGCTTCCAACAATGAAGCAGAATATGAAGCTTTGGTAGCAGGCATGCATCTGGCATGTGCAATGCGCGCAGCATCTCTCCATGCTTTCAGCGACTCGGCACTCGTTGTGAATCAGATGCTTGGAGAATATGAAGCAAGAGACCCGAAAATGGCGGATTACTTGCGTAAAGCAAAAGAAATTGCGAATACATTCACTATATTCAGAATTACGCAAATTCGCAGAGAAGACAATACGTCCGCAGACGCACTCTCAAGGTTGGCCTCTCTCGATCCCTCAGGTTTCGGTCGCACAATCCATCTAGAATTTTTGCATGAACCGAGCATCATCACCAAGGAAACTATGCAAATCGAGCATGAACCATCATGGATTGATCCCATCAAGGCCTACCTTCAGGACGGCACACTACCTGCCGACCGGAAGCAAGCCAGGAACATAATCCACCGCTCGGCTCGATACGCCATCGTGGAAGACGTATTATACAAACGATCTTTCACTCTTCCTTACCTTCGTTGTCTCACCGCGACTGAATCCAACTATGCCCTACGGGAAGTTCACGAAGGGATATGCGGACAACACTTGGGAGGACGTGCTCTAGCACACAAAATTCTCCGCCAAGGGTATTACTGGCCGACCATGCATCGTGATGCCTTGGACTACACGAAGAAATGCGATGCTTGCCAACGTTTCTCCTCGGTCCCTAGGCAGCCACCAAGTCCCTTATCATCGATAAGCAGCCCCATACCATTTGCAATGTGGGGAATGGACATCATGGGCCCTTTTCCTCCAGCTACGGCTCAACGACGATTTGTAATTGTAGCCATAGACTACTTCACGAAATGGGTGGAAGCCGAGGCCCTAGCTACAATCTCTGAAAAGAAATGTGAAGATTTCTTTTGGCGTGCCGTGGTTTGTCGTTTTGGAATTCCGCGCGTACTCATCACTGACAATGGGAAACAGTTCGACAACGCCACCTTTCGAACGTTTTGTTCCAACTTAAGCATTGAGCAGCGCTTCACTTCTGTGGCACACCCACAAACGAATGGGCAAACTGAAGTTACGAATCGTACACTCCTTCAAGGTTTAAAGAAGAAATTGGACGGCGCAAAAGGACTATGGGTAGACGAATTACCCAAAATACTCTGGGCTTATAATACGACGACGAGGACCTCTACGGGTGAGACCCCCTTCAGTCTATCATTTGGAACAGACGCCATCATCCCCGTTGAGATAGGGTTGCCGTCCCTTCGGCTAACAACTAACGACCCTGTCCAGAATGAAGAAGATCTCCGAGCTAACCTTGACCTCCTTGACGAGCGTCGTGAACAAGCGGCAGTGCGCCTTGCAGCCTACAAGCATCGAGTATCCAGATTTTATGACCAGCGAGTCAAACATCGCACATTCCGAGTAGGAGACCTCGTCTTACGCCGTATCGAGGCTTCAGCTCCGCGGGAAGCGGTTGGCAAGTTAGCACCAAACTGGGAAGGTCCTTATAAAGTGGTCAAGCTAGCAGGCCCAGGTGCCTATCACTTGGAACGCATCGATGGAAGAGCCATACCACGGACGTGGAATGCAACTAACCTACGGCGTTATTATGCATGAGCAAGACCGAGGGGGCCCCCCCCTGCCTACACCTGTTTTCATTCATTCACTAGGATCTTGCTCATGCTCGGGATTGTCTTTCTTCGGAGGTGTCTACGGCTTTATATAGCTTAGTAGTCTTTAGTTTATTTTTTCAGAATCAGCTCTACGGCTCCTCGCAGCCTAGCAGCCCAAAGTTTCTTTAATGTATCCTCATTCGTCAGAAATGGAGAAAGACTTTGCATATTTACTTTGCAAAAACAAGTGCCAAAATAGAACTTCAAAGAGTCAAATGTCTTACACATTAAAAGCCCTGGAGCAGCAAAATACAACTCAAAAGATACTACAAGGACTAAACTCAAGTAAACAAAGCAAAAGTCTATTCTAATCATCCTGCTCCGCAACATCTCTGGGTACTTCAACCTCTTGGGAACGACCTCCAGCCTGCGGCAATGGGGGCCTTGAAGCGGTCACAGACGCTGACCCCGAAGCTCCTACACTGCGACTCGCAGAAGGACTTGTGAGTGCACGGGAACTGGCAGCTTTCCTACGTCCATGCTCTTCGGCCCGACGCTCAATCTCTAGAGCAACCTCTCGGGCAAACTTGTGTTCATAAATACTCAGGTCAAGCTCAGGATGATCCTTACGAATATCATCTTTGCATTCGTTATATCCATGCACAAGCGCCCCTTTGGAATCACGAAGACGCTGATCTAAGAAAACCTTAGACTTCTTAAACATCTGCACAGCTTGAAATCCCGCCGTGGACCTCTCGGCCTCCAAGTCCGCGATCCGAGTAGTCTGCCCGGCATTAGACAGTTCCAGGCGTTCAACCTTCCCTTTCAAGTCTTCACTAGACAGTTCCAGACGCTCAACCTTCCTGCTCAAGTCTTCAACTTTCTTCTCTGCCTCCCTGCGAAAGTTGTTCTCAATCATCACCTTCTTCTTCTCCTCGTCCAAAACCTTATCTGCAGCAATCAACTTCTCGGCGCCGATCTGCACTTGCGCCGCAGCCTATACAACAAAGAGTTAGAATAAAATAACTCTCAAAAAAGAAAAGAAGGAAGAGAAGAAGCAAACCTGCGACATTAGCTGGACCATCCCATTGGCCGTCTCCGTGACGCCATAACCTGACAACGTCTTCCTATCCATAGGAATAATTGCATGGCTACACCAATCCCATGCTGTGCGAGGAGACTTGAACACAGACTCATCAATGGACACCCCCCAGGCAGGACGATGCGGAGTATCAGGACGAACAGAAGATGACGTAGCTCTACTCCCAGCCTTGCTAGAAACTTTTCGCTTCTTGGAAGTCTCCTTGCCTCCCACTGAACTCAAGCCCAAGATGAATTGCTCGGTTTGAGTATCCGTCGCCATCGGCTGACCCCCAGAAACCAAAGCACCAAAGTCCAAGGCTTGCATCTCCTCCTCCTCCTCCTCGATTCCATGAATCGAAGCTAGCTCATCAGGGATTATATCCCGCAAAACTCCTTGGGCGTTGAACAATGGTTGATCTCCTTGCGCTTGTGACGACATATTTCCTGCACATAAAACACAAGTAAGATTACCATTCAAGATTAGACAAACCTAAGGTTTGGTAAGAGCTTTACCAGGATCATGTTCGCCCTCTTCCTCTTCATCTTCCTCGTCAACAAGATCTTGGGGCTCAAGAGGATAGATGATACCACATTCGCGAAGCTGATCATTACTCAAAGGATACCTGGACTCTAAAGGCTCGGCCCCCTTAAGCTTCCCAATATGTTCAAGGTCAGTCTCTGTTAGATCCGTTTCTTTTAATTTGTTGCAGGCTTTAGTCTCACACTCAGGGAGCCATACAGTATTAACTACCCTCCTTTGAGACTTAGGCAATCTAACAAACAAATACCTTTCCTTCCAATGGTGATTTGATGACGGTGGATGCGGAAATAGGTTGGCTTCGGCCTTCGAGCGCCGACTCAAAAAGTGCCAACCTACCTGCTTTGTTATCGCACAAATGGTAAAAAACCATCTGAACACACGAACCCTAGGGTTTAAACCTAGTTTATGACATTGGTATATAAAGAAACTCATGAAGCGCCATGCGTGAGGAGAAAATTGGCCGGGTGCAAGGCCATAGACTCTCAAAACCTTGATGAAGAAAGGATGGAGGGGAACTCTAAAACCATTGATGAACATATCCCAATAAACTCCAACCTCGTCTAAAGTAGTCATGTTGGCCGATTCATTCTCATCGGGGAGCCTAAGTCTTATACTCGGCGGAATATCGCAGCGCTCACGGAGAAGTTTCAAATCATAACTACTTAGCCTACTTCTAAGAGTGTGCGCGTCAAAGGGCTTAGGAGACTGAGCACTCTCCTGTAAAACTTCCCTAGCAGGGATTCCTCTTGACTCTTGGAAAGGAACTAAGGGAACTCCGGTTTCTAGAAATAAAGGATCAAACGTAGGCTCTATCCTAACGCCTTGAACGTTAGGCTCAGAAACACTTTCTTCATCAAAGTTGGACATAATTTCAGATCAAAGCAAGAGATTTCAAAAGAAAATTTGAAAACAAGTTTGAAGCTTACTTGAAAAAGAAGAACCTTCGAACACTTTGGATAATCTCCTTTGAACAAAGCTTCCAAACAACTTCACCCTCTCTCAACAACACTTGAAGAAATGAGAAGTTATGAAGGGAGTAAAAGGTTTTCCCCCTTATATAGAAACGAGTATGTCATCCAACGGGTAAGATCTCATGACAATTGGCTCACCCCAGACACGTGGCAAGATCCAGTGATAAAACTGGGGGGCAAAATTACCGAATTACCCCAAGACTATGACTACAACATAGCCGAGTAGATGAACTACTTCGGTCCACGCCTCTATTCGGCCACGCCGAGTAGACGAGCAAATGGATACGCCTCTACTCGGTAAGACCGAGCAGACGAGCACCATAACACGCCTCTATTCGGCCACGCCGAGTAGACGAGCAAATGGATACGCCTCTACTCGGTAAGACCGAGCAGACGAGCACCATAACACGCCTCTATTCGGCCACGCCGAGTAGACGAGCAAATGGATACGCCTCTACTCGGTAAGACCGAGCAGACGAGCTCCATAACACGCCTCTATTCGGCCACGCCGAGTAGACGAGCAAATGGATACGCCTCTACTCGGTAAGACCGAGTAGACGAGCACCATAACACGCCTCTATTCGGCCACGCCGAGTAGACGAGCAAGTGGATACGCCTCTACTCGGCCAAGCCGAGTAGACGAGCTCCTTTGCAGGTCTCCACTCGGCCAAGCCGAGTAGACGACCTCCTTGGCACGTCTCTACTCGGCCAAGCCGAGTAGACGAGCTAATGAAGCCGAGTAGACGACCTCCTTTGCAGGTCTTCACTCGGTAAAGCCGAGTAGACGAGCTCCTTTGCACGCCTCTATTCGGCCACGCCGAGTAGACGAGCAAATGGATACGTCTCCACTCGGCCAAGCCGAGTAGACGACCTCCTTGGCACGTCTCTACTCGGCCAAGCCGAGTAGACGACCTCCTTGGCACGTCTCTACTCGGCCAAGCCGAGTAGACGACCTCCTTGGCACGTCTTCACTCGGCCAAGCCGAGTAGACGACCTCCTTGGCACGTCTCTACTCGGCCAAGCCGAGTAGACGACCTCCTTGGCACGTCTCTACTCGGCCAAGCCGAGTAGACGACCTCCTTGGCACGTCTCTACTCGGCCAAGCCGAGTAGACGACCTCCTTTGCAGGTCTCCACTCGGCCAAGCCGAGTAGACGACCTCCTTGGCACGTCTCCACTCGGCCAAGCCGAGTAGACGACCTCCTTGGCACGTCTCTACTCGGCCAAGCCGAGTAGAAGACCTCCTTGGCACGTCTCTACTCGGCCAAGCCGAGTAGACGACCTCCTTGGCACGTCTCTACTCGGCTAAGCCGAGTAGACGACCTCCTTTGCAGATCTATACTCGGCTGAACAGATGGCATGTCTCCACTCGGCCAGGCCGAGTAGACGACGTCCTTGATATTTCTCTATTCGGCCAGGCCGAACAGAATAGACGGTTGTCTTTCCCTTACCAAAACCATGCCAAGGATGCGAATTTCTAAAAGAAAAGAACTATAGTGATGCTATAATTCCATATCCTCCGAGAAAGAACATGGAATGGGGGGCAAATGATATGGAAAGAAAATAACATCTAGGAGATCGTGACACGTGTCACGATCTCGTACGATCTGAACTGCTATTTAATTAATAAACGAAGTAGAGAGTAATGAACCTCCCACCTTCCCACTTCTTACCATAATGGCCATAAACCCTGCTTAATAGCGGTAACCGCCCATTAAGTGGTATGACCCTTCATTAGACTGGTAACTAACTACCAAAGAGGGACAGCTCTATAAAAGGAAGGGGAAAAAGCAATGAGAGGTAAGTAATTCTATCTGAGTTCACACTAAATCCATCTTAAGCATTATCTGACTTAAGCATCGGAGATTTCCCGCCGGAAATCCCTCCGGCGAATTACCGGTGTTATCTTTTTGGTGTGCAGGTCTATCGACGAATCAGGTTCCGAATTTCATCCACAACAAGGTTTAACTTTATGAGTCATATATTATGAGTTTTTTATTTTATTTTATTATAGAGAAAGAAAGAGGGAAAGAAAGTGTGCGAGGAAAAAGAAAATATGTTGGTAGATGATTAAATATAGCGAAAAATAAAAAAATATATAAAAGGGGTAAACATGAAAATAACCTTTACGGAATCATTATGTTCTAGCTTATCTAATAATCATCTGCTGCTAGCGCTATAAAATTTATATGCTAATAAATAATTTGACACTAATATACTCGTTCCATTTTATTAATTTTGTTTTCAACTTTTTGTAGATGTTTAAGGTTGATTTTAGTACATATATAAAGAAACATGCTTTACTTATAATTATTACTCCTTTCTTTTTAAATTATTTGATCAAGTTTGACTTGCATGCGGCATGCCCATTTAAGATATGAGTCATATGTACGAGTTTTTCATTTTATTTAAAGAGAGAGAAAGGAGGAGGGGAAGAAACTGGGTCGGGAAAGAGAAAATGGGTTTGTGGATGATTAGATGTAGCGAAAAAATAAAAAATAATGTATAAAAAGGGATAAAGATAAAAATAACTTTTACGGAATCTTTCTTACTTTGAAAGGTGATTAATTTCTTTAGGACAGTCCAATAAAAAAATATAATCAATTTTTTTGGAGACGGAAGGAATATTATTTTAGCTCAAATTTAGTATTTACATGTGTCAAATTTACCCTAAAAACCCGTAATCCATATAATTCAACATATGGAGTATTATTTTACATAACTCGTTTTAAATCAGGATTAGTTTAATGGAGCCAAGCGTGATGCAATTTTTATCTAAAATAAACTGCCTATAAGTGACGATATACTAAAAATAAATTGAATAGTGCGCTATAAAGTTTTTAGCGACAAAATATTGTAAAAGCCGGTGGCTATAAGAAGATTTATTGACTTTTATGGATCAGGGACTTTAAATACGGAGTATTTTTAGATTTGTGGGAGCTGGTTGACGTGGGAGCTTATCCTAGTTTGGATAGCGATGGCCATACGTTGTTAGCTGCAGTTTGTTGACGCGCGTGGGCTGGTTGGTATTTTTGGGATGACGTGAGAGAATAGTTGCGGCCCTCAGTTAAAAGAGTAGGGCGTCCAAAATTACGAAGATGACCCTCTCAAAGTCTTGCAAGTGAGCTTGGCATTTGACTAAGACAAGCCTGTTATATTGGACCCATGAAAAAATGGAGTTTTGTTGACCTTTTAGTTTTGCTAGTTTCAAGAATACATTAGGAAATGTTTAATTGACTCTATCATTGTTATTTTTAATTTAACTTGTTAAACAATTATTATTCATATATCGGCCGCGATTGATGAGAATTTTTTTCTTTGAATCGAAAGAAATAAAATAAAAAATTCTCCAAAAAAACTCTCCTCGGTACTGGCCCAAAGCTTGTACAGACTTAGCTTATTATCCACGCCACACTCTAATTATTACTTAAGCAAAAAATGGAATGAAACGAATAGAATAAAATTCTAATGAAGTTCAGAAAGTTCAAGAAAAGCAATATTCTAACAAAATCCTACTCCAACAATAATTTCCCGAGAGCAACGCGTCTGCGTTACATCAACCACGAAAGATGCACTTTGATAGTGGCAATCCATTTTAAATTTTAAAATACGTTAAATGTGTTGTCCCTTTATTCATGTGCACCTACTTTACTTTTTCGGCAAAGGTGAATATTAAATAAATTTGCACAATCTGAATCACGTGTTAGATATACTAATACCCGATCACTCCATCTGAAAATTCTGGTTCAAATTTGAAAGCACATCAGCAACGTGTGTGGTGCATGATTATATTGTGCTTTTTACAGTGAATATACCGCATTTCTTTGCGATGAATCCTAGATTAATGCAGTACATTTGTTTTTCAATCTTTTCTACATATTAGGTACTAGTCTTTTGCAAATTCATCTCAACTCACCTGAGCACTTTATCCTTGAAGTTGGCAATTTTCATTAACCCGGAACTTTAGCACCTTAAAGGTAGTGAATTCATGTCACACTCATTTCTTAAATATTTATGTCAATCCCCCTGCATGATTGAGTTTATTTTAAGTTCAAGTCACACTCTTTGGAATGCTTTTCACGTTGCAAGTATGCATTTTGAATATGATTGTAGTTGTACTCTCATGGAGCCACTCATAATGTGCAGGCCACCTCATTTTACCAGTTCTCGGTCTCTCTTCAAAGAATTTGTCTCGTGTCTTGTCTTGTCGTATCGGCTACTCTTCTAAAAGTTTTTGTGACTCAGATGGATGGTCCAAAATTATTGAAGATCTTCTCGGTCGGGATATTGTTATTTCGTTGTCTAACACATGGTGCAAAATGTGCGTTACTCCTTAAAGACGCTCTCCCAACCGCACACATCGACTTAGAGAAAAAGAGCGAGGACAAAGCGCAGTAACTCGTATTAAACGTGTTGAATATGGTAGAGACGTAAAAGTATAGTTCATGTTCCTTCGAGCGCATATGATGTGATGGACAAAACAACTAATGGCATTTGTTGTTTTAAGTTAGTGATTATTCTTGTATGGTTAATTATTTCAAGGCTAATAGCCTGATATCACATGCAATGTCGATTGATTAAAGTGTTAAGTATTCAATCCAATGAATTATAATAAAAAGAGAAATTATTAATCATTTATTGTTTATGTGGTTGGAGTTATTCGACAACAACTTAGTGACCAAAAAAGTTGTCGACATTACTCAATGTTACTAAAACTCCTATTAGAATTGGGCAGCGATAGAAGAAAGCGCGTTTATTTAAAATTACTTGACATTTATGTGCAATTTCTTAACGCTAAGTTAAGCAGTCACACGTTGAATCGATGACTTGAGGGTCTGTTTGATTTAACGTTTAAGTTTTAGCAAAACTGCGAGAAGTAATTCGAGGAGGTTTCTAGATTAGTAATCTTGTTTTCAATTACTTATTATCATTACTTTATACTATTTCAATGTGACGTCATATAGAAAGCCAACGTACTTACATTAAATTCATCTTCGGCGTATAAAAATCTTAAGAAGATTTATATACAAAATCTCATATTCTCTCCGTCCCACATAATTTTTGATCAACTTTTTTTTACATGCAGATTAAGGATTTAAGTGGCATATTGTGGGCTTCTTATTCTACCATTGAGAGAGAAAAGGGGAAGAAAGTTGATCAAATGCGGAGGAAAAAATGAATAAAAAATATAAGAAAGTGAGTGAAGAAAGAGAAAATGAGTTGGCGGAGAGTTAAATGAGGGGAGAAAAATAGAATAATGTAAGAAAGATAAACATGTAAAGGTACTTACATAATTTTCTTAATTTGAAATGTGAGTAAGTTTTGTAAAACGGTTCAAAAAAATATATAATTAATTTATGTGGGACAAATAAGTAAATAAATCTCAAAGTCTTTATATGTTGCTGTTTATTGACCAAATCATTCAAAAGGGGTGGAAAGTACCCGTCAATCGCTTTTGGTTGCAATTGTTTGGGGTTATTTGGGAGTACCCCCCCATATGCAAGTAACCTCAAAGTCAAACAAGTGATGCTATTTAGAATTTGGATCCTCTACTGTAACTATGGGTTACGACAGATGATCCGGATCCTGCTATTTGGAGCATTCATCCTTGTCATTAGTTTTGCTGAGTTGCCTTATGGCTAACCTTTGAAACGGAAAAACCCAAAATTACAAGCCATCGTTATCTTATACTCCGTGATACCTAATTATGAGCATCGCAGTATATGAGAGCTGTATACGCAATGCTTGTTGTTTAAACATAAATTACTTTGGTCACACAATAAATTATAACAGGCCTAAGCAGGTGACACAGCTATCAAAGAAGGCTTTACTTCAACAAGAGCCACAAATACTTTGACATTAGGGCTGACTTGTATGTAAATCCGAGGATTTTGCCAAAGAAATATTATTATTAAGAGTGGTATCTTTTTCTTCTTTTGTTTACGTATCAAGATGTATGAAAATTGTGTCATATTCATATAGTAACGCTTATGGCTGTGGAATAGTGGAGGCTGGAGAGCAATTATCTCTCTTCATTAGAATTTTTGACGCAATAATTTTTTTTTAGTTCAAATGACGCAAGTACTATTATAATAAAACACAGTCATCAACTATATCTTATCTATGAACTCAATGAATTTGTTGATATTATCCCAATTCTGAAACAATACTAGAAAACGTACTTAACTTGATGTACTCTCACTTAACTTTTTTGCTAGTTTCACCAGTAAATTCAGTACTCGAATATATTAACTTTAGTAATTATTTATCACATAATTTAACTTGTCCAATGATAAGTTACTAATTTCATATTTGTTATTTGAAGTTAATTTAATGTTCACAGACACCAATTATCGTCTAAGCGGAATTGAAATAAATCAACGGAGTATAATTCTAACGAAGTCCATAAAATTCAATGAAAGCAACATCCTAGCCGAGTCCCACTCCAACCTCTACATTACAGCAGTGGCACTCCACTTTTAAATTTTAAAATATTTTAAACATGCTATATCTTTTTATATACATGCACCTCAGCTTTTGAGCAGCAGTACTGTTTCTCTTTCTGAATTTTCATCATTTAGGCCAAGAAGCATACATACGATACACGTTTAGTGCTTGTATAATTTTATTCGGAGGCATAAAAAATTCTTGGTATTGAAAAGTTTGCTAACGTGATTAAGTTTAGCGAATAAGTCTGTACAAGAATTGTCCTCCCTATGGTTAGATTATTCTACAGTCCAATCACGGTTTATCACCTCTTAGCAATCCAAGGTTGCGAACGTTGCTGTGCATTTTGGACGAGATCGTAGTTACACCCTCACGTAGCCAGTCATGTGCAGGTCAACTCATATAACTACTTCTCGCAGTATTTTCATGTGTCATCAGTTTATTAGATTATATTTCTTTGGTCTTGGACAATATACCTAGTTTTGTCTTGAAAATTTAAACTACTACAATCGTCCCTTATAGATCAAAATAAATTTCTTTTTGTAAGTTTGATAGAGTATGAGTTGTTTCGTTATCATCTCTATGTTTCTCACCCTAAGACCCCCCATTTCTTTAATTCCTGACACGACGATACATAACATGCCCTATCGTTCAATGGAACTCTCGTTACCTTTGACCTGTTCGTTGGTTAATTTTAATCACTAATTTGAGATTTCACCATCATCTTAACGAGAAATTTTTGGGTGGTGTCTTATCAATTGGTCATATCGTGACATTCAAAATTGTTACATGTGTTATATTTGCCTCGATTGTTGTCCTATCAGCTTCTCTCCAAAAATCATTAATGGTTAAAATAATTTGGGTAAGTGGCCCAGGATCATTGAAGATCTCCTTTGTCCGAATACTGTTATTCCATTGGATAACACATGGTGCAGACCATGCATTTTTTCCTCAAAAGACTCCCTCCCACACACACACACAAGTAGATAAAAAGTGCAAGGACAAAACGTAGAACTCATGACAAACATGCTAAATATGGTAGAAAACGAATAAAAGAAAAAAATATATAATCATCCATCAATAGAATAAAAAGAAAAAAAAAAAACTCTAGTTACTTATTGCCCACGTGGTTAGAGTCATTTTGCAACGGCTTTAGCAATTTTAGTGGCCAAATAGTTCGGTGAAAAAGTTGATCCCTGATGTCATTAAAACCCCTCGTAAGAATTGCACAGCTTGAAAAGGAAAATGTGTTTATTCAGAGTTACTTAATACTCTTGTAAAAATTTCTTAACACTAAATTAAGTGGTTACACGTTGAATTGATCACTCGCGGGTTTGCTTAGTTGAATATATTTATGTTAGTAAATCTTTGAGAAAGTAATTCTAGAATATGACCATCTTGAAAAGGTGAATTTAGTGCAATGCAAGATACTGGCCTACGATATCACTATACATTGATTCAAATATTAACTGACCGGCCTAAAAAAATTTCCAAAAAATTCAAAGAAAACCATCAAAAAAATTTCAAAATCTTTATCCGTCCTTCGGATTAACCAAAGGTTAGTTTTTAGATGGGTAAGAAGTACCTTTTAATCACATTTTGGTTGAAAATCAGTTGGGGTTAGATGGGGAGTAACCCATAACGCAGGGAACCTCAATTGATCCTTGTCATTAGTCTTCTTGACTTGCCTTATAGGTAAGGGTAACCCTTTGAAGCGTAACAAAACCAAAATCACAAGCCATCGTTAGCTTATTTCACCCAATTACCAGACAAATCCGAAGTCAGGGTTAAAAGTCTTCTCTTCGGGCTTAGAAAATCAAATTCAGCTCACAGTTGAACTAAATGCACCTAGAGTTGACTAATAAGGGCTTAATCAGCCATCATTTGGGCTGGGCTCCTCTTCTTCTCCACAAGCTTTTATTGGGGTGTCTTTGCATTTGGGTCGTTGGGGTTGCTTACAGATTTGGGTCCAAAGACACTTACCTTAGGCCTCTTAAGATAAAATTCTCATTATATCCATGCAAAATGATTAAGTCCACTCAGATTGGGCCTTCTTATGCTTGTTACTTCGGTAGGGCTATATAGGAAACGAGTTCGAGCCGAACAAGGGTGTGTACGAACTCGGTTCGTTTATTTTCTGTGATGTTTGAGCTCGGCTCGTTTATGAGCCAGACATGGACGTTTGAACTCCGCTCAAGTTCGTCAGTGCAAAAGTCAGGCTCGGCTCGGCTCGTTTGTCTAAAAAATCAGAACACCGGAGAAGGAGAAGAAGCTGAATTCAACAGAACAACATGCCGTCTTCTTCTACAACAACCGCCGTCGTCGCCGTCGTTGACGTCTTCCTACCAAAATCGTCGCATCGTTTACTTCCCCCACGTATCGTCTTCTTCCACCACCATCGTCATCGCCTCTTTTACATTTACTAACACCACCTGCTTCATCAACCTTGTCCTCGCCTTCATCATCAACCACAAAAAAACTTTTAAAGAAAAGAAGTTCAGATGTGCCTCTGAAGTCGATGGATTTCTGGATCTTCATAAGACCGGAGATCGGAGTCATAAAAGAACCCAGATCTGATCTGGGGTGATGTGTGCGCCTAAGAGTGAGAAGGAGATGTGCTTGCATGAGAGTTAGGAAGAGAGGGTTTGTTCGTGTATCTGTGGATGGGTGTGTGTGTATCTTCAATATTTAATTGTGTCTGTACATGAGTGAAAGATGTAATACCCCAAAAATTTTCTTTTCCTTGTGCGGAATTAATATTTTTGAATAATTAAGTTTGTGGTCTTTTGTTAACATTAAGAAAATGAATTGGGATTGTTTCTGAAATTTTCGGTTGAATGAAAGTGATTTCATTCGAATCAAAACTTATTGATGATAAAGTTTTTGAGTTCTGAAATATTTGGTCGAAGGAAAATAGTTTGGCTTCGAATAAAAATGATTTTCTGAAGTTTTAGTCGAATTTAAAAGGTTTTAGTCGACTAAAAGTATTTTCGGTTGACTAAAAGTGTTTCGGTCTACTAAGAAGTAGTCAAATTGTGTAAAAATGGTTTTTTGGAGTTTTAGTCGAATTTAAAAAGTTTTAGTCGACTAAAAGTGTTTTCGGTCGACTAAAAAATAGTCAAATTGTGTAAAAATGATTTTCTGGAGTTTTAGTCGAATTTAAAGGTTTTAGTCGACTAAAAGAGTGTTTTCAGTCGACTAAAAGTTTTAGTCGATGAACAGTGATTTTGAACAGTACTTTCAGTCGACTAAAATGTGTTTTCAGTCGACTGAAAGTTGTTTTCGGTCGACTTAAAGGTTTAAAATTTTTGTCCCCTATAAATAGTGTTTTATTTCATTCCTAGCCCTTTTTTTTTTTAGAGTCTTCTGTTTCTTTTCCTCTCCTTTGCACGGGAGAGAGAGGGAGGGAGAGAGAGAGAGAAGGAGACTTGGAAAGTTTGGAAGCTCTAAGGAGGAGCTCAAGGATTTGTGGCTCTCAAAAAGCTTGGGAAGTTTGTTCCTTTTACCCTTGCGGTGGAAAGAGAGAAGGAGAAGGCTTGATTAAGGTATGGGTTTACTTTCGAAATTCGAATTAGCGATGGACTAATCGCTCATGTAAGTCTTTAAATTCTTTTGAAATATGAATCTCTTCATATGGGGATAAGTGATTCTTCATCTCGTTTTTGTTTTGAACTTTGTTAAGAATGACTTGTTGTCAATTCTATGATTTGTGAAAAAATCAAATTCCGTCGGATTTGTTTGACCTCAGAATATTGACATTGTTATTTGACTCTCTAGTGTCTGCTTCCGAACTCAGATATATTTTGACATTTGTTATTTGGCTCCCTGGTGTCTGTTTCCGTATTCAGCTATATACTGACATTTGATATATGGTCCAATTGTGTCTGTCTCCATACTCGGATATATTCTGGCATTTGATATTTGGTCTGATCTCCATTTCGTTGAAACATTTTGTGCTTCCGAAATTTCGTTTCTCAGATATTTTGGTTTTGTCTGATTGGTCCTTTGAGCGACCTTATTGGACATTTGGCTCATTCCCTTAATGTTTTTCCTTTCAGGTGTTTAGTAAGTGGGATTTTGGATTTGAAGGGCTAGCTGTGTGACCAAAGTTAGCTGCCTTATTTCAGTATTAGTATTGACATTTAAGTCTATGTAATTAAGACAAGTTGGTATCGTTTAGGTTTCGTTTTAAAACTCTGTGTTGGAGAAATTTTGGATTGTATAAAAGCTTTGGGCCCCTATGTCAGATATTGATGTATTTTGGAAATTATTAGTATATGCTCTGATTGACCGTTTGGGAGATTTATGATAAAGAGTAAAGATTTTTTTTTGGGCTAATTACACCTATGTCCCTGAGGTTAGGGGGTAATTACACTCAAGGACACAAAGTTTCAAAATGTAACATTCCGTGACAAAAAATGTTTCAAATGTATCACCCGTGTCCATCCGTTAGGGTTCTATCCAAAAAATATAATGTTCATCATTTTGTATTTTAAAAATGACAATACTGCCCTTGTACAATATATCTTGAATAATGTTTATAAATTTTAAATTAGGATAACAAATCTTAATTCTTTAAAATTAGGGTTTGAAACTAATTTGTAAATTAAGCTTTTAAAATTTGCAAATTAAGCTTTCAAATGTCCAAATGATTTAATTAGGGTTTCAAAATCAACCCTAATTTAAAAGTTAGGGTTTTGAAACCTTAAAATTAGGGTTTCAGAACCCTAATTTTGAAATTAGGGTTTCAGAACCCTAATTTTGAAATTAGGGTTTCAGAACCCTAATTTTGAAATTAGGGTTTATCCACATCTGGAATCTTGCCGCCGGCAGCCCCAGCTCCCTCCCTCGACCCATGTCGCCGGTAATCCAAGCCCCATCCCTTCCCCCAAACCCGAGTCGTCGCTGCCCTTCCTTCAGCCCCACATCGTCGCCGCCGTGACAGATCTCCACCTTCGCCGCAGATCTCCCATACAAGCGAAGTGGTTTCAGCCGGCACGGTGAAGTTTCAGCAGTTGCTGATCCGGGGTGGGCGGTAACGGGGAAGGGGGAGGTAGGCGGTGACGGGATGACGAGGTAGGGGGAGGCAAATGAGGTGCGGTGCCGGGGAAGGGGAGGAAGAAGGGGCTGGTGGGTGACGGGGAAGGGGGAGGCAGATGGGGTGCGGCGCTGGGGAAGGGGAGGAAGAATGGGTGGGTGGGTGACGGGGAATGGGGAGGCAGGGGTGGGTGGGTGACGGGGAAGAGGGATGCAGAGGGGGGGGGGGGGGGGGTTAAGAGTAAAGTAAAGATGAAATAAAGTCTTTTTTTTTTTAATGAAGTAATGGCATTAAAAAAAAATAAGGTTCTAACTCGGGGCAATACAGTCTTTTCATTAAAACCGTTAAGATTTTTAGGGTTCCGTTTGTCGATGGACATAAGTGTTACATTTTGAAATTTTGTTTCCCTGAGTGTAATTACTCCCAAACCTCAGGGACATAGGTGTAATTAGCCCTTTTTTTTTTACTCCGTTTTTCTGATATTTTAAGGTTTTTTTATTTCATTTGGGAGACTTTCGATATTGTTTCGTTTGGGATTTTAGTGTATGCTCTAATTTACCAATTTGAAGTCTTCTGATAATTATGAAATTTTATCTGATATGTGTATTCGGCATTAATGCTCCGGAAATAAATCCGGGGCGTTACAAAAGAGATGGAGGGGGAAGAAGAGGAGAAGAAAGCGTCTGAAGAGGAATAATGCGG
The DNA here is from genome assembly GCA_033065855.1 of Escallonia rubra. Taxonomy (NCBI): domain Eukaryota; kingdom Viridiplantae; phylum Streptophyta; class Magnoliopsida; order Escalloniales; family Escalloniaceae; genus Escallonia; species Escallonia rubra. Next base: position 506,502 of record JAVXUO010002827.1, read on the forward strand.
CTATGAACATGTAAGAATATGTTTAGGGTTTTCTAAATTTGATAGGAAGAGGAGTTGGGCTGGGGTGCATGAAATGTAAGAATTGTTTGGGTATTCTTATTGGGCTTGATTTTAAGTCAAATAAGTTTTGGGCATCCATGCTTTAATTCATATATATTTGCATAATCTTCATCTTTTAAATATTAAAATATGAATTTATTGTATAACGGCTTTTGATGTGTTCATGCTCGGCTCGTTTAATAAACGAGCTTTAAAATGTTCTTCGTGTTTAGTTCGTATATTATACAAACGAATATGAACGAACTCTTCAAAGAACGAACCACGAGCTGTTCGTGAATAGCTCGGTTCATTTACAGCCCTAGTTACATGATATACTCCCTATATAAGTAATGATAAAGTTGAAAGTTTGCTCCAAACAGAGCATCTTAGTACACAAGTACTTTGACATTAGGACCGATTGATATAGCCACCTAAAACGGAGTTTGCTTGGAAGCTACAAGTACTTTGACATTAGGATCGATTGATATATAAACGCGAGGAACTTTACCAAAATAGATATTATTCAGAATACTAGTGTCTTTTTTTTCTTTTCTTTAAATATCAAGAAGGATTAAAAGCGTGTTATATAACAATGAGTATGGTTTGAACCGGCCAAAGGGTAGAGCGGTAAGAGACTGTTTGAGATATAATCCCATGCCGGATATATAACGAATAACAACTCAATATCTAAGTCTCGTGAACCTCTTCCCTCGTAACCAATTGATTTTGAACTGTATGATTTCACATGATGTAAGCCGATCTAGGATCCATCCAAAAATTTAATCTACTGCCAAACAAACATTTTAATACATCAACTTGTTTGACAGAATAAATTAATACATTCAAGTGCGAGCAAACGTGTTGAGAGTGAATCTCACATCAGACAAATAATCATTAACAACTTTATATGTAAACCTTGTATGAATCTTGTGAACCTCTCACAGCTCGTTGCCAATTGCTTTGAGCTTTCAAGGAATTAACATTAACGGTGAGTTTTGGCTTTTGGCTTTCATTTGATACATCATCGTTGATAAAAATTAACTGCGCTGTTCACCCAATATAATCTTTGATATTGTAAATTTCATTTGTTCGTGACCAGGGGCGGATCTAGAAAGTTCAACCAGGGGGACCAAAAAGTCATAAAAAAATTTTGACGGCTAACATAAAAAACTCGCAGCAAGATTGAATACGTTAAATGCAAATTAGATTGCTCAATTTGACTAATAATCATATGCTATCACTATTCGTAGTGATTTGTTTAACTTGATAAAGTTAGTCAACAATAAACTACTAATCTTGCATGAAAAAAAGTAACTCTTATTGTATACATATATATCACTAATGCGATTACCAATTGTACGATGACAATAGCCACGTATCACATATTATAAGAATTTGAACTAAAAAAGGAATAAAATAACTAGCTTTGATCTATAGTGTTTTATTTATAATCTAATACATTCATTTTAGTAAAATAGTGGCACAAAAAGTAAAAAACATAACAAAATGAAACTTTAATACATTCATTATGATACTTTTTCTTTATTTTATTTATGATTATGGCAGGTATTTGGCAATTCAATTGGACCGATTCAATAGGATATTCTCGCTTGATAAGAAGTGTTTTGCGGTAAATTTACATTTCTTGTTCATTTATGCATCTATTTGTTAGGGAAAATTTCACCCTTTCTATATAAGAACATTACACTCTAGCGGTGTTCAACCTCCTAAGAATTGATCGCTGAGGCATTGATAATATCTGCATACATCTAAATCCATATAGCGCCATGATCCCTTGGACCCATCAGCCTAGTTGAAATAATCGTGTCCTTAAGCTGACGCAACCTAACGCCTGTAAACACATTTCTAACTGAATTCTAAACAAAGGGAAGCTACGATAGAAGAAGCTTTTGTAAAAAAATTCAATTGCTAAGATGGATTTGAGATTTTTAGAAAACATGGCATCAAATCTAAAGTCTCTTCTTCTTTTTCATGGTTTGAAACGTGACTCAAGCTTCTTGTATCAACATATCAATTATCTTTCATCTCTTCTTCAAATGTTACAGTGAATTTTTAGATTCAGTAGGAATTGGTACATATCCGGTAGCTCTATTTCATATCTTCTTGTTTTCTAAGGATTCGCCTAATTTTTTCCTTGCAATGCCTAGAGATAGGGAATACCTATGGAAGAGATCATGGAAACAGCCGCATCTTACTAAACTCATTAGTTATTTTTTGAGATTTTGTAGTAATATGTTGATAGGGCAGCATAAGAATATGATTCATTGGCTTGTAAGATGTTGAACTCCCCCCCCCCCCCCAAACACACACACACACGCTGTTCTTCTCCCAATTAAAAAGAACCACTAAAACACCAAGAAGTTGAAATAGGGAAGCGCAGCCATTATAATGCACTTATGTAAGTTTACCACCAAAGTTTTGTGCATTACATTTATGTATTCGTATATGTTGTAGAAAGTCCAATATCCGTTGGAGCTGGATATTTGTGATCTATGCTCAGATAATCTTCGCAAAAAATTGGATGATTGTCGCAAGGTTCATAACTGTTCACTTTTGCCTTTTCATTTGAAGTTGTTTCAGTTATGTGGATATGGTTTTTGAGCTATTTTATTGTCCTTGCAGGGATCAGAGAATGGAAGAAGAGAGTCGCCAAAACCTCAAGAAGGTTAAGTTTAACAATCTGGTATATGATCTGGTTTTCCTTTGTTACTATGGTGGTTAAGGTAGTGTTTAGTGTCACGGACTGAACTTCCCTAAGTCGAAACCGTGCGGCACTTAGCTAGATCAAGCCCCCGCTTGCTCGTTAAGTCAGCCTAACTGTAGAGCTGGGCGAAGTTGGAAACAAATATGCAGCGGAACACAAGAGGTTGGGGAAAGGATTCCCAATACAGTACTTGGAGAAAGCCTATAATACTTGAATACAAGGATGTCTTGGATGCCTTGGCCAAGTGAGGCCTTGGCTTTATATACTACTCCACCTCCTCAACGGACAGTGGAGATTACATGCAATCCTACGGTATGCATTATCCTTCTAGTATTTCTAGACTATTTACAAGCCTCTCTAGTATTCTAGACTACTTCTAAAATATTCTCCTACCTTTCTAGAGCTACCATCATTACTCTAGAATATTCGCACATGTACAAGAAAGAATAGTGTAGAGAAGTCTTGAACCTTCCGGAAGCCTTGCCCTCTAATTGCCAAGTAAGCATCCACTAAGCGTCCTGTAAGCGCCTAATGAGCGTCCGCGTGGCGTAACCTCTAAAAATCAGCCTCCTTAGCAAACGGTCCGTGACATTAGGGTGGCTTTTTGGTTTTGTATTGTGCAAATACAATTTGATCGCCGTGCTTACCTCTGTAAGAGATTGACTTGTAACTTTAACGGATATCAATTTCCACACATTGTCCGTTATAACAAATAAATGGCACCTTCAAATCCTCTAGCTTCCACAAATTTGGACTTGGTAAATTGTGTTCGCCTGGAAATCATCTCAGCTCTTATAGGGTTCAACTTGAGTTTCTAGAATGATAGCTCTGCTACATGGAGTGAAGAGTTCTCATTAGCGGTCCTTCTGCAATTCCACCATTATAACTCCAGATATGGCTCAGCACTAGACTTAGGAAAGACCCCATATGCCAGATTAATGTTCAAACAGCCTCTACTAGTCTCCAAGCCAAATCTCAGTAGACCTGACTTGATTGGAGTTACCATCCCTATTTTTTTTTACTATGAGAGCGCTATTATCACTGTGTATATGTTATTGCATACCTCACTAGAAGATGCTACTCATGTCTATATATGGTCTTTTTTGTTCAGCCATTGGCATAATCATGGAGGAAGTCCAAAGTTGGAACTATCTTCGGAATAATTGCACATAAAATGGTGTTTCCAAGTGATTTTATCACTGATTTAGGCTAAAGAAATGTTGTTCTCAAGAAAATATCTAGAAGTATGTCTTTTTGTGAAAAAAAAAGTTCAAAAAATTAACCATATTCGTTTTCTGGAAATATCAGCTTCTCTCCAAAAAAATCATTAATGGTTAAAATAATTTGGATCAGTGGCCCAAAATCATTGAAAATCTCCTTTGTTCGAATACTGTTATTCCATTGTCTAACACATGGTGCAAACCATGCATTATTCCTCAAAAGACTCACTCCCAACAAAACAAACACCCCCCCCCCCCCACCCCACACACACACACACTGAAAATTTTCCAAAAATCAAATAAAACCCTCAATTTTTTTTTCTTTCTCAAAATCATAATCCATCCTTCGGATTAACCAAAGGTTATTTTTTAGATGGGTAAGAAGTACCTTTTAATCACATTTTGGTTGAAAATCAGTTGGGGTTAGATGGGGAGTAACCCATAACGCAGGGAACCTCAAAGACAAACAAGTGATGCAATTGATCCTTGTCATTAGTCTTCTTGACTTGCCTTATAGGTAAGGGTAACCCTTTGAAGCGTAACAAAACCAAAATCACAAGCCATCGTTAGCTTATTTCACCCAATTACCAGACAAATCCGAAGTCAGTGTTAAAAGTCTTCTCTTCGGGCTTAGAAAATCAAATTCAGCTCACAGTTGAACTAATAAGGGCTTAGTCAGCCATCATTTGGGCTGGGCTCCTCTTCTTCTCCACAAGCTTTTATTGGGGTGTCTTTGCATCTGGGTCGTTGGAGTTGCTTACAGATTTGGGTCCAAAGACACTTACCTTGATATAGAAGTATGATAAAGTTGAAAGTTTGCTCCAAACAGAGCATGCGAGATAGCCACTTAAAACGGAGTTTGCTTGGAAGCTACAAGTACTTCGACATTAGGACTGATTGATATATAAACGCGAGGAACTTTACAAAAAAAAATATTATTCAGAGTAGCGTCTTTTTTTTTTCTTTTCAAGACCAAAATACTTTGTTTAAAGATCAACAAGTATTAAAAGCGCGTCATATAGTAATGGTTATGGTTGTGACCCGACCAAAGAGTAGAGCGGTAAGAGACTGTTGAGATATGATCCCCCACCGGATATATAACGAATAACAACTCAGGATCTAAATCTTGTAAACTTCCTCCCTCCCTCGTAACCAATTAGTTTTGAACTCTATGCTTTCACATGGTGTAAGCCAATCTACGATCAATCTAAAAATTAAATCCACAGCCAAACTGTTTGATACATCAACGTGTTTGACAGAACAATTTAATACATTCAAGTGTGAGGAAACGTGTTGAGAGATAATATCACATCAGATAAATAATAATTAACAACTTAATATGCAAAGCTTGTATGAATCTTGTGAATTTTTCACTCATAGCCGATTGCTTTTGAGCTTTCAAGGAATTAACATTAACGGTGTGTTTTGACTTTCGTTTGATACCGCTTAGCTGACAAAAATTCGCTACAATCACCTAAAAATCGCACATTTCATTTGCTCGTGACTAGGGCTTCACGCGGTGGTATAATCTCCATTAGTAGTACGAAGGTTTTGGAATATTTATCAAAAGAACAAAAAAGAATTTTAAATAATAGACAATTATTCTGCAAAAGTGAAAGAGTAACGCTACATTAGCGTACGGAAGCGCCAAAATTCTTACACCCGCGCTAACACCTTCACTTTTGCCTTAAAAGCCGAAAGTATTGGCCGGCATCGTCGTCGTCCAATAGTACGACGTAGCTTTCTTCTTCTTGAAGCGCTCTCTCGTCAGAGAATCAATCAAAACTGATAGATGTCTGAGCTGACATGCACCGCAGGCCAGTCGTTTTTGTCTCTTGAATGCTGAAAAGTTTGAGCTTTGGCCGGCTCCATAGGCTACAACCTAGGCTTCCCTCACGTTCACCAAGAGACATTTCAGTCTCGAAACAAACAATAGCAAACGCCGATCGTCACCATTTTCCCTCGCTCCCTGGACAACACGATCGTCACAATCTGATTGTGACAAAAGGGCTCCAATGTCTCTCTGGTCAGCAATGACATGGTGAGATTAGTTCTTCTTCTCAGTTCCTGCATTCATGTGGAGGGGTGTTGTGGGGGGGGGGGGGGGGGGGGGTGGGTACTGAACTGAGATGCAAACATGCGTTTAGGTTATTCATTGCAACGGACGTAATACTTAACAAGTTACAAATAGTCGCTGAGCAAACAACGAGCGACAAATGGGGTACATGAAAATGTCTGTCTAATTGCAGTCCAATCAAGATCCTTTACAGGCCAGGAAGCAGTGCAAAGTAGCGCTCCAGAACTACCAAAGCAAGAGAAGGTGTTGCGCTTATTTTCATCTTTTGAACGCAAAAACTTACAAATAGACTCAATGTCTAACATTTATTGACAAAGATTATACTTAAACACGGTTGTAGGAGAATTGGAGGGTACCACCTTTATTGACTTTGCCCGTGTAAGGATTATAAAGGCTGATTGCACGGTATGCAGGTCAGATTCCAGTTCAACATCCTTTACAAGCCAGGAAGCAAGCTAAGTGTTGCAATTTGGGGACTGTAATTGGCAAGGTAAATTTTTTTTATCATCCTCTTCCGTTTTAGCTATCTGCAAGTGTAATGCAAAAATCAATCAGCCAGACAGTTAATTTGGCATTTTTTTTTTTTTTTTTGCATAATTGTTCAAAGTTTACACACAATCACGTCCCAGGAGAAAATTTGGTAGCCACCAACTTACCTCCTGCATCAGAAGCTCGTTTTCATCTCTCAGCTTCCTTACCTGCTCAGAAACACAAATCTGACAACCGGTAGTAACTAAACACACATTAAAGCCTCTTAAAAAATGTGTTTATTGCGTGCATGTTCTAATGGTATAAGCATATTGCATAATCCTCAGTGCATTAGTTCCTTATATTTCGTTCTGTTTGAAACCAACTGACGACAGCTTGGTGCTAAATGCTTATCTCATGAATAGTTCCAGAGTTCTAGTGTAGTATCAGTGCTTGAACTTCATATTCTGTCAAAGTCAAAGCCTATCTAGTGCACCTCCAACAGGAGTGTAGAAGTCTCAATGAGGAGACAATTGAATACCTTCTCATGGAAGGTCAGTATATTCTCCATCATGAGCTGTCTCTGCAGAAAACCAAAACGTAATGAGGACTTCAACAAAAAGTACAGGGTTACGCGAATCTCAAGTTCAATTACTCCTAGCATGTGCACAAATATTTCCATAACTATAGTACCGACCTCTTAATTCAACCAAATTGTCCATCCCAAAGAGAAGGGTCGTGGGGGAGCGGGGACTTGGAATTGCTTAGCGATGGAATATCAAGTACAGGAAGAAACTTATCGTGTCGAATTCTCATTTAGCAGTTTCAGGTCTAAATCAAATGCACTAAAAACATAAACTAGCTGGAGTAGCCGTGAGCTGTTTGCCGTCTCTACATGGCCAGGCTCTTAAAGCGGAACAAACATGTGAGCTACATATGTACAGTAAAGGAACTCGATAACTGTAGGGCACATGTAATAACAACTTAATAATTACCCAAAGCCTATTCTGCTAAGACATTTAGACAGCGTTAAAGTCAAGTATACCTACAAATACAAAGAAAGAAGGCTACAGTTACTTCTTCATAAACAGTCCTGCTATTACCGGTCGACAATCAAGAAGCACTTGCCTTACCGATGTTCGTAGGTCGGCTGGCGAACAGGAATGTGAATTGAAGATCAAGAGCAAGTTCATTCCCTTCTAGAGATTCCAGACATAGTACAAACTAACGAGAGACCCACATAATGTCCCCACTTAGGTTCCTTCTATTCAAGTTAATGTGACAAAATTGAATCTAGACAGTTTTAACCCATTAAGGACCAAAAAATGTCCACACAGCAATTCTATGAAGTACAAACACTGCATTAGCACCAAGTATGAACAACCACAGTATTGTGTTATTTAATGAAGTTTAGCTGTCTCTGAACCCTACAATAGTGGAGGTGCTATGTTCTATTTCAAGCAAAGTAATGTGCCAAAATTGATAGCTATAAATGTGTCCTTTTCAAGCACAACAAAAGTATTAAAATCGATACCCGCCCCCAAATTAGAGAGACATACAGCAACCAAATTGCAGCACAACACCTACACTAACCATAACCCACGATCTCATGATTTTTGGGTGCAGATAAGAACAACTAAGTGAAAGTGGAACTATATTGCATCAAATTTGCCCGGTGTCCAGATTCGATGCATCTAGCCACCATTGAACGTGATATAGTTAGAGTACGCATGGTATTGCCAACATATCTTTTTGCACATTAGACCAGTGTGTACAGGAAAAACGAGGTGAACACGATAAGTTGCTTAGGAATGTCCATAGCTTTAGTTATTCAAAGTGCAAAATTGCTCGTAAATTTTGTTTATAGGTCCTGCACAATGGAATTTGTACAAGAACTTCATGTATGCAGTACGCATACACAATCTCGAAAGTGTAAATTGATCACTGTTGCTGCAAAAGGAAGCAAGCGGATGTTCCCTTAGAAAGTATGTAAAAGAAAACCTTCCTAGATCTTGTTTGGGTTAGAGCAGCATCGAGTTGTTCCTCTAATTGTATGAGGTCAGTCACACTAACTTCCTCAGCATTTGGCCCATCAAGATACCTGTGCAAAAGCGAGATAAATGTCATCAAGGCTATGCATTATGTTTAGGAACATACAGAATTAGAGCTGTTGCCTTTCAGCTATTTCCAAGAGCTCTCTGCTTGTCTGGAAGCTCGCATGCAATTTCTACAGTAAAAAGAAAAGAAAAATTGTTACTAGTACTATCATATATACAGCAAACACGAGAGACAAAATACTCGTACAATAGTTGTCCGAGGAAATTACCAACTTCGTTAAGGCCAAAATCCAGCAAAACAACTAGGTTGAGCAACTTTAAATCTACGTAGGATGAATATGTAGAATAAGTGCGGTGGCACCTAGTGGAACCGACACCTATTTCACTCCTGTGCTTGTACCTAGCTGTTATAACTTATGATTCTGGAGAGAACATTAAATTTCACTACCAGAATTCTAGTGGGATCCAGTAAAATTCTTCCTCTGACATACTTGCAGCCAAGATTTCGTGCAAGTTAAAAAATCATGTTCTTCTTGTTTCATGCACTTTGGCATCTTCGACTATTGCAGTTGATCAACTTCTTCACTATTAATAAACAAAAAAACTGTCATTTAGAACAGGACAGGCCGACAGGGCAACTTTTTTGATAACGGTGGTGATTTAGCATATATTTAGAGTTAGTCTATCGCCATAATATTTTCACGGTAGAGAAAAGATACTAAATCGCATTGTGGGTCAGGGATAGCAAGATCACCTCTGGTTCACAAACAACTGGGGCGACCCTTCCTTCTGTTTCACAATGGCTTTGATACCGTTGAAGAATTGTAGCCACGCTGTATGACAAAAAGTTATACTCTCCACACATGATAGGCATAGAACTTAATGTACTTCCAGGCAAAACAGTATAATGGTAATAATATCTGCCAAAAAATTGTCAAGCCTTATGATAGTACACATCAGAAGTTGGTCTGTTTGACAAGCAACATCAAACTTACAAACAGCAAACAGATTAATGTGATTATGCTTTGCTACTTGCTAACGATATACCCAAAAGTCAAGCTTACTCCGAGCTCAGAAGGCATGACTCAGTTGCTAATAAAGCAGTGAAGCAAAGCTGTGTTCGCACTTTCAAAGATTTGAAAGTACAGGGCAAGTAGCCGATCTCTCAAGCCTAATTGGCAAGAAACGCATAAAGGAAGCTGAGTGTGAAATTTCTCTCAAGCCTAATTGGCAAGAAACGCATAAAGGAAGCTGAGTGTGAAATTTCCTAAGAGTGAGGTTGCACCATCACATTTTTTTATTACTATAGTCGAGCTACATAAGGTCTCCGGTAACCTAAGAAGCACGGACACAGGTGCAGATAAAAAAAGGGTGCGGATACGTGGATACGGTGTTTTTGAAAATTTTAGGATACGGGTGCGGCGGGGATATGACAGATATTTATATATATATTATATAAATATTATATACGTATTTTTACTATGTACACCCAGTATTAAATTTCTAAACAATTTGAATCAGACATTAAATTGAACTATACTCACTGAACCACTGCTTTAAGCATTTGAGTTATTAACACATAAAAACACTACACTAGTGGTTCCAATTTACTGAGAAGTTAGAACTTTCTACATTATTTCTCTTCATTAAAATTCATGTCCAAGTCACAACAGAAGGTAGTAGCAAAGAGAATTTGAAGACAGAGAGTGGAAGACAGAGAGTCAGAGACTTACCTTCGGAGAAATGTTGCCGGAGGTAAGCAGACGTCTCCTCTGGTGGTCGCCGATGGTCGCGGGTAGGTCACTGGTGGTCGCCGAGTGGTTGCGAAGAGGACTGCCGCCGTTGCTCTCGCTCTCTCTCAAACTCTCCAATTTGATTTGTTCTAATTAGGTAAGTTACAATTTTTTTTTTATGTTTTCACCCTAAAAAAATGATGTTCTATGTTTCAACCCCCGAAACATCTTTTCAAAATTATGTTTTTGACCCATAAGTATCGGATCCGCACCCGAACCGTATCCTATCCGCACCCGAATTTCGGAAAATAAAGAAAATCAAAGGAAAAGAATGGGTACGCACCCGAGCAGCACCCACACCCGACGCGCACCCGACCCCGATACTTCCCCCCTTTTGAAGCACCCGTGCTTCATAGCCGGTAACTGATCTTGATATTTTCTGATTACTAGGACAAATTTTGGGCCCCATAACCAGGATGTCTAGCCCCCGAATAATTTGATGCCAATTTCCACTCCTCGAGGCAAGTCAGAGGTGTCAAATTTGACTTGCTTGCAATTGCACAACGACCATAAAACTTGACTACAAGATCTCGATCGATGCTAACATTACCAAGCGCAAAGCCAAGCATGGAGCGGAAACAAAGTTCCTGTAAGCTACTCTTGCCACATGAAATGCTTCAGATTCCAAACTTATGGTTTTATGCCTTTCTGGATTTTTTTACTGCAATGTGTCATGTTTTGTGTCCTTTGATAATGAAGGTGGTATTCTTTATATGCTTAGCTTTCACACCCATTCCATTTATTATGTTCATGCATTTTATCCAAATTGAAGGTTCTTTCTCCTTAAAGCAATAAATAACTAACTTGTCTAAGAGTTGGGAGTACTGGCATGTGGCATATCCAGCACATACTAGAGCAGCGCAACAAAAACAATCACGCCTCAACAGCTTGGCATGATGTCTTTGTACTAGTCACAAAAATAGCCATCTGACACAGACCAAACAACTTGACTATAAAATCTCCATCAATGCTAATATCACCAAATCCAAACCCGTGCATGGAAAGGATACCATGCTTCTACATGCTGTTCTTGACACATGAAGTGTTCAAAGCATTGTGATGTTATGCTTTTATAGCTTTCTTGATTCCTTCTTTCTCCATGTCATGTTTTCTGTCCTCTGATGATGAATGTGTATTCTTTATAATGTTAAGTTTCTATCTCCTTTCTATTTTGTTATGTTTATGCATCTTATCCTTCATTAATGTTCTATACGTATTCACATAACACAAACACACATATAGATGTACATACATATTTAGACATGAGGCATCACAACTGCCATCTCCTTCCAGTAGACTTAAAAAGCGCGTCACAATACTTTACTTGCCAATAGAACCTTCAACAATTTGGAAACGATGGTAATTTCATGCAACACTCATAGTAAGAACTTTGATGGATTTGATGGAACATGAGGCCCATCATCGCCTTTGCCCCAATCTAGTTGAGTCGGCTATATTAATGTTTTTCTCTATTCTCCCGTATTGAAGCACATACTTTTTGGCAAGTCCAGGGGAATGAAGTCTTTGCTTACTACTAAGCCTTACGTAATTCTTGGTCTACGCATACCTGATGGACTATTAGAAATATATGGAAGCTTCTATAACTTAAAGCACTTCTCTTCTCATTTGAATTTTCCCTTATTTAGCCTCAGGTGATTTATTTCCTAATTTACATAAAGCTTCTCTGGTCTAAGCGGTCAACTTTATGTTCTATCAAAAAACTTGACTTCATATCGACTGACTTCTGAAACATGACACTACAAGTATAAGCATTTCATGTTTAAACTGTGTTTGGAGATCAGCAAGAGGTGTTATTTTCGTGCAAAGTTGTATCAAAGTGTAACGCCATGTCTCAGATCCCCCACTTGATGATGTCTCTTAAAGAGGCCAGCCAAATCAAATCATTGGCAGTGTTGTATAAGGCCAATCACATTATGCCATCTAGAATCCTCATTGAGACTGGATCTCAAACTTTTGTCACCCATAGCCTAGGACTCCCTTTGTAGCCCGATGAACTACCTCCTTAGCTTGATATGGGACACCCCTCATCGACAACCCAATAGGACACCCGGTCCGAGCTGTCAAGAGGAGGCATTCTCAAGAGGGGTAGCCGAGTCTATAAATGAATCCTTGGTATGGTCCTTTAAGGCTAATCCCGGACGAAAAACATATCAATGTGATGAGTTAAGTGTCCCGTTTGACTTAGCACTTAGGGGCCACGTGAGTGCAACTATTATTGATGATGATTACCGCAATATTTTTATAATGTGCTATATTTGACGCTCAAAATAAAAGGTATAGATAAAAAATAATATCAAATATCCTTGAGCTTTCAAAGCGGACAATTATTTACAAACATCCAAACACATGATGGAGGACAATTTCATTATTGACAAAAAGGTACTTGGCTAGCCTTTTTTAGGGAGACATTGCCCTTTGGTGAGGTCGTGAAGTTCAGATGTCATAGACTCCTTATGTTGTAGCTTCCTCGATAGTAACTTACGAACACCCTCTTTACCTGATGAGGCCACACCTGACAACCCCACCCCCCCCCCCCCCCCTCACCCTATGTCAGCAACCTGGTAAAACAACCCTTGCCTAAGCTTTCAGAAGCTTTGTTACTATTTATAATAACCAATGTTGTTACGAGAGATAGAAGAAGTCAAATGCCACGAAAGCTTGCATATACAAGATGAACCCCACTTGATCGAAAATATTTAGCCTATAGGTCTTTGGTTCATCCATAAAAATGAATAATACATATAGGTATATAACATATATGTACTTATATCTCTCTATGTGTGTATATCTTATTTCTAATTCTATCCAATGAGGCACTAATGCCTAACATGTGCACTGAACAATCTCCCTCTCGTGTTAGTCCACTGCATCTGAATTCCCCCTTGAATCTATCCACAAGTCGTGTGGTTTTAATTCATCTGGTTGTGCTAGTGTTTCGCACCTACCAGTGGCATCACCTAAGAGCCTTACAGAGTTGCTGATGATGCACGAGTATGCAACTTCTTCTAGAGCCAAACATGTTAGGTTCTTCCAAGAGCCTTTAGGTACACCACGAGTAAGATAGAGGGCCCAGATTGTTAGCCATGAGCTCTAATACGATTTCGTGAAGGGAGACATGAATGGGGACAATTTGTTGAGACTAAAATATTGATCAGGAACCACCGCCTGGAAAAATGACTTGCAAGATAGGAAAAAAGTGACCGCTAAGTAAGGGTTTCGGGGGGAGAATTCTCTGTTGCTTAAGTCAGGGCACTTCTATAAGATAGAATAAGCTAGAAATGTAGTAATGTTTGTTAATTTGTGAATATTAGTTTACATATCTGGAAGAGCTCCTTTATATAGGAAGGATGACTGGGCATTGGGCCTGATCCTTGTGGATCAAGGTAAGGGTCCTTTCAAAGCCCTAATACACCCAAAGGTAGTTGACTGAGTTTGACTTGAAATGTCAGGCGTCATCCAATGATTGGGAAGTTTATTTTTTAAGTATATCAATTTCCAAGAGAGACAACATACATGTAGCATTGAGGGAAAAAATGAGAATAATCGACATTGAGAATCACTACCTCAATGATAAGAGAGAGAACCACCAGATTTTAAACGGAGCGCTGCAACAAAACAAAAGGATGTGGATGAAAACAAGAATTAAGGAGATGGCAAAACACCATGGCTCATGGTTCCAACTTGAATGGGTAAATCGATAGACATTCCAAATGAAACTTTTGTATTTCGCAACATATAATCTGGAGAGTGGAAGAAGAGACGTTAAATTGGAGAGAACGGGAAAAAGCCTCCAACGCACGCCACCTCCTCCCCCTTTAGTGTATGTTGGGAGTGGCATGTGTCTTTATCCACTTGGAACTAATGTCAAACTTACACCTAGAGAATGCAATTTCTCATAGTCTAGATTGTTTGTCTTATGTGCATTTTCAGCCTATTCTAGGTCCCAATCTCACTAAGAGCTGGTATCCAGTACCTAGTTTTATTATATCCCTATCACACGAATCCTTATCTTCCACTCCTTCATCAAAATGCATGCCGCCTAATATGCACCGCAAGTATCAAAGCCCTTTCATAAAGCTTCTCACTAAGTTACTCGAAGTCCTTCGCTACAACTTACTCTCGCTGTTGCATTAATGATGAAACACTATTTTCGTGTTGCGAATACGTGTGATCTCTAGGTCATATATAAGAGTAACCTTCACGATGCAATTAAACCAAATCCGACCTAAAACTCTCCCTAGCTATATGAATACATGATTCCATTAAATTATGATGTGGCGCCCTCACACAAAATCAAGTCATCAATAGAAAAGAAATCAATGCGTCGGAAGCTTGCCGTGATCATGCATAAGCGTAAAGGGAGAATGCCTTCGTACTTTTAACTATGAAGTTCATATATAGTTCACATAAATACACTCAGTGGTAGCTATTTGAATTGGACCCCACTTTCCCAGGAACCTACGACAACCCAAGTTAAACAAAAAGTAACAAAAGCACAAACCCACACACACGTCTCTCCCTTTCCTTAAATAGTAAAGTCATGACGAACAAGCAAACACCGAGAACGGCACAAGTCAATTGTCCTCATCCATTAAGATCAAATCCCTAGAGAGGAAGCAGAATTAATTAAGGAAATGCGACACTAATCCTGACCTGCAGTTGGTGCCGCTAGAGAAGTCGTAGAGCTTGCCGCGGCCGGAGAATACGACGGCGGCGACCTGCACGTCGCACAGAACCGAAAGGTCGCGAGCTCGTTTTAGCAGCCCGCTTCGTCTCTTGGAGAAGGTCACCAGCCGGCGGTTCTTGTCGGCGATTCGCTTCATCTGCAGCTTTTTTCGCCCCATCCTTTTTGTTTCTTCTTCTGTGTGTGTCACTTTTGTCTCTCTAAGTATTACTTACAGTGAGCCAGCAAGCCTACCATTTTAAGCCCTAGGAATTTGTGAGCGATCTCTGTGGAAGGAGGACAATATTGACGGACAGTAAAGCTGAAGAGATTTCTCTAGAAAGGCCGGTCAGTCTTCCTGACTCTTACTGAGCAGTCACTTTCGACAGGTTTGGATTATCCGTGGACACGTTGCCACTAAAATAGCTAGTTTTCGGACGGGTAAAAAAAGGGATTTTGCCTCGAACATTTTTTGTTTTTCTCTCGTATAAAATTTAAATATTTACATGGAAAAATTACTTTACCTTCAGTTTTTAGGCTACGAACGTAGGCGTGCAACAGATGGATTTATGACGGAGAAAAGGAAATAAGTACCTTTCACAGGTAGATTCTTACGCTACGCTGGTCGGGTGGTTAAGAGTGTGGAATTTTTAATTCTCTTAGTCAAACCTAATTCTGCAAAACTGATTAAAGCGGAATTCAAGAAAATGAAGATTCTTGATTTAATCACTTGTGAGCACAATGAAGCAGTTTATCCCTTAGTTGCATGAAACTCCTCATATGATGACGCTTCTCTCTCAGAAACTCGTTTTTGCGATCAAGTCAGGAGCTCGATGAGATATCGACCCAAGCTCATATGAGAAATCGATCCCGTCATCTGAACAGAGATGCATGGAACAAGTGAGAGAGTACCTGAAAATCAAACAATTTTCGACTCAATTCCTTGTTTCTCTCTTCCTTCAACTCCACAAAGTCTCCTTGTTTGTTTTTGCGGACTACCCTCCTCGAGAGAACAGAGCTTGTCAATCACTGCTTTCTATGTCTCTCTCTCTCTCATGTAAACTATATTCAGCAAATGATAATACTCTTTTACGCATTTATTTATTCAAGCCGCTCCCAACCTTAAACCCCCCCCCCCCCCCCCCCGCGCGCGCTTTGTGCAACTAAGGTTTACCTTTTTGTTTCAAATACTTCAAAATTGATTTTATCATATTTAATCAAGTTTGACCACGGAGTATTATATAATCAATCCCAAATATCTTTTAAATCCACAATTCTTTTTTTTTGTATATTCAAATTTAATTAGTTTTGAAGAATGAGGAATGATCAAGATAATTGTCAAAATACCCTCACATATAAACATACATTAAATGTGGGTCAAATTTAAATACAATAAATGATAATTTTGCCACTCTTAACCTACTTTCAACCCTTTTTCACCAAACACTTTTGCCAACTTTTAATCAATTATGCTTAAAATGATTAAAACTGATTCTGATTTAACTAAAATTTTACTTTTAATATTCAATCCCAAGTAGTACAACTTCAAGACGAAGTCTCAATGTTACGAAAAAATGCAAATCACAAAAGGGAAACCATAGTCACGACTTAGAAGGGCATGTTGTGGTGTGGTGGTAGCTAATACATGCTTTTTCACCAAATTAAATGAGCTAATTCTGGGCAGACTGTTTTCAAAGCTCTTTTGCTTGCGGCCAGGCCAGAATGTTGTTTGTGACTAAAGAGTTTTTTTTTTTTTTTTTAGCAATAAATAATAAATCACAATTTATCACCACAAGCTTATTCATCGAGTTAGCCATCAATTTGAGTTTTTGTCATTAAAAGACTTTTTTGTGACTTTTTGAACAACGATTCTGTTCTAACCGCAGAAGATCATAACATAGTCAATAGAGGAAAGCTCTTGATGCTTGTATGCTAAGGTGTAAGGCTCTGATGAAAATTCCTAAGTTTGCATCACTCGTTCTTGTTTGAAGCGGAATCATTTGTATTCGTTTAAAAGATAATATTATTAGGCATATTCGATTCGATTGAAGAGTATCTGGTTTTTAAAGTGGATATGAAATACGGTATAGTGTGGTATACTTTTCATTTGATATTTGACTTGAAAAACATAGCTATGCGCCTATGCAGCGGATATGTGTTATCCATGTGAAGGTTAGCTAGAAAGGGAAATCTTTTGGCAGAGGCAGTTTGGTATAACCACCTATAACCGGGAAAAGGATAATATTTAGACTCAACTGTTACATTCGGATTAAAAATACGAATGTGGAATTTTCATGTCCATCAAAATTCATATTTGGTTATTTTTTACTGAACCCGAATACATGCGATTCTTTCACGCCTTCTACTAAATTACAAGGTAACTATCTGAATATCTCTTCTTGCGTATTCTGCTGGAGGTCAATGAAGTAGCTTTACCCCATTTTTGGAGGCCAATATCACCAACCTCCGCAGGAGAAGTAGTAACATTTTTATCCCTTTTTTTTTGCTCTGCAATAGAGGTGTGAGGACTAATAGGTCTGACTAATCTTCTGTGATACAGCGTTACCATCTCACATGCATCTCGTAACAAGAAAAGTAACAACACTAACCTTGCCGATTTGGGAAGTGATTTGCCAAGTACTACAAGTATCTAGACCCTGCAAGAAAGAACAAGCTAAAGAAAGAGCATTTTTTTTGTAGATGACAAGTACTAGAATATTGCCATGTTTCAAAGGTTGGAGCGGGGCTGTAGAACGAACAAATCTGCTCGACTTTGGCTCCTAATCATTCAATCTAGAACCTCATATGTGTTTGATTTGCAAAACAAGCCATTTTCCAGGAGAGGGGGCGGTGAGCAGACCAATTGGGCCCTCACGAGGTGATCATGCGCAGATTGCAGCTGCCTTTTGGCTTTTACATTGCTAAAAAGGTGAATCTTGACCTGCTTACTATAAAGGCGAGTGTTGGCCGGCACCGGCGTCCAATAGTATGAGGTAGCTTTCTTCTATATATATTAACCGAAGATGAACCTCGTCTGCAGGATTTTCAATGTGCAGACCTGCATATATTCATGGATTCCTCCAATCTTTTCTTTTTTGTGGGTGGGGGAAAAAGAGGTAGCCCAAGGTAAATTGGTGCATGGTTATATGAAGCAAACTTCTTCAATGAAGAGTCGCGCATACCCACGAGTACTTTGATTAAACAGATGGGAAAGCTAGAGGAACGCGCGGCAGATTAGTGAAACCACGAGGCAAGTGAAGACCAGGGTGTGGTGAAGAGATGCAAAGACGCATTTATTTTCACTTGGTCATGCCCATGATGAACTTAAATTATTGGTGTCTCCAAATATGTGATATGGATGAACTTTTATCTTTTGCTTGTGTCTGAATACTGAAAGCTGATAATTGCAGGATATTCCAGCCATGAGCAAATTCAAGATCGTTTACAAGCCAGGAAGTAACTGAAGTGTTGCATGTTGAGGACTGCTGTCGCTCTGGTTGTTATTGTCGTCGACATCCTTTTTTTCCGTCGCGACTATCTGTAAGTGCAGTGTATATCAGTCGAGTTGTTGAAGGTTCAAATATTTTAGAAACAATCGTGGCCCAGTTTACCATCAAATTACCTCCTGCTTCAGAAGCTCGTTTTCATCTCTGACATTCCCTTCCTGCCCAGGAACAAAAAACTGGTTAGCAGTACTAACTATATGTACCTTACATCCCATCAACTCATTGCCATGGTTAACACTATAGACATATAGCAATCACAGGTTTAATTGTAATATGGACACTGGCTATCTCTGAATCCAGTCCATCCATCTGGCCAACCAACGAATGGCGGCCTTGATTCGTATGAGCATATCCTATCACTTGGACTTTGTAATCTGTAATATGTACTCTACTGGTCATTTAGTTATTGCATATTTCTTTGTATCTATGTTGCAGCCAATGAGACGTAGAAGCACTTGAACTTCAAATTCTTACATTCATATTTTCATCTAATTAAGTGCACCCTATATGCAGTAAACTTAGATTTGACACATATAACGCACGCAGAAAAAATAGGAAAAACTACTGGATACCTTCTCACGGAGGGTCACTAAAGCCTTCATCATCAGTTGTGTCTGCATAAACCAAAACTGAATGAGGACTGCAACAAAGCACACACGACTATCATGTGAATGTTACGTAAAGGCCAACACTACGAGCATGTGCATACAAGTTAGCTGACAAAAGCAGCCGCATCGACAAACAGTATTGTTTTTTATTTCCCTGTTATGAGCACCCCACGGGTACATATTGTTGCCGGGGAGGGAGGGGGGGCGGGGGTTCTCAGAATGGTTTAAAATGGAACAAGAAGTCGTTAGGATATGTTATATCAGATATCCACCTACTACGGAAAATTTAAGTCATGTTTGTGACCAAGGTTGTATGGGGCACATGTGAGGCTAATATGGAAATTGAGGTATATTTTTATGCTCTAAGAACATAAACTAGACCAAACTGGCAGATTGACTTCTCTAGAGGACGAACTGACCAAGGCACTTAGAGGGAAACAAATTTGTGAGCCATACATATAAAAACTAAAGTGAAGGAGTCATCATCTTTCTTCCTTTCAACCTAGATGCTATGATTTCAACAAAAGTATCAAAACATGTGACAACAGCAACACTCTTTATAGCAGGAATTCAACAACCGCAGGCCACAAACTGTACCACTTTAGCTATTCCCTTGTTTTTTAATCTATGCCATCCGTATCAAAGTTCATTTTGCAAAATTGTGTCAAGTAGACGGGTTGAACTCATTAGGTTGTGAGTTTCTGTTAGTTAATACGACCTGAAAACGCACAATATAGTGTGCCCAGGAACTTTTTAAGCACATTCACGTGCTCCACAGTGTACAATGATCAAGAGTGCAGCACTGCTAGTGAAAGCAAGCACAATAAGACTTATAATGTCCTCTCAGAAAAGTATGCCAGAAAACAACCTTTCTAGATCTAGTTCGAACTAGTGCAGAATTAAGTTGTTCCTCTAGGTGCACGAGGTCAGTCACACTAAGTTCCTCAATATTGGACCCTTCAAGAATCCTGTGCAAAAGCAAAACTAATATCATCAGTGCCATACATTATGCTCAAGAACGTACAAGGATAGTGCCGTTGCCTTTCAGCGGTTTGCAGGAGCTCTCTGCTTGAATTGAAGCTTGTACGTAATTCCTACATGAAGCGACAAAATACTGTGTTAATAAAGCCATCTTAGACTAAGAATATGTAACAACACAAGGAGAGGAAAGATATTAGGTACAGAACCACTAGTCACTTCTCTTCACACAAGAAGTTTGATTTCTTTGGATGAATAACTAACTTCTAATAGACTCCAGTACACTTAATCCTTAATCCTTCAACATTCTACATGAGTCCTGAAATTCAGTTCTTATTTCACATATTTTAGCGTCTTCAAATTTTCGCAGTTATTTTGATACAATATTTTTCACTTTGCTACGCGGAAGAAGCTACTCTTTAAAACGGACAAGGACAACCTTTTCTTGATTATATTGGTGAACAAAAAATATACCTTCACATATGTTCAATTAGCCTATCGCCATAATGCATTCACACTGCGGAAAGATGGATTGTAAATCTGCTTTCTGGGCGACAGGAAACGGGATTACCTCTGTTTGACAAACTACTGGGGTGGCATCTCCTTCTGGTTCACAGCGGCTCCAATACCGTTGAATAATTGTAGTCACTCTGTATCGTTAGGACTTGAACTTGTTAGAGCTCATAGATGATGGAAATAAAGTCTTATGTCAAGTCATCAGGCCTTTCGGCAGTAAAAATGGAAATTCAATGGTTTGAGAACCAACATAATATAAATAAATTGTGATATGCAGACTAATGTCATTTTGCTGTTCAATGTTGTTATCTATTAAACATAATATATCCGTGCTGCCTGCATCCATCCCTTTAGAAACCTCTATTGCTATAGTCTTAAGGATTGCTATTAAAGAGACTGCTATATACTTGTTATATTCTTGAATTTGTTCCTAGATCTGCCTTTCATAGTCTTTCCTTTCTAGAAACTAATAATGGTGAGATACATGTGTGTTTCCATTAACCACCCTTTCGGATAACAATTGTTTTGAAGGAGACTGCCATCTTACTTGTTGTATTCTTGCACTTGCTTCTAGATCTGTATTTCAGACTCTTCTACCAACAGTTTAAAAGGTCAACGGCATAGCGTTTTTCTGTAGTAGTCATACTACAATAGACTCATGAACCACACATTTTTAGAGAAAGCAAGCGGACGGGGCGAATTATAGATTTAAGAAAATACATCTATACCAATCTTATTTTTAACACTTCTTTCGATGCAGACCTTAGTAACATGCACATTAGAAAATCACACACAATTCTGAGCCCTGTCACTTAAGTCATGTATTACATTATATGAAGTTGCATGAAATAACAATTAAAAATGGTAAAAGCGGATGCGTAAAACTGACCACTCTCCATGGCAACTTCTCAATTGAGGTAAAACCTCCATCAAGTCTAGGACAATAGCATATTGAGAGCCCAAAAACTACACTTCTAGGGGGTAAATAGGTATTTTGAACCAAATGTGAAACTAAAGCTTTAAATACAAAAAACATACCGAAAAATCATTTGACCAAGTCAAATTAGCGAACTAGCTTACTCAAGCAATGATAAGGAAGTAAAGTAATATTCACGTTCAAAGATACTTGAAACCATCAAGAATACGTCAATCCTTCCAAGGAACTCCCTTGTAACTGGTATCCACTAAAACGATCATCATATGGGTCACGAAGTAGTTACAATAGGCTGCGGGTGCTATCCACTTAAAACTTGATGCTACGCCTACCCCAAGCGGAAGGTCCTTGAATCCTCAAAGCTCATCCAAAGAATTAACAACCCCAAGCCGCAATTAGAATCCTTTTCAAGGATGGAAGACGTACAAATGATCCCCTTGATTCACAGGCCGAGTGTATAAATTGAAGCTCTACTACAATTAGTGCTGCAAAAAACGAGTACTCGGCTTGTGAAGTAGAGCTTAAGCTCGTGTTTAATAATCTGCCAAATGATTCATGTTCATCATGAGCTCCAAATCTGATCCCGAACTCGTGATCGCCAAATTTACGCCAACACGAGCAAAACTCGCTTGACTCGTATAACAATTTGAACGAGTTACATCCAATTTTCAAATCAACGCTCTATTTTCTTATTGTTGAGTGAAAAAAATTCTTTAAAACAGTATGATCCAAACCTGAAGAACCTAAACTCCAAGATTTGGCCAAATTTTAGGGAAACATATCAAAAAAAGGGACATAGGTTGTGGTACGTATGAGACTTTCAAATTGAAGATCTCACCAATTGCTTCCTTGTTTTCAAAACTTCAAAACGACAAAACAGATTAAATGCCACCGCTTCGTCACCGGGATCTTCCTTTGTAGTATCATCTTTTGTCATTGCAAGCACCCTGCCGATCACCTCCAGTCATTTTGATGGAACCAGAAGAAAGAGAAAGGAGAAGAAGGAAAGTAAGAGCTTTTTCAAAAGCAGCTTAATGCTTAGTTTAGGTTTAGGTTTGGGCTATTCTGGATTAAGCTTATGAAATGATATACATGTTTAAATATAAGTATCACGAGATGTTCACGAGCCCATTAATAAATGATTTTAGCTGAACTTTTTTGTTCAACCTCAACTTTTTTGTTCAAAAGCGCTCATGAATGAACTTCAATGAAAGAACCACGAGCTTGTTCATAAAAAGCTTTGCTCCAAAAATTAGACTATGAGTAGTTTGTTATATGTAAGAAACTATTACAATTGAAGATAACTTAGTCTTTTCAAGCTTGTTGTGTAATCTTGACTTTGACTTGATGAAACTATCTCACTAACTCCAAGATATGACTTTTAAGCTTCATGCTAGCATCTTCATTATAGTAGTTCTATAATATGTCTTGACAAGAGTGTTCACTAAGTATCACACTTAAGGAGCACAATCAAACATAACAATTGTGTTGTTAGCATCGAAATAAGATGTAAGTCTGAGTTGGATGCCCAGCACATATAGTGGACGAGCTAATGACGTCAAGCTACAACCGCTACACTAAGCATAAGACCTCCCTTGCAGCCTAAGAGGTGTCGAAACGCGTATAGCCGCTTGATGAGAAGTAACCACTAGCGTGCTGTAAAACTTTCATCCAACCACAAACAGGCGTATCAACAGGAAATCTTAGAGCACATTAATACAAACGAAAATAATCTCTATTGGAAAAGCTTGAAAAATATTATTTGCATGCAATAACACCCACCAACCAAATACACGCATGCAAGCTCAAGGAGATGTGCTTAACAGGCTCAAGTGTGCCATTACTCATGATGAAGGCCATAAGTGTATCTAGCCTTGATGGCGCCCTTGGACTTTGTTGGTTAAAAGACTAAGGCAAACCAACAAACTGAACGGAGAAGGGCTTTTGTTTAGCCAAGCTAGTGGAAAACCCACGCGAACTTTGCAAACACAATCTACTAGGTAACAATCACATATAACACGTCCACACAATAACCTTATTGTAACATCCTAAGGTCGGTCACGAAGACATTTTCCATGTGTTCTTTGCACCAGTCAAAGGCATAGTCGTTCGATAACGACCAAACAACTTGATTACAAGATCTTCACTGCCACCTGGCATGGCCAACCATTGTAACACTCACCTATAACTCGTCCATGGAATAACCTAAATGAAACATCCTAAGGCCCAGAACCACAAATCGGTCGCAAGACATTTTCCATGTGTTCTTTGCACTAGCTAAAGGCATAGTCACTTAGTGATGACTAAACAACTTGATGAGAAGATCTTCACTGGCACAAACTATAAACAAAATTCCATGCAAAAATAAGTGTGATGTCGAGTATTTTATAATTTTCTTTCTGATTATGCATCTCATATCTTGCATTTCCTTTCAAGATGTAAAATGAAACACTTGGTATGATGTTGAGTTCTTGTCTTTTAGTTGGTTTATTATGTATTTTATCCTTCATTAATAGAATTAAAACACATACACACCTTATAGGATATGAATAGCTTGATATGGCTATCAACCTATTGCAACTCCCAATTGTCCAAGCATTAAAGCACGGTGTATGCAAAGGTTTATAATTTTCTTTGTGATTATATATATATATATATAAAATCCAGTGGGTATACCCGAACCCATACGCCCCGACCCGCGCCCGCCCTCTTTGGCACTTCCTCACAGTCACAGGCCGACCCAAATTCGACCTGCTCCATGCCCACTTGACCCGACCGTACCCTTGCCAAGCCCTAATTTTTTCCAGTGAAAACCCTAATCTCTATCCATGGGTTGCCAACCCTCATTCGGGCATCTCACGCCGGTGCTCCATTCTTTGCCGGCAGCCCCCTTCCCCTCTTCGACGGCTCCGACCCACCCTCGTCCTTCCTCTTCTCTCCACCGCCCTCCACTGCCCCAACCGCCGAGCTCTCCACCGGCAGCCCCTTCTCCGCCATCGCCGACGCCAACCCCCTCCCTCTCTCTTCTTTCCTCTTCTTTCCCAAGCCCTTCACTGCCACAACAGCCGAGCTCTCCGCCGGCAGCCCCTTCCCTGCCATTAGTGACGCCAACCCCCTCCCTCTTCACTCCCTCTCCCCTCCCTCCCCCCCCCGCGCCCCGCTGCCGTAACAACCCCGATATGCCGTCAGTCCCTCTCCCCCCTGTCGGCGACACTGACCCCCCCTCTCTTCCTTCCTCTTCTCTCCTCTCGCCACCCGCGGCGCTGCCACCGCCGCTGCTCCTTGCTCTTCTCTCCATTCTCCCTTCACCCACCCCAAATAGTTTGAGAGGATTTTCAATTCTGTTTAAAAGAAGGGTAATTGTGACATTTCAGCAATCTCAGTTACGGCCGTTCCATTTTGCCCAGTTTTGATGAGTTCAGGGGAGTTTAGTTCAACTATTTAAAGTATGGAGGGCCATAGTGAAACCGCCTTAAAGTATAGGGGGTAAAGTGCATTTACCCCTTATCCTTAACATTCTACCACACATATAGGTCCAAATTTGGTAGAGAGAAAAAAACTCAAGATTCACCAACGTCAAGTGTAGCAAACGTGAGATGATAAATTCATCAACATGCCAAATGAACAAAATAGAAGACCCTGTCAAACTAGAGCTCCAAACCGTAAGTTTAAAGAATAGAAAGAGAGCAAAAAAGAGAGTAGGAAATCTGAAATGCAACAACAGAGTTAAGGAACAATGTCGTTTCATCGCTATCTAGGGTAACCAAATTAGGAATCTCAAGTTTGACTTCCATCACGATCAATTTAATAAAAGGGAAATCCAACTAGAGTCATTGAAGTCTGGTATTCAAGTAGGATGATCACAGTCTAATACTATCTACCAACACCAGAAACCTAGACCAAAGAAAAGAAAGGAAAGCCTTCCAAAAACACCAAAGAAAAATAGCATGCAAGGGCCAAGAAATCAGTACAAATTTGAAAGCATCCCTTGGCCAGCAGAAAGGACAATGACCTGACTGATAGGGAGATAATAGGAATCAAATCTATGACAACGTAAGTACAAACAAAAGCAAATAAAAAGTCGAGTCGTGATGAGCAAACAGACACCAAGTACACATATGCATATTATTATATGCATTAAACTACCAAGGGCAAAAGTTAATTAAACTTATTAAATGTGGATTTGATGTAACTAATACACGTGGATACTGCACTCCATAGTACAACAAAAGTACTTAATCATGCAATAATCCCACATAATAATATCATGGTACCGGATCAGATGCAAGATGGACACAAACACATAAGCTAAAAACGAAGAGATGCAACGAGAGCGAGAGAATTTAGGGCCGAATCTGAACCCGAGAAAGACGGACCTGTCGGCGCCGGCGCAGGATTCATAGAGCTTGCCACGGCTGGAGAGTACGACGACGGCGACCTGCCCGTCGCACAGAACGGAAAGCTCGCGAGCCTTCTTCATGAGTCCGCTTCTTCTCTTGCAAAACGTCACCTGCCGGCTGTTCTTGTCGTCGATTCGCTTCATTTGCAGCTTCTTCCGCCCCATACTAGTTTCTGCCGGTCCGTCACTTTCTCCCTCGCACCATTTTGAGGCTCAAGGTTTTGGATTTCTGCAAATGAATAGACGAGAAAAGTGGAAGTGTCTAGAAAAGGCCGGTCGGTCCGTCTTCTACATTCTTCGTAACAGTAATAATTTTGAGGCCACGTGTCACTTCCGAATATCCAGTAGTGCTTTACCGAACTCGTACACGTATTAAATAATTATTATATTAAATAATTATTTAATTTAATAATAATGTGCTCGTTACCAAATTTGAAAACGAAAGCAAAATTCATACATGTATAGCTTTCCTTTTAGGTAGGTTATTAGGCTTGTTTTCAAAGTATTCATGACTTTTGTTTTTATTTTTAACGTAATTTGCAGCCGACTGCAAACACTCAAACTTGATATGACGAAAGAAATAACGGTTTTGACAAAAGTCGTTACAGCTTTGGCAATTGAACTTGCCTTTATGTGGTAGAAAGAAAATTAATATTGACTTGCAATGTCATTAAGTAGTGCTAACATATTTTAAGCTTATTCCTATAAGGATTTTTTTTTTACTATTACCTTGGTTGTATAGGGAGATAACTGCAACAATCGTATAGCAACAACAAATAGTCGTTAGTAACTTTTATTTAATGACGCTAAAAAAAACTGCTGAGAATTATCGCTAAAAATATTAGCAGAAAAACTGCTAACTATTTAGTGACTATTATTTGTCACTATACATGAGATTGTAACTATCTTCCTACCAACAGCAAAAATTTATCCTTCCTGCAAAGAGATGTTTCATTACCATGTAAGTGTTTTCAAGGGTGCGCCAAAAAAGCACCATGTTTAGTAAGTTCGCATTCGACATAATTTTTGGTTTCAGTTTTAATTTAGTTTTGTAAGCAGAAGAAAAAATTGATGCTTGGTAGACACTTTTGGTTCCTTTTTCTTCCTCAATTTTTTAAATTAGTTGTCAATTTGGACTTGTTTTTTAAAACTCCATTTTAGAGTTTTGGTTTTTTGTTTTGAGATCCAACCTTCAAGCTTCACTGGTAGAAAATTCACCTTTTTAGAAAACTCATTTCTCATTTCATCACCCCCACCAGCTACCAGTCAATCCTCAAACATGACCACACGACAACCTACTGTCGTCGCCCACATACTTGCACAACTGTCACCACACTACCATCGTCGACGCCCCTGACCTTAACCCACCACCTCCACCCATTACCATCGCCACCCCACAATTGTCGCCATTCACATCCCTACCCACAGTCACCATCGCGAATTGCAATGGCATTTTTCAAATGCCGGTATGAAACCATGTGTTTAAATTAATTTCAAGTAGCTTGATGAGCATTGAAGTATAAGAATAGCAAATATGCGACCTTTATAAGATTTCCATGAGCCCATCCCCAATAATATGTTGCAAACTATCGTGGCTACAAAGTTAGTTAATGTTTTTTTCGATGAATAGTCATAATTGTAAAAAAGATCTTGATGGTGATGGGATAATAGAAATGATATGGTGTGTGATGATTTGGCTGATGTGGCATAATAGAAATCTAGTAGTCCATGGCGAATCTTATGGGGAGAATCTAGTAGTCCATGGCGAATCTTATGAGGAGCCAGGGTCTTTATACGAAAGAGTCTTATTATATTAATTCGAATACCACGCAACTTTGGGTAGAGTCCATGTTGAGAGAACAACTCCAACTCTTATTATCTGGGAACAGCCTCCTTGCACTTTATAAAAGGTAAATATTGATGGGGGAGTTTTGATGCAAAAATTGGAAAAGGGGGAATAAGAATTATCATAAAAAATAAAGAAGGGGAGGTCATGGCGTCGAGTGCACGACCAATGCTAAATGCAAGTTCGACAAGACTAGTGGAAGCTATAGCTGCAGTTGAAGGGATGCGATTGGCGAGGGAAATTTGCCTCTCTAAAATTATGCTAGAAGGAGATAGCTTGGAAGTGATGCAAGTTTTGAATGGAATTAAGTACAAAAAAAAAAACGAGTTTAGATTTATCAGAATTTGGATTAATTCTACAGGGTGTAGAGGTTAGAAGGAACAGTTTACAAAAGTTCAGTTTCCATCATGTCAAATGGGATGCAAACAAGGTTGTCCACAATTTGGCAAGTGTTAGGTAAAGAACTGCATGAGCTTAGGGTATGGTTGAAGGAATACCCTTCTAGCTTATCTGATATTGTAGCTCTGAATAAACTTTTGAGTTAACAAAATGATCCCAATTAAAAAAAAAAGAGTAAAATGCACAATGACCACTGAACTATAACCTCTTTTTCATTAAAGTCATTCAACTTTATTTTGTGCCATTTTGGCCATTGGACTCTCAACTGATTTGACCACTCCGTCAATCGGTGTTAAATTTTTTCCGTTAAAGGGTCACGTGCCGCTCACATGACCCCTTCAAAACAAGGGGAAAATCGTCGATCCCCACCAAATCTTTTTTTTTTTCTTTCTTTCTCTATCTTTATTCTCTCTCTTTCCCTCTCACACATAGATCCACCATCAGATCTGCGTCCCCACAAGACAAGCTCCACCGTCATCATCGGCGCTGCTTGTACCGCACTTCACTTCCGCCATCATACAGTTCACCATCGAGGCCCACAACCCCCAACCATTAAGTCTCCATTCTATACGATCATCGACTTCACTTCATACAAGAACCAAGCCATTGCGCCGTCGGTGATGTCGTCGCTCTTCTTCCAACAAAGGGAATCGCCAGTGATTGGGGGAACGGCGGTGCCGTTCTTCTTGCCATTTTCTTCTTCTTCTTTTATTCCGTCTGTTTACATTAATCTCTCTCCGTTATGTGTTGGCAAATTATTGGTGGTGGGTTAGGATTTGCCGATTGCCGACATAGTGTTGGTGGTGGACATCAGAGGTGGGTAACAATAGTGATTGTAATTTATGGTGTAGTGGTAAATTGATGGTGCAGTGATGATGGGTGGGGAGATCAACAGTGGGTCATGGTAATGGGTAGTGGTAGTGGTGGTGGACTGATGGTGCACCGGTGGTGAGTGGAGAGATCGTTGGTGGGCTGGCTGTTGGACACGTGGTGGTTACACGGCAGTGCAGGAGGGGTGATAGGGGAAGGTTACGGTGGTGATGGGGGGCGGGGTGCTGATGGTGTTGTGGTGGACTGCTGGTGTTGGACAGTGGTATGGGTATTGGTGGAAGAAGACAACCAGAACTAAAGAATAATAATGAAAAGACCGTTTTACCCCCTATTTTGATGTCCATGTGCGCGGCATGTGACCACTTAACAGAGAAAAGCTAACCCCAGCTAACGGAGTGGCCAAATTGGACAAATTTGCTAGTCTAGTGACTAAAATGGCACAAAAAAAAGTTGTGTGGCTTTAGTGAAAAATGGGGTATAGTTCAGTAACCATTGGTGCCTTTTACTATAAAAAAAAAGGTCCAGAGGGGGTAGGTTCACATTAGGTATCTCAAGTTTGACTTTGATCAAAATCAATTTTAAAACTTCAATCAATTACACTCATCCAAATGTTATTTATTCAAGTAAGATATCAAAGTCTTCCAAAAATCCCAAAATAAAAATAACATGCAATGGCCAAAAAGTATATACAAGTATTAAAGCATCCCCTGATCAGCGCAAAAGACAACGACCAGACTGATAGGGAGACACTAGGAATCAAATCTATGACAGCATAAATACAAACAAAAAACAAATAAAAACTCAAGTCTCGATGATGCATTAAAATACGCATACGCACATTTTATATACATGAAAACACCAGGGGAAAAAGTTAATTAAACTTATTAAACATGGATTATATGTTACTAATACACGTGGATAATGCATTAAATAGTACAATTAAAGTCTATAACCATGCGATAGTACCACACAGTAATATAATGGCCTTTGCGTGGTGTGGCTGCACACATCCTCACTTTCATATTTTAAAGAAGAGGAAGGGGGGGGGGGGGGGGGGGGATTACTTCGTATCCCCAAATCCAACGTCGGCCTAGCCGAATAGATGTACTCCCTTTTCAAGGAGTTGCAAAAGCCTCTTCCGAGTAGATGCACTCCTATATGGACTCATGTAAGCATCGCCTGAGCACACACACTCCTAAAAACGCTGGGAAGGCCTTCACCGAGTAGATGTGCTCCTACACATGGAATTATGTAAGGCTGGACCAAGTACGCATACTTCTTTTTCCAGGAGTTGCAAAAGATAATATCCTAGTAAACGCACTCATATTCATGCGTAAACCTCACTGAGCAAATTAGTCGAATATGTAAATGGAATACTCTCTGCTTGTCGGGCTGAGAAGATGAGTTCCCTTGATGAGAAATGCTCTATGCTCGTCCGACCAAGCAGATGAGCTCCCTCAATGGGAAATGTTCTCTGGTTGTCCGGGCGAGCAAATGAGCTCCCCAAGGGCTAAAGTTCTCTGTTAGTCATGTCGAATAGATGATCTTCCACCACGGCAGTAGCTCTCTGCCGGCTAGCCAAGCAGACGAGCTCCTTCAAGAAGCTCTAGTCCTCTACTTGGTCAGCCGAGTAGATGTATTTCCTCAAGCAGTATAAAATGCTGCTTGGCTTTAGACAACCTATCAAATGCCATTCACAACAAATAATCCCATCTGATGCGGATTAAGCTCATTCTCTGGGCAAGAATCTTGATGTTTGACCATATGGCTTGACCGGTAGCGATGTTAGCTGACTGCTAACTTCATCCCCAATGAGGTCTAGCTACCTTCAGCATTTTCCCTAGAAAAAACATGGGCAGTGGGTCAGGGTTTGGGACAAGGCGACAATCTGCAATGATGGGACAATTTTCTAACCGCAGTGGCAACGGAGGGGCAGGGATGTGAGTGACGATGGTGGGAAAGCTTTGTGGGTGCGGTGGTGACTTCGGGGCAGGGATGTGAATGGCGACGGTGGTGGGGTGGTGATGCTAATGGGATGGCGATGGTGGGTTAAGGTCAGGGGCGTCGACGACGGTATAAGTGTGGCGACAATTATGCAGATATATGGGCGGCGACAACAAGTTGTCATGTGATCATGTTTGAGGATTGGCGAATAGCTAGCGGGGTGACGAAATGAGAAGTGAGTTTTATAAAAAGGTGAATTTTCTTTTAGTGAAGCTTGAAGGTTGGATCTCAAACAAAAACCAAAACTCCAAGTTTTGTTGGCGCATCCTTGAAAACACTTGCATGGTAACGAAACATCTCTTTCCAGGAAGGATAAATTTTTGCTGTTACCCTGATAGTGGGAAGATAGTTACAATATCTCGTATAATGAAAAATAATGATCACTAAAATTAACGATTTTTCTGCTAAATATTTTTAGTGATAATTCTTAGCAGTCATTTTTAGCGTCACTTAATACAAGTTACTAAAAATATTTAACGATTATTTATTGTCGTTATACGATTATTGTAGTTATCTCCCAACATCCAGGGTAATGTTCAAAAAATTTCCTTACAGGAATAAGCTTAAAACATGTGAGGCTACTTAACGACATTGCAGGTCAACATTAATTTTCTTTCTAGCACTTAAAGGCAAGTTCAATTGTCAAAACTGTAATGATTTTTGTCAAAACTATTATTTCATTTGTCATATCAAGTTTGAGCGTTTGTAATCGGCCGCAAATTACATTAAAAATAAGAACAAAAGTCATATGGATACTTCGAGAATAAGCCTAATAACCTACATAACTAAAAGGAAAGCTATACATATATATATATATATATATATATATATATATACACACACACACGCATATGAATTTTGCTTTTGTTTTCAGATTTGGTAACGAAGTGTTTCTTGCAATTTCGTACACGTGTATTAGTTAGTTCGATAAAACATAACTGGATATTCGCAGGTGACATGTGGCCTCAATATTTTTTTTTTACACGTGTATTATTTATGAATATGACGAAGACTGAAGAAGACGGACCGATCGACCGGCCTTTCTAGCCACTCCCACTTTTCTCGTCTATTCATTCAAGACCCCATTATTGCCTTGAAGTATCCAAAATCTTCAAGCTCGAGATGGTGTGAACGGAGAAAGCGACGGATCGGCAGAAACTAGTATGGGGCGGAAGAAGCTGCAAATGAAGCGAATCGAAGACAAGAGCAGCCGGCAGGTGATGTTTTGCAAGAGAAGAAGCGGACTCGTGAAGAAGGCTCGCGAGCTTCCCATTCTGTGCGACGTGCTGGTGGCCGTCGTCGTCTTCTCCAGCCGTGGCAAGCTCTACGAATCCTGCGCCGGCGCCGACAGGTCCGTCTTTCTCGGGTTCAGCTGATTCGGCCCTAAAATCTCTCGCTCTCGTTGCATCTCTTCGTTTTTAGCTTATGTTTGTGTCCATCTTGCATCTGATCTGGTACCATGATATATTATTATGTGGGATTATTGCATGATTAAGTACTTTTGTTGTACCATGGAGTGCAGTATCCACGTGTATTACTTTCATCAAATCCACATTTAATAAGTTTAATTAACTTTTGCCCTTGGTAGTTTAATGCATATAATAATATTCATATGTGTACTTGGTGTCTGTTTGCTCATCAAGACTCGACTTTTCATTTGCCTTTGTTTGTACTTGCGTTGTTAATAGATTTGATTTGCTTCCTAGTACCTCCCTATGAGTCAGGTCATTGTCCTTTGTGCTGGCCAAGGGATGCTTTCAAATTTGTATTGATTTCTTGGCCGTGACATGCTATTTCTCTTTTGGGATTTTGGAAGGCTTTCCTTTCTTTTCTTTGGTCTAGGTTTTTGGTGTTGACAGAGTCTATTTGACTTAGATCATCTTAATTGGATACCTAGAATTCGATGATTCCAATTGAATTTCGCTTTTAACTGATTCGAGCCTTAAAACTGGTTGTGATGGAAGTCAAACTTGAGTTTTTTAGTAGGAAGTTTGAAGTATTACACACGAGCGCGTATTGTACCACTCTCTACAGGGGTGGGTGTAGGGGTTTTCAAATACTCCCTTGTTTTGGAACTTTAGGGAGTGCCGACATAAGCGTTCTTTGCGATCTCACTATGATTATCCGTCTCCTCGTTTTGTCGCTTTGCCTCATTTGAATCTAGTGAATTTCTTCTAACACGTTGGTTCATTCTTCGCATGGCTTGATTGCACCGTGGATAGCCGCTTTTTGTTGTCCTTAGTTTCACTGTTCTACCTCTATCGTCAAGTTCTTGTATGTTACAATTCTTTTATTTACCCTGGTAGAGATAAAAATAGAGCATCTGTAGCCACGATAGTTTGCAACCTATCGTTGGCGACGAGCTAATGGAAACGCTACAGAGGTTGGATACTTGCTTACTCGAGAAACGCAAGTATGCTTCAGCAGGATTCATCAAGCTACTCGAAATTTATTAAAATGCACGGTTTGATGCGGAGATTCGAAATATGCCATTGCGATTTGTAGATTATTTCATAATTTGAACTGCGGTCTTTCATTTTGAAAAGTTAATTTGCTGTTTTCAGAGCAAGTACATTCCACGCTTTTCTTATGCCACTTATTTTATTTTATTCTTTTTCATAAGTAACTTGTAGCAAATAATGTAACTCGAATGCGTGCCAAATTTAGCCTAGGAGCTTGTTTTGTAGGATGGAGAATTGAAAGAGCGGAAAAAGAGTGAATCGAAAAGTGGGGGGATGGAAGAATTTTAGTTCATTTGGTATGAGATAGAGGGAAAGGAAGGAAAAGCTAAACGTATAAACTGTCCTTCTAGGCCTACCATATTATTTTGAGTTAACTACGCTATTGACCACCAAACTATAACCCAAATTTTATTTTGACCACTGAATTTTCATTTGCGTCAAAATGACCACTGGACTCTTCAATTGCGCTCAATTAAGTCACTCTGTTAGATTCCGTCAAATCTAATTCCGTTAAGTCGTTTAATTTAGGGGCAAATCCGTCACTCAATAAATTTCTCTCTCTCTCTCTTCTACCCCCTCCTTCATCGTCGCCGATTTGCCGTAGATCACCGACCAATGCCACGCCAATTGATATGAAGTGACGACATCGACCAACCGCCGTCACTACAATGACCACTGGTCCATCTTGCCACCACGGAACAGCCACCAACCGCCTGCCGCAACACCAAAATCAACCCGATGATTCGGTTAGTTCGTTAACACCATTGCCGGCCACCAATACCAGCTGAACAACTAACGGGCAGAACACCGGTGCCAAAAGCCACCAGATACATCATCGATGGGGCCACCACACTCCCGCCGACAGCCACCGCACTCCCACCGCCAAAAACCACTAGATCTTTCGCTGATGGGCCACCGCACTCTCGCCGACAGCCACCATACCCCCTGATGGGCGTTTATAGGTCCCCATATGCCGCTACCCTGTACATGTCGTTCTTCAAGCTCTCGTCAACCACCGTCTCCGCCATCTCTCTACCAAGCGCCATCGCGACGAAGGAGGAATCTTCATCGATCGGCTCAATCTCCGACGGCATCTCTCTTACCCCTCCTTGCAAGCAAGATTTCGCACTTGGAAAGGGAGATCACTGGTCGGTGAGGAGGACAGGACTATCTCCCACTCCGGCAAGGTTCATATTTCAAAGACATCGAATGTGGTGGTTGGTAAGTGAGCAATGGAGGAAGAAAAATAGGAGAAGAAAAAGAAGAATAGAAAAGAAGAAAAAAAAAGTAAATTCATGTCCGGTGTAGGCAAATTGACGTGTTTACCCCTCACTAAAAGTAATTAACGGGACGCCGGTAGGCTCAATTCAACGGAATGACCTTATTTGGACAAAATTGAAAAATCAGTGGTCACTTTGATACAAATTGATGTCAAGTAATCAAAATAAAATTTGGGTTATAGTTCGGTAGTCAATGGCGTAATTAACTCTATTATTTTTGCCCAAAAGTGAGTGGAAAGGGAGGAAAAGAATGTGACTTGTTCATTTGAACTTTTTTTATCTTCTTGCATGTCTACATTCAAACATCATCTATGTCCTCCTTCCTTACGGGTTAAAAATTGGGTGGATGCCACTTTTCTATTCCCATATTTTTCATCCTCTGTAACGAACAAGCCCTATAAGAAATTGAAGATCCTTTCAATTTAGATCACCAAATAAAACTAGTGTGGTGGCTTCACTAATTTTGCGGTTCTATAGGTCATAACTCGATTTATGAACAATGCAAAATGCTAGTCAAATTACTATGAGATACTTCAAAATCCACAATGGAATACGTACATAAATACGCAATTTATATCATTGTCACCCATGATGAAAGAAGCTTTTTCCTAAATCTAGTCTCGTTGGTTGCATGACTTACTTTTTTAAGCTCCTAAAATCAAGTTCATATGCCCTCTTATATGTTCCTACGTGTTGGTTGTCTTTTCTCAATTCTCTCATATAACTTGATATAAATCGTGCTTTAATGCTTGGAACTAAAAGGCAAGAACTCAACATCATACCAAGTGTTTCATTCACCTCATCGAAATCCCGTGCTATGCACGGGAAGAGATAGTTAATTATAAAAGAGGGGGAAGGAAGGTCATGGGGTGAGATAGTTAGAGTTCATGTGTTGGAAGTTACTTTTCTGACCAATCATGGTTTAACACATATTTAGTTCAAAATTTTGAAAATTCTAGAAAATAAGATTAGAGATTTGAAAGGTAAGGAGGCATGAGTAGAATCCAAAATATATATAATATATATGACTTTCTAGTTAGTATTAGAATACAAGACCATACAGAATAAATGACACCTCTTAGTTGTTATTTGGTTGCGAAAGATAACAAAACAGTTGCTGATAATTTAAAGCATGTTTGAGATTGATTCTCAAAAGTAAATTTGAATCAGTTTCTAAAATTAGTTTTAATCCATATTAAGTATAGTAGATTAAAAGTTGTTGAAAGTGTGTGGATAAAAAAAGGATTAAAGTAAGTTTAGTATGACAAAATTATCATCTAGTGTATTCAAATTGAAATGAAGTATTTATTGTCTATTTATATGGATATGTTGATAATTCTCCGCAAGTGATTAAATCAGAATCCAATAAAAAAAAAGATTCTGAATTTAATCAGTTTTGAACACATTATAAAAAAGATTTAATCATTTATTATTATTATTTTTTGACCAAACACTTCAAATCTGATTTAATCTCGATTATCAAATTTAGTCATTCTAGAATCAACCCTAAATACTCTCTTAAACCACCACCCCCAAAGCAAGAGAATTTGATGCGATGTAGTGAAGTGTGATCTTAGGCTGTGTTTGACGCAGTTTTTTTTTCCTCTTTTTTTTTCAGTTTTGAAAATTGGAAAAAAAAAGTGCGTTTGGTAATCAATTTTTTTTTCCTTCTCCAATTTAAAAAACCAGTTTTCAAACTGAAGAGTAAAAAAAAACTCCAATAACTTTTTTTTTTCACTTTTGGTTTTTTTTTTAGACCACCACCACCACCCTCCCACCGGCCACCGCCGGCAGCCACCTCAGGCGACCACTGCCGGCAGCCACTTCCGGCCGTCGGCGACGACCGCCGGCAGCCACCTCCGGCCGCCGGTGATCACCGCCGGAGATTGTTGGCAGCCACCTCCGACCGCCAGCAGCCGGCGACCACCACCACCACCGTCGACCACCGCTACGCCCCACCACCGCCACCGCAAACCACCCAAAAAAAAAGTCAAAATAAAAAGGGTTACCAAACACAAAAAAAAAAAGGGTTATCAAACAACCACTTGTTGTTTTTGTAAAAAAAAAAAATTAAGCTAATCCTTAAAAACTGGAAAAAAAATGTCAAATGAACCCTTAGGATCTATTTGGTATGGATTTAAGTTTTCAGTTTTTTTATCAAAAAAAAAAAGAGAAGAGTTCTGGTATTTTTTTTTACCAGTTTAAAAAATTTGTGGCTGTTTGACAGAGTTTATTTTTTCAAAAAATAGAAAAGAACAAGCGTTTGACAGGACAAATCTTTGGGTTTATTTTTTTTAATATACATTTTTACATAATTAAACATTATTAAAGGTAATTAAGCAACTATATTACAATATCTTACAAATAATTAAACATAATTATTTAATTATGTTTAATTAAATAATTAAGTTTGACCACCGACGCCAAGACCACCGGCACATCGCCGGCTTACACCTTGACAAAAAAATCATTTGTCACCTTTTCTATCGAAGGCATACAATATAACTACGATAAAATTATATGACTGTTTAATCGTTAAAATTTTGACTTTTATACTTGCAAAATTTGTAACTCATACAATTAAATAAAATACCATAAGTCCCACCTAATTCACCTAATTCAGCTCTACCCCATCACCGTACCTAATTCAAACCTTAGCTCTACCCTCACCTAATTCAAACACCACAAGTCCCAGCACCACACAGTGGCGGCAGCAACAACGGCAACGGCCACACAATGGTCCTCAACCTCATCAATAAGCGCCTATGTGCCCTGCGGAAGAAGCAGAATCGCATCACCCAGATGGAAGAGGCCGTGTCCCATGGCAAGCCCATCAACAAGGAGCAAGAGGAAACCTTAAAGTTCAAGCCCTCCGTCCTCCCCGCCATCGACGAGCTCGAGAAGCTCCGTCAGCCCCTCTCTGTTGCCATCGCCGACGAAACCCAGCTCGCCCTCGAACGCCACACCCCCACCCAAAACCCACCAACCCCAGAAACCGAGAAATAAGTCGATGATGACGTGATTGGGGATTTGTTGAACCTGCTCACGTTTGGGACCATGTTTGATGTCAAGCCGATGGATGGCTTTCGGACGGAGGGGCAGAGAGAGAGAGAGAGATGAAAGAATCGTTAAAAAGTGGGTTTTATACCCAGCTCGAAAAATGGCATTTTTGCTGCTAGTGAGGCTCGAATGGGCAACCTCATTAAACATCCTGAAGTCTCCACGTGAAAAGAGAAGAAGAATAGAGATTCGAGCTCTTTTCAAAAATGGCCGGCTCTTTTTAATCTCTTGGGCTTTTTTTTAAAAAGAGAAGTCAACCAAACATCAAGCTTTTATGGGTTTTTGCCAAAAAAAAAAAAAAAGAAGAGGGTCAAAAAAGAGCAAAAAAAAAGCCTGTCAAACGGCCCCTTTAGTCTTTTCTTTCTGTTTTTCTTTGTTATTTGTATGCTTGACTTAATTTTGGAAAAATATTTGACTGTTATCTTTACAACTTTCTGTATGCTTTCCTTACACGTTTAGTGACATTTTTAACAGTATTTTTTAATATTATTAAATAAGAATCACTAAAAATAAGTAACATCTATTACTGCAAATTGTTACCATCTTGATAGCCAAAACTTTTTCCATTTTGATTTTCGAGTATTTATTATTATTATGTTGATAAACAGGGCTCAGTGGAGCCGTGAAGAGACCACTTGACAGATTGATCTCCCAATTTGGGCGGCGAGGAGACGCACTTGGCACGAGGAGGTCATGTCATGTGGTCATGTGACTCATGTCATCTGTCTCTTTAACTGCTGAAAAGGTCTCTCTTGGCCCGGCTTACTTGTATCACTGTAGGGCATAAAGCTCCGTACTCAATTTTATGAACTCCCTCCGACCCTCACCGCTTGGCCATTAATTCCCAGTTTTCATGTTGCCTCGAACAGGCGTTCTGCAATCTGTGACCAGGTATTGACTCACTCACTCTCTCCCCCTCCCTCCCTCTCACAAACACACCCACACTCGAACTGAGCCACCACATCTTCGTCTCTGCAGAATTTGTGCGTCATAGCAGTAGCGTGCGTACTCAGAAATAATGGAGATGGGTACTCCTAATTGATCCAATTACAACAACGGAATGGTTATTAAGTTACAAACAGAATATGACTTCTTGAAGTTGATTGCAGGGTATTCCGGCCGACTATTTAGATGCCCTGCTCCAGAGTTACCCAAGAAAGTAAAGCGCTGTGTGTTTTGGACAGCTATGGTTGCGGGGAAGCTCATTCCTATTAATGTCCTTTTGCATCGTCAATATCTGCAAATGTGATAAAAATCAATCAAATTTCTCATGGTCTAAGCACAATGAAGCCTCACGGAAAGAGACATTCTCTCCACATATTTACCTGATGCTTCAGAAACTCATTTTCGGCTCTCGTCTTTTCCTCCTGTTCACAGCCACAAATTTGGTAAGTAGCAGTACCTATATCTTTCTTTGAGGCTCTTGATTATGGTTGAACACGGCCTTTCTGTATTATTATACGTACTTGCAGTTATGACGTAAAAAGCTTCTTAATACCAGAACTGAGATATGTAGTTAACTACTCATCCCTTTTGGCGGCACCTTTCCCCGTGTCTGTATGCATTTGATGCATTATGTTACGCCTAAGCAGGCGTATGGAGAACAGAGCCACTTAGATATGAATAACACATTTACATATATCTGGAACATGTCAAAAGTAGGTCTAGACTTGGTCTCTTCTGGGAGAGTTTAAAGCGCTACCTCGTTCAAAGGTTCTATACTTGTTATTTCCTATTGCGTGTTCTTTGATTCCTATGGTACCCAAAGGCGACTTGGCCGGGTATATCAAGTTCTAATGTTGCACGGTACATCAAGTTGTGATTTTGTACACGGAATCCGAGGGGGTCCATTGACTGCGATTCCCCGAAAATAATGACTTTCCTCGCAACAAGGTGCAGAGTCTTCCTTATGTTGCAACACATTCACATTTTAAATTGAAGATGGAGTGGCCTACAGTACCAACGCGCTCTTAGGAGAAAATTATCAGACGCCTTGAGCAGAATATTGTCTATGTCGTACTGAAGGACTTGACACCAAACACTTGGCTGGAACTCTAGGTAATAGGACAAACCAACAAATGTGTGAGGAGGTTGCTTAAAGATTAGTATATCCTTAACAGTTGAAGTTTAGTAGCATAACACGTATCTAGTCCAACCTCAATGAAGATGTAGACTGTAGCCACAAACCGTATGTACTAACTTAAAAGTCTGTTATAGACACAGAGAAGCACATACCTCCTCATTGAGGGTCACAATAGAGTCCATCATCAGCTGTGTCTGCATAAGCCAAAAGTAAATGAGAACTACAACATGAATTAAGCTATTTAAAGTACTAAGGAGGGATATAAGCCAGTCATGCGAGAGAAAACATGACGTAAAACAAAGAGCAGTCCACCTCTTTGTCAATCACTTTAGCTAATTGAAGCAGCATTTTCATGATTCCACCAGTGGAAGAGGGTACCCTTTTAGGCTGTAATATCACCATCATCCTTACGAACCCGTTTATTCTTTCCAAGTTCATTTATCCCGTAACTCAGATTCTTGTAACCAAGGTAACATGAGTCTCATATGAGGTTATTTAGGGTATATTTTTTTCGTCTACACATTCTTCTACACAGAATCTAACTCAAGTGGTTGGAATCCCAAGATCACGGGTTCTGGGCTGGCCTGCAAGACCAAGCTGTTAAAGCTGGAGAGAGAGAAGACGAGGGAGCATAATTAAGATGGATTGCTCATGTTTAACGTAGGCCTTTTCATGTCCCAGTGAGGGAAAGTAATATGCGGTAAGCTGAAAGGGAGTGAAATACGAAATGTATCGGAGTCGTCCTGGGGGGCCAGGGGAATACACACCAAGAAATTCTCGAGAAGAACAGGGCGATAAACAATTGGCTGCTGAGAAAGT
The DNA here is from genome assembly GCA_033065855.1 of Escallonia rubra. Classification (NCBI taxonomy): domain Eukaryota; kingdom Viridiplantae; phylum Streptophyta; class Magnoliopsida; order Escalloniales; family Escalloniaceae; genus Escallonia; species Escallonia rubra. Next base: position 547,290 of record JAVXUO010002827.1, read on the forward strand.
TATCATAGAGCATGTGAATGGACAGAGCAGAGAGGAAGAGAGGAAGCCCACTCACTCGCTTAGACAACCCATGCAAGTTTGACATAGCACGCCAAATTTATGCCCTTGAGGAATAATAATTTTAACACTTGCCTGGTGGAAATTGTAATTTCACTGGCCTTGTCAGGCAATTTTTTGCGCATGTAGCCAGACTGTAAAAGATTTTTACTGTTGGATCATATTCTGATTGGGAATGCCTAGTGCAGCATGACAGCATTACAATGTCAGCGCATTAAGCTGTTAGGTATTATGGATCCAGGCTTTCGGGTGTTAGGTGTTATGGATCCAGGCTTTCGGGGTGACTTAGTCGCATACCATAAATGTGCACTATGTGGGTGACACGCTTTATGTGCATCTCTACAAAATATATAATGTAGGCTGAAACTGTTTTGCCACTCTAAGAGATCTTAAGTTAAATATATATAATCACCCAGATCAGTATGGTAGAAGACAACCTTTCTAGATCTTGTTTGAATTAGTGCATCATGGAATTGTTCCTCAAAATGCACAAGGTCAGTCACATTGAGTTCCTCAACGGTTAATTTTTCAAGGTACCTGTTAAAAAGTGATATCATCGTCTAAGCATTTTGCGCAATGCATAAAACAAAAAAGAGAAGGAGTTGTTGCCTGTCAGCCATCTGCAAGAGCTCCCTGCTTGGATGGAAGCTTGAAGATAATTTCTGCAATAAGTAACTAAAATGTGTTAGTAACGTGTGTCACATGTAAAGCGCCATCTATTGTAAGAAAATAGAGAGAGATGAATACACAGGTAAAGGTTCATAGCATCACAAGGTTTAAAGGCTCTCGATGTTTATTAGTTACAAACTAAGGCAGGAGATAAACTTAAAGCAAAAGGTTCTATCATTGCATGACACTAGTTGTGATGGTTCGCATGAATGGTCTCTCTCTACTCGCAACCCAATTCCCTACCTGTTTAGCTGTTTTTTGGAACTTTTTCTTGATTTTACTAATTTAGATCAATTAATAAACGCCTGGAGATAGACCCTCTGACCATGATCTTATTCTCTATTTAATCAGCCTATTGCCATGATCAGTCCTTTTCATAGCAGCAACTACCACAGCATCTCAAGCCAAAACAAAAGTCTATGTGCAGTATAATACATGCTGAACCTGTTGATGCAGATAACATGGTTACCTCTGCTTCATGAACTCCTGTGTCCTTTCCTTCTGGTTGACAGCAGCTTTTGTACCGCTGAAGAATTGTAGACAAGCTGTATTATATAGATTGTTAGACATTACAATGTAGAGGACAAAAATACGTATGACGTATGACAAAGAAGCGAAGCTTATGATGACCCACATGGCAATGTGATGATTAGTAAAGTGTAGGCTATTAATGTGATTCTGGCGGACCAAATGCTATCAGTAGCAGGCCCCACCATTGAAGAAACCCGTGTACAGTGGCTCGTTTGTGTCCTTTAGTTTGATAATGTGAGGGTCATCCCCTCCTTCATATGCTGTTCAAGTGACTAGGTTTCGTAAGGAAATTCACATGCTCTTCAAGTCGGCGAGAATATGAATGGCAGCATAGAGCTTCTGGCTGTTTGTAGTTGCTATTCTTATCGCCACATTTCGCTGTTTCCCTCAGCGGCATAGGATTTTATGGCTGCTTCCTTATTTCAGTGGCATCAGATTTGGGGAAGGCTCCTCTTCTGTTTTTGTACAGCGCAAAACAGAGCTGTTGGGCTGTACTTTCAGCCCTTTGGAGTCTATCTAGATTGAGATGTACTGCTGAATGCCACAAGAAGTGCCATTAAGCGTGTGTTTGGATGAGATAACTGAACTGAGGATTTCACTTTCATATAGAGGATTTTAAAATACATCGTATAAAATCCCTTGTTTGGATACTGATAAGATGAATTTACCAAATTCTAGGAGGGATTTGGAAAAGGGATTTGGTGTGCTAAAATCCCCTCTAGAAATAACCAGTATAGACTAGTTATTTGTCAAATCCCTTCCACAAAAAGAGTCTCCATTATTTTAGGTAACTTCTTCCGTAAAAAAAGGAAATGCTCTTTCTATACCTATATAATATTAAAGGGTTAATTACTCACGGCACCCCTGAGGTTTACCCTAAATTACACACGGACCCCCTTATCTTTTGAAAATTACACTACGCTCCCCATGTTTGTACCCGCATTTCACGGAGCCCCACAAAATTGACGGGGACCCTAACTCCGTCAAAAGATTCTCTGACACCTTACTTTTTTGGATTTTTCATCCCCAAACTGCCATCCCTTTCTTGAATAAATACCCCCCTTGCCCTTTAAGATTCTTCTTCTTCTTCTTCATTATCTTTCCCCTTTGCAGACCCATTTGGGTCTGCGTTTGGGCGGCGTTTGTGCGGTGTTGGTTGCAGGGATGAGATTAGGATCGGCCGACGTTTGTGCAGTGTTGGTTGCGGCGTTTGGGTGACTGTTTTCCGGCCGGTATCGGTGGACGGCATGTGGGGTTGGTTGCGGTTGCGATCGGGGAAATCGAGATCGGTAAAGGAAAAGGAAATGATCTCCTCGACGGCAGAAAAGAGGGAGGGGTGAAGGCGAAGATGGTCTGCGGCGTTCGCTCCATCCCTGCTACAGAGAAGAAGGTGTGGCAGTTGGTGATAGAACTTGATAGTGTGGATGGTGGTTGCCTCGACATCGCCGGAATTTCATTGGTTGGGCATCCGTAGCCGAAATTTCTGTCGGGGCCGTTAAGGGTTTTTCTGGCACCAGCCGGAATCGGCCATCGAAGACCGGATACAATGCCGACAGCAGCGATAGCATGTGGCTTGGAGGTGGTGATGGACGGTGCTTTGGTCACGGCACGGTGGTCGTGGATGTGCGGCGCGACGCTGCTCAATGAAAGGTGCGGCTGGATTTGGCTGCCAGTGACGGCGTGTGGGCCCGGCGGGAGCGGTGGGGGCAGCCACTTCAAGAGACGACCGATCCTTGGCCTTGGGCGGCCGTCCACGGCCCCGCTTCGGGGAAGTAGACGGGTCCGGCGGAGGTGAGGTTGAATTGGGAGATGGTTGGGCATCCGTGGTTTTCTTGGAAAATAAAGGAGGAAATAGAAGAATATAGGGAAAATTCTCAAGAATATGAGCAAAAAAAGAGAGGGCAAAAACGTCTTTTTATGACCAGACGTTAACACCGTCAAAGAAATCTAGATTTTTGGAGCGGAGTGTAATTTTCAAAGATAGTGGGGTCCGTGTGTAATTTAGGGTAAACCTCAGGGGTACCGTGAGTAATTAACGCAATATTAAATTATCTAGGTTCAAATTTTCAAATGTAATCTACAAAATCGCCCAAACACAATATTTGCAATTCCATAAATTTGTAAATCAACGAATTTCAAAATGAATAGATTTTGAAATACAAGGTAATTTGAAATTCTTCGTCCAAACACATTCTAAGTTGTATGTTCCTTTCACACTACGAGAGAATAAAAGATGCCAATCCCCAGTCACTTACGCAACTTGATCTATTTATGACAAAACAAGCCAACTCATTGAGGAAATGGGTGGTGAAGAGCAGTTTAGATCGGACTTAGTGAGCTTAAAGTGGAAACTTATTCAAGTTCCTGAAGTGAGCGACCAGCAGTTCAAAGTTCTTGTATTGAGAGATCTGTAGTTCCTGAAACAGAGTTGAGCAGCACAGACAAATCTCCCTGATAGAACATTAGCTACAAAGAAGGATTATTCTAAGGCTCAATATTCCTCAGTCGACTCTAATAGGTTTACTAGTCAAGGCACAATTTGCCTCCTCATTTGATCCTTATGAGTCCTTTGAGGTTAACAAAGCTCGAGGCTGACCTATATTCTGTCTCTATAGTTAAAATTTTCTTTATCAAGTAGTATTATCAGGATCATGATATATTGATGGGAAGATAACTTAAACAGCTTTATAAAGATAAAGTTCATTATTTAATTCACCGAAATAGACTGTTATCTCTGAAGCACGGACACCCCTCCTAGGGGAGGGTTTGGTGTCCTAAACGGACGGACACCCCGACAACCTCCGGACACCGCCGACACGTGTCCGACACCGCCAATCGGTGTCCGAATTTTTTATTTTTATTTTCCGATACCGTGTCGGACACTGCATCGAGGAGTGTCGGACACGGTGATGTGCAGTGTCCGACCGTTTGGGGCTACTTTGAAACTTTTGGAACTAATTTCGGGGGTCAATCGGTATTAAATGTAAGAAGTGGGGTTTTTTTTAAGAGAAAACAGATTGTGCCCTAAATCCCTAATTTGAAAAAACAAACGTCTGCGAATCTCACCTTACGGCCGTCAGCTTGGAAGCACCTCATGGAAGCCATTATCGACTTGTAGCTGTCGCTGGAGCTGTTCGCGAACATTCCGAAGCCGACGCCGACGATTCCAGTCGCCGTCGCCGTCGCGAAGACTGAAGCAGCTGTTGCGACTCGTCGTCGCTATCGCCGGAGGTCCTCGTCGTCGTCGCCAACTCACAGGTACCTTCTCTTAAACCTTCGAAGTCGTCTGTGAGGCAACTACCGTGCCTCTCTCTCTCTTTTTATTTCTCCCTCTGTGTTGAGTGTTGAGTCAACACTCAAGACTCGTTACACTTTGCATGTAATGCTGCGCATCTTTTGTAGTTAATTTCCAAATGTTGGAAGTTAGTCATATAGTTAACTTAATTAATTTCAGTAGTTATTAATTAATTAATTTCAGTAGTTATTAATTAATTTCAGTAGTTATTTTGTCAACTTAATTTCAGAATACAATGTGTTAGTGTATATTTATTATTAGTTTATTACTTAATTTCAGAAATTGATGAATCTAGTAGTGTTGTAAGTGGATCAACAGCAACTATGAACGACCCTTTAAAACCGTTGTGGAAATTCGTAGTAAGGACGGGAAGGACCGTACAAGGGGGAGGAAACTTGCCATGAGAGTGCACTTTTTGCAAAGTGCATAAGAAAGGGTCGTATACAAGGGTGAGGGCACATTTGCTAGCTATAAGCGGTGCTGGGATCAAACCTTGCTCGAAAGTGACAAAGAAGGACATATTGGAGTTCAAAAGATTGGAGGAAGAAGCCGCAGAGAGAGTAAAAAATGCTTCTAATTTTCAGGTACCTTTACCCCCTAGTAGTGGATCCGGTTCTAATGTTGGTGCATGTTCAATATACATGGAAGAGAATATAAAAAAAAGAAAGGGGACAAATAAACTTGAAGAGGCTTTTAACAATGAGGAGCGTGAGCAATTAGATAATGAAATTGCTAGGATGTTCTATACGGGGGGTGTGCCATTCAACTTAGCGAGGAACCCACACTATCAAAACTCATATACTTTTGCCGCTAATCATAAGCTTGGAGGTTATGTTCCACCGGGTTATAATAAGTTGAGGACCACTCTTTTGCAAAAGGAAAAAAGGAATGTTGATAGCTTGTTAGCACCGATTCGAGCCATGTGGGCTGAGAAGGGTATAAGTATTGATAGTGATGGGTGGAGTGACTCGAAAAGGAGGCCACTCATTAATATCATGGCTGTCTCTGATGGTGCTCCTATGTTTTTTAAAGCAATAGATTGTTCGGGTGATTATAAGGACAAACATTTTATTGCCGGGTTGTTGAGGGACGTGATTGTGGAGATTGGGCATGAGAAGGTGGTCCAAGTTGTCATAGACAATGCTCCTGTTTGTAAGGCTGCTGGGCAACTTCTTGAGCAACAATTTCCAAGTATTGTTTGGACACCATGTGTCGTTCATACTCTTAACTTAGCATTGAGGAACATATGTGCAGCCAAGAATGCGGACAATAATGATATTACTTATATGGAATGTGTTTGGATTACTGACGTCATTGGGGATGCTTGGCAAGTTAAGAATTTCATTATGAATCACGCAATGAGATTGACAATGTTTAATGAGTTTGTGAATTTGAAGTTGCTTTCTGTGGCCGAAACTCGATTTGCTTCTGCTATTGTGATGCTTAGGAGGATTAAGCTCATTAAGGGTGGTCTTCAAGCCATGGTAATTAGTGATCGTTGGAATCTTTATCGGGATGATGATGTAGCAAAGGCTAGGTTTGTTAAGGAGAAGGTGTTGGCTGATGAATGGTGGGATTCCATTGATTACATACTTGCTTTCACTACTCCTATGTATGACATGCTCAGGATTTGTGATACCGATAGGCCTTATGACATGTGGGATTCGATGATTGAAAAAGTTAAAAAGGCTACATATGAGCATGAAATGAAAAGACCCGACTAGAAGTCCACCTTCTTCTTTGTGGCGCTAAATCTTCTTGTATGTCGTTGGAACAAGAATAATACTCCACTTCACTGCTTGGCACATTCTCTAAACCCAAGGTAATATCATCCTACGTTAACATTTCAGTTGATTTTTTTGACTTCTAGTCTTCTACTAATGTAGCCCCTTACTTATAGTTATATATCTAAATGTGTTCAATGTTCATTACTTTCTTTCATAAGGTACTATACCCGTGAGTGGCTTGATGAGGATCCTTCTCGAGTTCCTCCACACAAGGACAATGAGATCAACAAGGAGAGAATGAAATGTCTTCGGAGGTACTTTCCAAACTTGGAGGACCGCAACAAGGTCAATCTAGAGTATGCTGAATTTATTGGGCCTAATGGAGATTTTAGAGAGTTTGATTCCATGTCTAATCGCTATGGTATGGATCCCAAGACTTGGTGGCTTCTTTACGGTGCAAGTGCACCTATCCTCCAATGCATAACCTTGAAACTTCTTGCACAACCTTCTTCATCATCTTGTGCCGAAAGAAATTGGAGCACCTATTCTTTTATTCACTCGGTGAGAAGGAACAAGATAACACCCCAACGTGCGGAAGACTTGGTTTTTGTTCATAGCAATCTCCGTCTTTTGTCAAGGAGGACTCCAAAGTATAGCCAAGGGGAGACCAAAATGTGGGATGTGGGGGGAGATAATCATGATGGGTTTGAAGATGTCGGGATGCTTCGGTTTGCAAATCTATCGCTTGATGAGCCAGAGATGGAAGCTGAAATATGCAGGGATGAGAATAATGATGGAGATGGAGGTGAAGAGGACGATGAAGAAGATGACACGATCGATGTAGATTGAGCACTTGATCGACTTATTACTTATTTCAGTTATTTCCTTTGTTTCCTATTCGTATGACTTTGTAAGACTTAATTTCTTATGTTATGTACCATGTACATTGTACTATGTTGGATTTAACGTTTAAGTATGATTTGTATTTGAATTCCTTGTTTTGGTAGTTTTTCATTATTATTTATTATTTTAGTTTCTGGAATATATTTGATATTTATTATATATATATATATATATATATATATATATATATATATATATAATAAAAATATTAAAAAAATAGCGGTGTCCTGCGGTGTCCAAAATCCAATTTTTTGGAAATTGCGGTGTCTGGTGTCCCTGTCGGTGTCCGACACCGTGTCCGTGTCCGTGCTTCCTAGGTCTGTTATGCATGTCCACACAAAATTTACTTTTACCAAGTATAAAAATACCAGACAAGTATAAATTACAACACGAAACTAGTGGAAACAAGTGACATGACACAAACATAACAAAATGTGATTATGAAGATGATGTTGACTATACATAGAAAGTGAACACAAGATGGATGTCACGATACAAAAATGAGGTGTTTACAAAAAATCTGCGTACAAGTGAGCATCAACGTAAGGTAAACTCGAAATCGAACGGAAGCATTGGCAATTGGAACAAACACACAAAAGGCAAGAACGCAGACATGGTATACTATATAGTGAAAATAACTACAATAAAGACTGAGATAAACGTCCGACAAATAGGACAAGGACAACAAAGATTGCATACTTCAAATGCAACTGAAGTACCCAGAGGTCGACCAAGTGCTTTCTATACATACATAGATAATATTTCTTTTCTGTCTTCCAAATTTTAGACCAGGGATGGAGCCGGCCCTAATTTCTCTCCCCCTTGCCCTCCCCCGCTTTAAGATGCCAATTAAACGCCGGTAAACTCCTCGCTTTCTTTCAGTTTCCATCTCTGTCACCACCGCCGATTTGCAGCGGCGGGTGGTGGCATATTCCTTTCTTTTGTGCTTTCTAGGGTATAGATCATTGGCTGCGTGTCTCCCTCGATGGTTTGGTGATAATTTCTTAACTCGATCTCATGGATGGCCGATCTCAGATTCGCCCATCTTAGGTATCTTGGAGTGGTGCTAGATGGGTTAGTGGTTTGGGTGTGGCTGAGGGGCCTTGCGAGCGGTTGGCGGTAAGTCTCATGGTGGTTTAGGTGGTCGACAATAGCTTACCTATGGCGTTTTTTAGGGTGATTGGTGGGCCTGGCTGCGGTGGTGTAGGCGATAACAGCGGCTATAGCGGTGTTGTTGTTGCGGTATCCCTCAGAAAAGGAGGCGGCTACAGCGGTGGCGTTGCAGTGGTAGCAGCGGGATGGACCTCGGCAAAGCAGGTGGCGGCGTAGTTCGAGTGATGTTTGGTTCTTGTTGAGGCTAAGGTAAAGGTGTAGTTTCAAGCTAGGTTCGTACTCCCTCTCTGCCCTAGCATGGTGCCCTTTCTCTTTATGTTATGTTTGTTTTGTTTGATAGTTAGGAGTGGGTGTAATTTTAGGCTAAAGATTACACCTCCCCTTTCCCCCTTAGCTTGGTTGAAATTGGTTGGGTTGCCTCGGGGTGCGTTCTTCGTCGTCTCATGTGTTAGTGTGGTTGAAAACATAGCCTCCATTCGGTGTTCGGTAAATTTCCGTTATCTTGAAAGCTTTGGTTAAGCAACTGCCGTTTATTGGTGGGTGGGTCGTCATGTGGAGGTGCAATCTGTTTCGCGGCGTTGTCTATGGTGGTGCTTAGGTGAGTGGCACTAGTTTGGACAGATCTGGTAGGTTTATGATGGCCAGCGGTTCTATTGATTATGAGGATGAAGTTTCTTTGAAAGCGTCTTCCGGTCAATAGTGGACTCTAGTTAAGGGTTTAATTGGTTTGTTTGTGATTTAAAGTTTACTCTTTCAGTGCTTGTTTTTTAATCCCTATAGGCCCTAGGGTGTTGGGCTTTAACTTTGGTGTTTATTTGTCTTTTTACTGTTCATTATTGGTTATTATATTGCTATGTAATCCCTGAGGTTAAGGAAGTTGGCCTCGTTAAAAAAGCTGAAGAGCTTTCTACACGACCAATAAAGGCAGTAAAACTAACAAACTTCGGAACAAACGACTTGAAAGGATAAGACGTACTCAACTATGCTAATTATCAAAGACATCACTCGAATCCAGAGGTTGGTCGTTAAGAAACATGAGAAATAAGCTGAGATTTGAACTTCATCTGATATTGGAGCCTACTAGGCGTGGAAGCAGTTAGTCGACAGATAAAGGATTGCTCTAAGAACCCAGAGCTAAAAAAGCTCGAAAGCGATTGGTCCTCCAGAAATTCTGAAGCCACTAACGGTCTGTTTGGAACCAATTGGATTTCAAATTTAAAATTGGATTTGCAATTCAATTCATTTTTTTTTTGTTTGGGACGAAAGAGAATTCAAATCACATAATTTATTTTGCGTTTGGAGAACAAAAAAAATAGAAAGGTAATAAATTTTTAAACAATTATATTCTTAACTTACGACAAAAAACGAATTACGGTAAATGATTTCAAGTATGTTATTGCCACCAAATGGTGGTGGTGGTGGCGGCACCACACCGGGTCGCGACATCGACGTTTTAAGTGGTGGGGTGGTCAAGTGATGGTAATGATGGTAGTGATGGTAGTATTAAGGTGCAACGAGGTGTAACTGGTGGTGATCAAGTGACGCCACTAGTGACGCTCGTGGCAGTAGGAGTGGTGGCGGCGATGGTAGTGGTGGCAGCGGCAGTGGTAGTGGTGACGACGACGGTGTAGTAGTGACAGTAGTGGTGGAGATGGTGGTGATAGTGGTAGTAGTAGTGGGTGTGGCAGTGGTGGCAGTAATGATGGCGATGGTAGCGATGGCAGTATTGGCGGGGGTAGCGGCGACATCGGCAGCAGTTGTGGTGGCGACAGTGCTAGTGGTGGCAGTAGTAGCAGCGGTGGTGGTGGCAATGAAGACGGTAGTTGTGAGTTCATTATTGAAGTGATCCAGATAGGGTAAGATAGATAAATAATTACTTTTAATTCAAGTAAATCCAAATTTCATGAAATCCGATCACTTTTCATCAAATTTCACACTATAGAAACGAATCCAGTCAAATCTCATGAAATCTATTTCAAATTTTTTTTTAAAAGTTCCAAACAAATTTTAAGTATTTGAAAGGAAATTATGTCGATTACATGGTTCCACACTCTCTACGAATAACCTTCATTTGGAGCTGAAGCCAACAACGAGTCGAAACGGTTGCTCGCCAAACTAAGTGTGCAGCTTTCTAAGCAGCAGCCAACAATCATACGAGCGGTTGGTTATCCTGGATGGTAGACAATCGAGTAGCAGCTTTTTGTAACAAACAACATGTAAAAGCGATCGATTGCTTAGTCAAGTTTAGTCAAGTAGAGCTAACAACGCGTGAAAGCAGTTGGTTACTTTCGCACACTAGAAACTTATATCTAACTACTGAAGCTAACGTTGCGTGTGGATGTGGTTAGTCTCTTAGACAAGAGTAAACACGTTGATGACCCGTTCAAAGTCAGAGCCAACAATGCTAGATAGAAGCTGGTCTTTACGCAAAAGGTACATTGGCTACATGGGTTCACACAAGAAAATAGTAGCAAACTTGAGAAGGGCGACTATCAAGGAGGGGTTATCACATTTGAACCGCCTCAATAAACCTGGACAATTGACCCCCTGAACTACCAAAAATTGCAGACGGAGAAATTAGATGTCAAACTCCAATTTACCCTTTATCATTCACGAAAATGCCAATATCATCATTTTTTATGTAATAAGAAACTTGAAAACTTCAACACCATCGCCATAGTCGCCATCTCTAACACCACCTACCAAGCTTTCCCTCCTTTCCTGCCCTCAAGCCAGCCATCAACCTCCGACCCGCCGCCACTCTCTCGTAATCCCCCAACCCTGGGGTTCGAGTATGGTGATGGTAGGTGCTTTGTATGGTTGTGATTGTACTGAGTGGCAGTTGGCGACTTTGGTGGAGGTTGTGGATATAGTGGTGAGTGTTGTGGTGAATGTTGTGGTGTAGTGGTAGTCGTGCTTGAGTTAGTGACGAAGAATTGAGGAAGGTAAGGAAGAAAAAAACAAGGAATGATGAATGTGGGGCATTTATGTCTTTCTGCAGGGCAAGTGACCAATTGATTATCTAAATCCGATACGCGTCTTTCATTTGTCCAAATCGATAGTACAATGGAGTGTATGTCCAAATTACAAGAGGGTTGACCTGAAAGCCATAATCATTGAGGGCGGTGAAATGTGATTTCGTCTATATAAGATAAATAATAGCATAGATAAGAAGAGCGGATAAACACGGAGTGATATAAGATGGACTAAAGGAAGCCCTAACATGATCTCGATAAATAGATTTATCTATTGAAAAGACTTGAGCAAAACCATCAAAGCAAACGGACGACAAAGTACTTTCAAAAGAAAATAAATTATCAAAGCATGCGAGCAAACATCATCATTAAAGCACGAGGGCACATAAGCAAGGAAAGCAGGCAAAAATCTAAGAAGGCAAAACACGCAAAATTATCAATAAATAAGCTACACAGCCAAGCGTGCAAGAGTCACAAGAACACAAGCAACAAAACATGCAAAGCTTACAAAGACTGGATTTAGAAAAAATTAAGGCAATTAAGGCAACGAAGAATCTAGTTGGTCCTAAAGGATGATGGGCAGGGAATTTTCGCTGTGCGGAAGAAGCTATCTACACGCCCTCAACCTAGAGGCATGAATCCAACATGTAGTTCAAATAAATTTGGAAAAAATGCAAGAGGCAGGAAAGAAGACTATAGGCAAGTCAACATGATTTGAGGGCTCAAGATCTGGGCTGTGGTTGCACCCCTAAAAGGTTGCTGCAAGAGCGATCAAGCCATTTTCGAAAAATGATAGGTGATGGGCTTGAAGGAAGTTCCTAAAGAATCAAAGGCAAATATATCACCATAAAAATTGATGATCTTGAGACCCGGAGACAAAGAACCACTGAAGTCATGTGAAAGGTTCTTAAACATGTGCATGACATCAAAAGGGAAAGCCCTGAGACATCTCATTGTGAGTCAGATCACAAAAGAAAAATCATAGATAGGATGCAATAGGCTGTATGATGACAACCATAACTGTCACGCACAAGAAATCTGAGGAAACTATAACAAAATGCATGTGATGATATAAATAGCGGAATGCACTAGATGAATGACCAAACAAAAGTACGAGACGGAATCACAAGAAACCCTCAAACAAAATTGCATGCAGAGGATACTAAATATGCAATAGGTTGGCTAACTGACAAAACATAGATCCCAAAAATAAAGTCATTATCATGACTGTTATAGGAGAGAAAAATCACAAGGAGCTCTGGCAAGGGTGCATGCAGAGGATACAATGCAATCGGCCAGATCAATGGCAAGACCGCAAGAACCCAATAAACTATCATGACTATCATAAAAGGGGAAACACAGAGAGGCCCAAGACAAAAGTGCGCGCAAAGGAAACTGCCAAAGCAATGGGTGGATGCATAGCAAAAACAAATGAACAATCTCATAACTGTCGTAAGATAGGAACCACACTAACACTCACTACAACTCTCCTAGACAAAGATGCATGCAGATGATACTGAAAATGCAATGGGATAGATGTTGGCGAAACACAAGACAGACACAATGTGAGGGGTATTACAGAGAACCCTAGATAAAATGAAAGCATATGGTTAATTTTAAAAGGGGAACACAAGGATAATCCTAGGCAAATTGCATGTAGACCGGATTCATAACAAGAATACATAAGGAATCCCAAGCCCTTAAAATGAATAAGGAAGAAATCCCAATATGACAAAAGGTCCCATGAAAAGAGAATCAAGAAGTGAAGTCTATTTGACAAACAAACGCCACGAAAGGGTAAAGGACCACAATCATAAGAGTCATAAATCACGTCGGGTATCACAAGGGAAGCCCTAAACCAAACGTACATAGGAAAAAACAAAATGACCCCTACTGTAACCATCATAAGAAGGGAGTCAGATACATATAGGAAAGAACCTATATCAATTATATCGAATTAGATAGGTACCTACGTCCTCCTAGACAAGTAAGAAAATGGAAAACTATCCCAAGATGCCACCATGAATATAGAAAATAATGAGGTCAATCTTTTATCAACAATATTCCAAAGAAATCCACAAGTTGACATCACAAGTGAATTCCCTAGACAAACTGCGCTACATCTTTTGTTTTAGATTTGAACGATTCAAGTAGGTTCAAGTTTCTAAAGTTTAAACTAGCACTAGGCTTTTTAACGTGTATACACATTTCAAAGGCTTAAGATTAGCCATACACATTTAGAAAGCCGAAATCAATTTCTTAGTTAAGATTAGCTATATGGAGGGTAAGCCAAATAGGAGGACAAACCATACGGGAAACAAGTAAAATTAGTAAGCCTAAAGGATCTTTGCAAAAACCTATTTAAAATGGAAGTAAATCACGTTGTTAAAGACCGTAGTAAATCACCAAAAATGAGTGCAGGAGAAATTTACAAAAAGCAAAAACTACAAAATCTTTAAGTAACATGGCCGCCAAATCAGGGTTCTAAGCAAATAAAACTCATCCTCATGTGGCGGGGACGATAAATTCACATTTCACCCATTATTTGGTTAGAAATGTTAAAAAAACTCGGGGTTCACCCCCTTGTTACTCTCAGTGTTTACTTCAATAGAAATGGAAGTTTTCTTGTTTATTAAGCTTGCCAATGTGATTGACGTTCTCAAAGATGTCAAATTGAAGGTTGGCACCCTCGCCATAAACAATAAAACTGATTGTTAAGAGACGTGTGTTGTTCCTCACATCTCGATTGACCTTTATTCTCTAAGATCTGAAGTTCATCAAGCACTCATTCTCTTCTAGTTGGTGCTTAGCCTTTTATAACATCGTTGCATTCGCAAAGCAATTACGCTTACCTGTGTTGTTAATAAAGCAAACACAACCATAGTTGGTTGGTGAAAAACAATTTGCACCTACAATTGTTAAAAAAATAAACCTTGTCCTTTGCAGGAGAATTGATGGCCCACGTTCTACAAGTTCGATGTTGTATGTCTAAGAGTTTGTAAAATGGTCTCCTTTTGAAAATTTCATCTGGTTTTGGATATTGTGCAACTGTATTAATCTTAACCGAGGTAAGCCACATGTTCTTTGATACATTTGTGGAGGACTTCACGAGGCTTAAGGGCAACCTTGTTTATCTAAAAGCTTTGAACTCCTCCAAGTATTAGAGTTTAATAAACCTTTAGTACTTTGACTAAAGGGTTTACTATGGCATGTATCTCTTCCGAGGGGTTCATTATGGCCAGAGTTTCTTATGGGATCTCGATTTCTCCGTAACTGTCTGACTTGGTATCTTCCTCAAGTGTGAACAACAAAGCACTCTAACAAGATCCTTAACTTCCCTTATGAGAATAACTACAACGTCCAAAGGTGCACCTTCTGGAGTAATCGAGACAACTAAAATCAAACTAGTTCATCTCATGCGGAATGCAATTTTCATAGTACGACAACCGGTTGGGAGGTCAGGGGCACAATGAGGACATACACATTAATCTTATAATTTAACGTCCCACAATCATTATAATGAAGCAACCAAGAGCCATAATCAATTGCTATTTGCCTCATCAAAGATCTACATGCGCCATATTCCCGGTAAAATACGGATGAACTTGGTCAAAATATCCAAGATATATAAGGCGTAATGTGATCAACACAAGTAATGCAATTAAGTATATAAGGCGTAATGTGATCAATACAAGTAATGCAGAACGAAAAATAAGGCAGAACACTAAAGTGAAAATCGAAAGAGCTTGAAAGAATGCGGTTCACTGATATGTTAAAATGAAGTGCATTTGGCCCTACAAGATTTAACATTGAAGTGCAGAAGGCCAACTTTAGTAAAAAAATTTCTTCCTAATGTTGTGTTGGAGGCACATGAAAAGTAGAAGCAAGAAATATAAAGGACAAGCTTTGTTGGATCAATGTGATATGCATAAAGCTTTTTTCTATTAATACCCTAAACTTTTCCAAGAGTTTGCATGGGCGTAGGCCTTGCGTTTCCTACCCTGCCCTACGGCAGTGCCTACAATATGATAGGGTGCTCTTTTCGTTTCAACAAGTTGTGATAGAGAAGTTTTCTTTTTTTATTTTGGTGAAGTCTGGTGCCTCAAGTTCTCCGGCGAGACTAGCAACTTTGTGTAATAAAATACAAAACCTTTGCCACTTGGATATCGTTAACAAAATATTATAGGTCCAAAATCAACGATCCCAAATAATTGAAGGTCGTCGTTAGTATCATATTATAACTCTCCATCTCCTTTATCCCTTCTTCTTTTAATCACATCAACTCATTTAGTAATCTTAAAACTAAAAGCTTGAACAAAGGTGCGAATCGCTAATAACAAAAGTTTCTGACGGGTATACATCCAATCGAAGGGTAACGTGAAGGACAATGAAATGTGTGCTCTAATGACTCATGGCCATCCACTCCGACCACTAGCCAGATACGTGGGTACTAGGTATCTAAGCCACGCAAGTAAAACAAAAAAAAGTAATCCTCAAGCCTTGCGTAGGGCATGGTGAACAACGAATATTATATGCGCCATACCAGTAAAAAGGCTAAATGCCTGTTTAAAATACTGAATTCATCAATTAGCTTATGCATTGCTCTAAAAAAAATGCTTAAATAAATCAGCTCTTAAAAGAATAGCTGATACGCTGATACGCTCCTTCCACGGGTGAATCAATACGGTGGAACAGCTAGCACAAGTTTGATCAAACTCGAAACTGGATTAGAAAACAATTAATATATCATAGTACGGCACCAAATCCCTAGATAAAAAGCGCAAAGGGCTTCGAAAGCAGGCAAAAAAGTGAAATTAAAGACGAGCAGATTCGCAACACAAGTTTGAGCGGGGAGGAAAACCGACCTATCTGTGCCGCTGCAGAAGTCGTAGAGCTTGCCACTGCAGGAGAAGACGACGACGCCGACATCGACGCCGCAGAGGACGGAGAGCTCGCGAGCTTTCTTCATCAGTCCGCCTCGTCTCTTGGAGAAGGTCACCTGCCGGCTGCTCTTGTCCTCGATCCGCTTCATTTCCACCTTCCTCCTCCCCATCGTCCCTCGCCAAGTGTTAGCCCTAAAACTGTACCTCCCTCCGTTTGTGCTTTGCGCGTGGACGAAGGTGAACTCTCTACGAAGGCCAGTAGTGTGTTTATCTTGGGCAAGAAATATCTGCTGACACGCGTCTCCTGGACCGGGATTTGCGGGTCCGTCCCGTTCGCGTTCATTGGGTGGTATTTTTTCCTTTTCTGGTAAACAAAATGATAAACATTTTTGTTCCCCTTTTAAGGTGGGAAAACCAAGATTAGTCTTGTCACTGCGCAATCAAAGCTCTTAGCTGGGGCCCAAAGTCAAGGAATTTGACTCCTCCTTTTTTAACTTTTTTGAAAGAGTTTGTTTGACTCGTTTTGGACATTCTTTTCGAGGGATATTTTCACTTAAATTATGGGCCACACTTTAGTCATCAATAAATTAATTTCGGTCTATGACTTGTTATGACTTCATTTTAAAGGTTAGGAAGACAAAAAAAAAACTATGTGGTCCCACGTAGGAATGAACTTTAGCTGGTGTTACGTTGAATGTGTGTTATCATAAGATATGGCCAGGGGCTGCATCTTCATAGAGACGCGTGCGTACGTAGCTTACTTAAGCGCGGGGTGTTGAATATGAGAGAGAGTGCAAAAGGAAGGCTCGTACAAATAAAGCTTTTGATTGTTATAGTCGTGGCATCATCTTAACCGTTAATTATTTTTAATTCTTCCTTTTTATAACATCTTGACATAATTTTGTAACCTAGAAAAAAAAATTCAAATCCTCAATCAAGCAGTTTGGTGTTTGTGATATACATACAGCATTGAAGTACACTGTTGATCATGTTCTCTTGAATAACATCGATGAAAGTAATGAGTGGTCATTTGGGAGGCTCGATGAAGGTACATGTGTATACAAGATGATGACAAACGTGTTTAAAATTGACCTTTTCAGTGACACAGATCCAAATTACTATCTAAAGACAACGTTGAGAAGTGCTATGCCTTCATAACGAAACGATGTCACTTCAAGTAGATCTACTCCTTCAGTTTACCTTGTAAATGAAAAAGTTAAAATTGAGGAGAAATCTTCACTGAAACTTGTGCTTCCCATTAAAGAAAACATAGTTGTCTCGACCCTTAGTGACGAGAATGATAGTGTGATGTTTACTTAGTACTAACTGTTTTTCATTTAATTTGAAACTTTTCTAGTATTCAAAGTTTACTAAAAATTGTCATGTTCTGAAATCTTTTTTCGTGATTTTATTACTTTAATGCACTAATATCCTTTTTTTTCTTTTGCCATGTTGGCTCCATAATTTGTTACTCTCCCGCAACAGATATTAACTCGTAAGGTATTCGTTTCAAGCTACGTTAAACGTGATTTTCATAAATTGTAGTGTGTAGAAATGTTTGTTCCCAACCTATTCTGGCTGCACCCAAAGGCCCATTGAGGTCCTATTTTACACGACACGTCTGCACAAGCAACAGTCGATATTCAACACTTCCAACCGGTCAAAGCGTGCACGCGCAAGTCAAGTGTGCTTCCCACTTTCGTTATGTGACTTCGTCATTAAGAAACTCATCTTCGCGCGACGCCTCATGCTGCTTCGACCGTCGCACATCGCACGTCGTCTGTCGGCACACCTTGACACTTGCCCAAGGAGGTTGGCCTTGGCCTCCCCCTTGGGATCGGCCTCGGCCTTGGCCTTCCCCTGGGGTCGGCCTCAGCCTCGAGGTTGGCCTTGGCCTTCCTCCAAGGGTTGGCCTTTGGCCTCCATCCTTAGCACCTTCACTACTCTTCAAACGACCATGCGACCCCCGTCGCCCGTCGTCTGGACGTTAGCTCCGCAACCCTCGTCGCCCGTCGCCCGAACGTCATTTCCGCCATCCCCGTCGCCCGTCGTCCAAAAGTCATCTCCGCGACCCCCGTCGTCCGGACGTCAACTTCGCGACTCCCGTCACCCACCCGCTGTCTTTGCGACCTTCGTCGACCCCGTCCGCGCAACAACTCTGCGACCCCCGTCGCCCGCGCCCGCGCGCCACCTCCGCGACCCCGTCTACGCGACCTTCGTCGCCAGCGTCCGCGCGACAGCTCCGCGACTCCAGTCGCCCTCGCCCGCGCGTCATCTTCGCGACCCCCGTCACCGGCGCCCGCGCACCACACCATACACACTTCATTGTGCCCATGAGCCACAATCATGTTACATGCCCCCCGGCACCACACTCATTCACCACACCATGCGCACCTTGCCTTGGTCGTGGGACATGCTTCGACCCACTCTCGGGAGTGCGCAGCATCCCGCGAGGATATGCGACTCCTCCAGGACACTATCTCTGCCAGGAAGCTTTTCAACTCCCTTTTTGCCAAGTAGACGGCTCCTCCGGGATGCTACCTTGATGCGCTCCGAGTGCTCCGGCACAAGGACTCACCCATGGGGATACGTGACTCCTCCGGGACACTATCTCCATCAGGGAGCTTTTTAACTCCCCTTCTGCCAGGTAGACGGCTCCTCCAGGATGCTACCTTGATGTGCTCCGAGTGCTCCGGCATAAGGACTCACCCCCAGGAATAGGCTCGCTCTCTAAGACACTATCTCTGCCAGGGAGCTCCAAGTGCTCCGGCACAAAGACTCCCCTTTCGCCAGGTAGACGGCTCCTCCAGGATGCTACCTCGGCCCGCCAAGTAGACGGCTGCTCCAGGATACTACCTTGGCCCGCGGAATAGGCGACTCTTTCGGGACACTATGTCCGCCAGGGTGTCTGCATGACTGGCCTACGTGCTTCGGCACTCGGGGCTTGCCTCGGCACCCCTAGGGACTATGACCCCCGAGCCACTCCGAGACGGGAGCAGGTCTCCGGAGGGCATCACGCCTAGTCCGCCTGGCAGTTGGGCGTCGGGTCTTCCCCACCGCTGCCAGGCCTGTGGGACTCTGCAAGGGCTTGGATTGGTGGCTAGATCAAGGGGGTTCTCTGGCCACACCGACGCTGTGGGAGCCAGTCTTTCCAGACAGACAGAGCGACGCTGTGAGGAGCAGGCCGGTTGAATATGCGATCCGACAGTCCGTGGAGCACCGACACCTGTGGACCCCTCGGTGACGTGTCACTCCCAGGGAGCGCCACGTGTTGGCTGATGACATCATTATCTCAACCTCTATAAATAGGGGTCTTGAGAATTCATTCGGACGGTTGGACATTTTCAGAACATATTTCACTTTCTCACTCTAGAATTCTAGAGAGAGAAACATACAGGACCCTGACTCTGGACCTAAGCATCGGACTGTGACTGTCGTCGTGTATTCACCTTGCACCATCGGCCTCACAGCACTACCACCCTCAGGCTCTGTCTGGGAAGGTCTTGGTCTCTGCCCTTATTCCACCCTTGCTGTATCTCACATCAGTACATTTGGCATCTGACTCGGACTGCATTCCTTGTGGCACCTCCACGTTGACTGCAACCCACTTTCCTTGGCATCAATGTTTAATTGTGTTTTAACATTGCGGTTCCCTACTCTCTTTTTTTAGAATATTTAGACTTCCAAATATAAGTAAAAACTTTTATTAGGTATCTATTTTCACACTATGTTATATATGTCCAGACCTTTATTTATCACTAAAAGTGCATAGGATTCCGTGTACTTTTTAGCGACAATAGAGTGTAGTGAAGCAAGTAATGATGCGAATAAATAAATTACAAATAATTCTTAAAGCTAAATGATAATAGCAAAATTGTCGCCACCAAGTAAGCCACAAGTAATGTAAGGTTGAGATCTGGAACCGATTGTTAAGAAGAATCAAAGCTCATGTCAATAAAGTGAGATTTGACCCAAGAACTTAAGTCAACGTCTTGGGTTTGTTCTTGCCTCCATCATAATAATAATCCTACTTTTAATAGGAGTACTTGTTTAGTGCGAGACTAACGCTCATGTGTGCACCTTAAGAGCAAGTGAGTCCATGCGTTCCCAAGAGTATTTTTCTTATATATTTTAGGGATAATTGCGTAAATACCCCTGTGGTTTGAGGTAGTTGCAAAAAAATCTCTCCCGTTACAAAAATTGAAGAAAACACCTAAGATTTAAAAAGTTTTACACCCGTCAACTCCCGTTACAGAATTAACGAAATTCCTAAACTACCCCCGTATATAAGCACATTGGTCTGGTTCTTCTCCCCGGCGCACAAAGAATCAAACAATTTCCGGTCGTCTTCTTCGCCGGTTTCCAGTTGGTCTTCAGTTCTTCTCCTCGGCGCTATCACGGCCGTTGCCGGTGAGAACCGCGCGGCCCCCCCCCTCCTCTCCCCTTCCCCTGGTCCCCAGCTTTCCCCCTTCCCTTCGGATTTATTTTTCATGTAAAATGGCATTAAGATGAGAAGTAATTAGTCTGTAGACCATTGTTCTTAAAATGTCTCTGCTTTGCTCTTTTTTCTATATATTTCTACTATTATTCTCCTGGTTACTCTCTACCAAAGAGGCAAGCACGGACGCAGACAGTCTTGCTTGCAGTCTTCTTGGCTTTCATGTCCTTGATGATAGTAATAAAATACCTTAAGCTATCGACTAAATCCCATGATAGTTGTATCTCAAGAACCACCTATCATTGGAAATTTGCATCAGTTGCCCACGCCGTGGTTTTGGGCAGGGTCATTTCCACGTCGGAAGCGGCCTAGGAGGTGTTGAAAAACTAGCTTAGTTTTGCTAAAGGCCAAAACTTGTCTCAGTTTGAGCATTTAGTTTCTATTTCTATATCCTAGTAATGCAATTTTTTTGGGCAAAGACGGGTGTTGTGTGGAGTTTCTGCTTTTCTAATAGTGTAAGTTAAGAAAAGTTACAGCAAAATCGTTGGACTGTTGTATCCTGGAAGCGGCGTGCTGTAATCTATTGTTGTAACCTAGTCCACGTCTCAACCCAGTGTCGACATAATTAACTTATTTCTAAAGTGTTCGAGACAAAATTCTTTGAATCCTTGGCGAACCTCATTTGGTAAGAATAATGTTGTGTTGTTGAAGAGCATAGATGTAGTTGTGTTTTTCATGCTCACAACTAATGGAGGTACGTACTCCGTGCTTTTCTTATATTTCATTTCTTTTGTAAGTTTATTAACATATTGCAAATTGATTGTTAGATATTACTTCCAACAGATTTTCTACTGTACAGACTTTATTGGTTGTAATAATTTTTGTGACAAAATATTATTATTAAATGTATATTTTCGGTATTGTTAAATTTATAGTGACAATTATGAGTAAAACGCATTCAACCATGTTTTTTTAGTTACAACGTAAACGTTGTACGAGGATTCTAATCTGCCAACCCCCATTTTCTAGGATATCATTGCTTAAATATGAACAGGTCCTCCAAAAGTCTAGACAAATTTGGAGTTGTGCTCCATATATTTATATCATAAGATAAGATAAGATAAGTTAAGATTTTAACTTCAAGATGGTCTAATTTGATTAGGGTTTGTGCGAGCTAGATTCAGGTGGTTAGGGTGCGGGTGCTCCGTAACGGCAGATGGTCTAATTTGAAGATCTGTTGTAGATCT